>JAVSCE010012981.1:0-20023 GCA_032199065.1 Smutsia gigantea
ACTTATCTTTTCAATACCAATCCAACAGTGAGTGTAGAAATTTTTTCCCCAAGTACATACAGATCTCCCTTTTGGAGATGTGACCTTCCAGTGAAATCTATCTTAAAACATGATATATACCAGTGCTTCAGTTATGTCCACATACTCAAATGAACTTTACTCTTAAATCACAGTGGTTACATGACTTTGATGGGAAGCACAGCCTCTTCTCATTAAAGTCTAAATGGAATTTTCCTATTTCCCAGTCATGCCCTCTGATAAATGAAAGTTTCATCACAGAGCCAAGTCCTGCTAATATTGACATGAGCGTAAGACATCACACACACCCCCCATTCACTGAGTGGAGAAAATATATTCTGTGAACACAGGAGTTGTTTGACTGGCAGATGATGATGAACATAACCATTTTCCTAAATTATAATGCCACTTCAAAAGAGGAAGTGATAATGCCTTGAGGCTTTGAAATGTGACGATGCAAATGGATGCGCTGAAGTGTGAATGCCCCTCAGCTATCCGCCCTTGATACCCCCAAGTGTCTACATACCACACGGGGAGGAGTTTTCCTTGTCGAGGTGGGGGGTCCTCAGCTCGGCAGTGTGGTGCAAGCGTCGACAGTTATTTTGCCTTTCTTTCTCATCTTAATACCAAAATGAAGTTAGTTTGATTTACTTTAGTGTGTAATCCACCTAATGATGCTTACGTTTCAACAACAAAGCATGAAGAAGGGGCAGAACTCGGTGTTTCGGTATGTGACTCACAATGTAGAACTTGCTGGAAGATAAAAATGCGAAATGTGTAGATTTGATTATATACCATCTGCCAAGAGACCTACGGCCAAATTTGACATGTTTTCCTGAATATATGTTGAATGTCACCTTCACCTCTAATTTGAAATTTCTCTTAGGCTGCTTATATCGCAGTGTTGAAGGAAAAGTACTGTTTTAAGAGAAGGTATTGATTGGAGGTATTTAGACACCATTTTAAGTTTGTGGAGTAATCCAAGCTGATGGTGTGACTGAAGCGGGAGAAGCAAAGTAACCAGGTTCAAAATCAGGTTTATTTAAATTAACACTCTTTCTCATTCCCTTATCTGTTCATTACACAAGCATTTATAGCACAGCTACTCTGCGCCAGGCACTGGAGATGCAAGACAGGAGGAACTGGTCCACAGCCCTACGAGGGTAGTCATGTTTAGTTTGCCCAGTGGCATTAGTATTCTCCTTTTCTTCTAATTGAAAGGAAGGAACAATGAAGAACAGTGCGAAGAGAAAAGCTGATTCACAGACACTGTGGTGACAGAAACAGGGAGGTGTTTTTCTGTTTGTTTCCATCTGCGCTGTGGTCTGTTGGAGACATATAACTGGGTGACAGGGAGCTTTAAGGGTTTACAGAGAACTCCCAAACAGGTCCTACTCTCTGTCCACTTAGGCTAAGTGTCCCCTCAGCCTCTTACCTTGTTCTTCCTCCTTTAGCCAATTGTCTTACCCTTTCAGAAAGAGAGAAAGAGGGAAGAAAATTCTAGAGCCTGCCCTGCTTTGAAAAATGCCAGCTGTTGAGGAAAGAGCAGGGGACCCCAGGACCACTTTGCTCTGTGCTCGTAGGAGAATCGCACCCCTGAAATCAAACACAGAGCCCACTCTGCGCACTTGTATTTCACCAGCCAAGGGCCACATCTAAAGGACAGAAAAACCATGCCCAAAGTCAGTCTCCTTTAACCTTTCTTTCCGGGTGAAACAGAATATTAAGTAGATATGATCTTGAGACTAATTTATAGGCTCATCATTATCTTCATACTTAATGCTTTGAAAGCCTTTTGACACATGAAGATTTAAAATATTTGATTTATACCTCCATCATTTTTATGTAAAAATGGTTACTTTTCACTAAGATATTTAAAACTAATTTTCTTAGGAATTATTCTTGGATAACGATAAAATAACGGCCAACGTTTCCGACACGCACTTATTATGTGCCAGGCATCTTACGTAGCTTTTCGCCTTCTGTCCTCATGCACGACGCCGTGATGAACCACACTGGTTATATCGGTTGCATTTCCTTTCATTTATTACCTGTTAATTTCTCTACAATAGATAAATAGAATATACTAAAAAAAAAAGCCTAATGATTAATGTATCTTCTACATGCCCTTCACCTTTCCTAAATCCCTGTACCATGGACAGTCATACCAGATATGGGCAGGGGAGTCCTGTGTGAAGTGCTAATACATTTTGCTAATCAAAATTCAACTTCGGCTCAAAGGGTATCTTTCTTCATAATATAATTAATTGTGTTTATGCATCCTATTAAAAAGCCTAAAAAGAAATACACCCAATTATATCCAGCAAAACATTAATCTTAACCTTCCTTTTGTTAACGCTTCATTACTTCAGGTTCTGCTTCTTAAGAATAAGTGTGGAAATTATGTGAAATTCACCTGGGGATGCAAGGTCATATTGTATGTAAAATTTTGCAAGATTTGACCTATTGAAGAGAACAGAATTTTCACACATTTTAGAAACAGATTTCCAAATTAAAAGCATTCTTATCCAAAACAGTCCAAAACATAGGTGCTGTAGAAAGGACTTCGTGTGAATCTGAAAGATCTTGCTTTGTTTTTACGCTCCATTTTTATTTTCTTTTGACTTATTATAAAAATTTTCAAACATAAAGAGAAGTACCAACAGTGACTTAAGCCCACTGGCCCAATATCGAGGTTATAATTACTAACATTTAGGGTTTTTTTTTTTTTGGTTTTGCTGAAGTATTTTAAGGTAAAGATATCATACTTTACCTGTAAATACTTTAGAATGAAAAAGCCATTTTCCTACATAACCAGAATACTGTCATCACACCTAACAAAACTTATAGTAATCCCCTAATATTACCTAATACTGTGCCCTAATCAAGTTTTCCCAATAATCTCCCATATATCTTTAAAAATTGGGACCACATATTTCATTCATTCTTATGCCTCCTAAGTGTCTTATAGACTGGAAGAGCCCCGAGGACCATTCCCCCCACTTTTTATCACGATACCGAGTTATTGAAGAAACCATGCCACTTATCCTACAGAGTATCCCAACTTTGCGATTTGTCCTTTTCTCCTCATGTTGTCATTTAACTTCTTTTAATTAGTAAAGTTTTGATATAGGGTAATTCAAATATCAGCGAAGATTAATACCTAGAATTTGTACTTGGATATATACGGTCTTTATTGTTTGTTAGCTAAACTATAAACTTACCACAAGTGATTAAAATTGGTAAAAGTTAAGATGTTCACACTGGAGGATATTTCTGGGGCATATAACTGAAAAAGCCATCTAAATTCCATATATGGGATGAACCCAAATTCTTGACCAAAGAGTGAAAGGGCTTCGAGAGGACCAAAACTCTCCATTGTTCTCACTCCCCAGAAGCAACTATTAGTACTGTTTCATGTCCATTCTTCAGGTGTTTTTCTCTGAATATTCAAGCAAAAATATATTCCATTTTTAGACAAACACTGATAATGCCATATCATGCTGTCTTGCAAATGGCTTTTTTCAATCCTAGTATGAGTAATTATAATTTAATCCTACTTGGAATCCAATCTCCACAAAGCTATTGGAGTTGGTCTTTGAAAGCCTAACTCAGATCTCATTTATCTCCTGCTTAAAACCCCTCAGTGACTTTCCAGGGCACTTACCATCACTGTGTGTGTCATCACCCTGGTCTACAAAGCCATGTACTGTGCCTCCACCTATTTCCTCTCTTAGCTTTTGAACTCTCCTTCTGTCCAGTATGGTTTAGTCATACTGGTTTTCTTTCTGTTCCTTGAACATACCAGGCAGGTTCCCTCAGAGCCTTTGTACTAGCTCTTCCTCTGTGTTTAACTCTCTTATTCCTGAATTTTATGTGATTGCTCCTTGCGGCCATTTATATCTCTACTCAGAGGTTCTTCTCAAGAGATGCCTCCCTATCACCCAATTGCTGCTGTCTTATTCTTCTGTTTTACTTGTCAGCAGAGCACTTATCTCCGATATTTTATTTACCTAATTGTTTCTTTAGATTCCATCTGCCTCTGCCTCTTCACACACACAAACATACCTAAATCAAGCTTCATAAGCACAGTGACCTATTTTATCTTATTCTAGGGTCTAGAGTAATTTCTGACACATAACGGGCACTTAATACTTATTGCATGAAGTATCCTAGGAGTTTTTTTCCTATCACCTTTTTCGATTAAATGCATAATATGCATCAAAGTATGAGTGTACCATCATTTAATTAGCCCCTTATTAGACATTTAGACTACTTCTAATTTTTTTCTTTTTTGCCATTTCAAGCAATGCTGTGAGAAATATCCTTGTCTCTGACTCTTTCCATATTATAAATTCCTATCAGTGGAATTAGTGGATCAAAAGCACGTACATATTTAAAAAATTTTTTTTACCAGTTTGCCCCCATGAGATACTTATGCCAGTTTATATTCCTGCCAACAGTATGAAGACATTTCACGTTTTGCTACATCCTAGCCACTACGAAGTATTGTAAAATTTAATTATTGGCAATCTAATGAATAAAAATTGTTTTTGTTCGACATTTTAAGAATTGCCGGTGTACTTCTGATTTTTTTGGTTTTAAGTAACAGAAAGTCAACTTGGACTGGTTTTACCATAAAATATAAAGTCTTTATTGGCCCATATAACTGAGAAATCCAGGAAATCAGTTCTGGAAAACTGGATCCAGGGTCTCACTAGTGTCACGGTGTGCTTGTCTTCTCAGACAGGCTTCCTATGCTGTAGTAGTGATGCCTTCATGAGCCCACTAGAGATGGAGAATGCTTCTTTCCTGAACACATTCAGCAAAGTTCCTTTGGAAGATCTTGAATCATGTGCCCGTTTCTGTAGCAATCTTATTAGCCATGTGGATAGAATATGCTGGTCAACAGGCCTGGCTCACATGCCCCCCTAGGGGTTCAAGTAGTGGAGTCAACTCACCTGAACCAGGTGGACCAACGGCAGGGAAGGAATGGTTCATAAAGGAAGGAGTAACAGGTGCTGAACAGGAAAAGAATAGATGCCCATTACATTGTATGAGTTGCTGCTAGTTTTCCTACACGTATTAGAAATTTGGCATCTGTGTATAATTGCCTGCTCATCTCATTTGCTCATTTATTTAATTAGATTGTTCATTAGTTTCTTATTGATTTGTAAGAGCTCATTTTTTAAGGAAACCAGGCCTTTATCATATTGCTATAAACATCTTCAATTTTGTTCTTTGTCTTTTGATTTTGCCTAAAAATGTTATCTAAAATTTCCATATGGAAATTTTAAATATTATATAATCAGATCAATCAGTCTTCATTCATCATTTATTGGATGTCTAAGAAGACCCAGGTACTATATTAGGTGCTAAGAATACAGAGGTGAATGAAACATAGGACATTCCCTTGAATAGTCTGCTGGGTAAAA
Source organism: Smutsia gigantea (assembly GCA_032199065.1). Taxonomy (NCBI): domain Eukaryota; kingdom Metazoa; phylum Chordata; class Mammalia; order Pholidota; family Manidae; genus Smutsia; species Smutsia gigantea. The sequence continues at coordinate 5,454 of JAVSCE010012981.1, forward strand.
AAAAGACATAAACTTGCCTAATAATTACCAGAAGGTGTCATGTAGGCCTTCACAGATGAAATTCGAGCTGCTTCCGGAAGAATGAGTTGAAATTCCCTGGTCAGACAAGAAGCGAGACAGGGAATTTATTTGAGCACAGAAGTGTCTGTAGGTATGATTTCTATATCGTCTAAAGTGAGAGTGTTAAGAGTGATGATACGTAGCTCATGACGGAAAAAGCAAAAAAAAAACACAAAAATTCCTAAAGCCTCTTCTGAGGATTCCCAAGCCCTTGTTATCATCATAAAAGATAACAGAGCAACCTGGATATGTTGGTTGGGTGTGTTAAGAGTACTGAGATAACTGAAAGCAATACGTAGATGCCAGGCAGACAACCGCTGTACCCAGCGGCTAGCTGCGTCTGGCATAGAGCTTCAGCTGGTTCTGTAAGATATCAGTGGCCTCTGACTAGCAACGTGAGCTGATTCGACTCTTCCTTTTTCATTGTCCTCATCTACAATGTGGCCTGTAAGGTTCTGAGGACGTGATAGATAAGAATTTAGCAGGCAGTTGGAGAAGAAAGAACTGACATCAAGATGAGAATTTCATATTTAGCCATGAACAGACAACGTAGTGTCGTGGCAAGAACAGAGACCCAGGTCCCTGTTTGATCCTCATGAAATTAGGTTCATAATAAATGTCTTGCCCACCTCAGAGACTTAAGAAAATCAATCTAGAAAATGGAAGTGAAACAGTTTTTTTATACAAATATATAGTATCATTAGCAGTTATAGCAATAGTGAACTCTCAAACATTCTATACATACACAAGTAGAATCCTAATGCTGTCAACAGCATGAGCATTCTCAAGTGTTTTCATATACCAAAACTCTGTGTTACCAGTATTACTTTTACTGGACCTCTGATTCCTCCTTGAAAACCTTCTTCATGCATAAAAACTTTAATCTATTTCAATGGCATTGCCTATGCCTCAAATCAATCCACCCTTACGTTTTATTTATTTATTTATTCAAATCGATCCAGCTCTATGCTCAGATTTTATATTCTCTACAGTCCTTTAAATGTCTCGTATAGAACCATTTACCCAATATGTATTTTTTAAATAATATCTGTTGCTATTTTTCACCTATTTTATTTAATTGATAAACTTACTCCATAAAAAAGGTCGTAATAAGTCTTGTAAGGTTTATAAAAAAGAAAAATACTGATAGATCAAGTCTACGAGAGCAGAAAGGGGAAGAAAATAGGAAAATTAAACTAAAGAAAAAGGTAGCTGTCAAAAATATATACGAGAAGGATTCTAACCAGAATTCTCCAAGGCATATTCCAAGGAACACTGGTTCTGTTGCATGGGAACAGTTATTATAACAGAAGGATGAGATTCTAGTGAAAATGAATAAATTAATTAGTAAATAAAAACATAGGCAACACTGCAGTGGACCAAAATAAACAATTCTATTTACAATACTACTTCTCAAAGCCTTTAATAATGTAAATCTCCATGAGCATCTGTTAGGGATTTTGTATTTTGTAATAAAATCACAGTTTTTTCAGGAAAACAAAGCTTTTTGTGGTACTTAAGGGCTGAAACAAATTTCTCTCTTTAATATTCAACAAGGGGAAATTGAGTCATAGAGGAAAAAATCTTCAACATAATTTCTTCAGTAAACCAGTAGTGTTTCATATAGACAGGGAATGTCACACATACAATTTTCCACCAATTTTGTATTGAAAATAGTGCCTTTTGTAAGTTATGTACACTTTATAGCAGTTATAGAAATTGAATGATAATAATAAAGTGCTATAGAGGTAGAAATTTTAGCTTTAATTTTTTCATTGTTATTTGCATCATTTCCTCTTATCTGTTATAATGTCAACTTCCAGTATATAAACTCACAAGGACAAAATAATAATCTAACAGCAAGTTCTAAACTTTCAGTTAAACCTTCTCATGTGGAAATACCTGAAAAGCACAGAGGTCTGAATACCTACTGTTTGGCAAAGAAAAGGAAATAGTATTGTTATGGTAATTATGATAAAAATTTTTAAAGATGTATTTATAAATTTCATTAGGTGTAGTGTTACTTTTTCACCATTACTCATTCGCCAAATTCAGATGGTATTGACACTGCATTATTTGCTCACATTTTAAAAGACTAACAAACTTAAAGCCTTAACAATTTATACTGAAGTAAGTAGGTAGACATAGATAGATGATAGATAGGTAGGTAGATAAATGAATGGATCGATATGTATGGACAGACAGAGATAGGTAGATAGATAGATAGATAGATAGATAGATAGATAGATAGATAGATAGATAGACAGACAGATAGATAGATAGGTAGGTAGATAGATAGATAGATAATTATATCTATTTGGATCCCACAAGAACGTATGTCATCTGTGATGAAATTCTCATTTCCCAAAAAGAACTTTGAAGCATTTTCTTTCAGATGATTTATTGCTCCTTGATTATAATAGAAGCAAAATAATAGAAAAATAACCAATACAAACTAAATCATTTACATTTTGTTTTATAAAATTCATTTCTAAATGCATTACATAAAAATTCAAAATTGGAAATTATTTTAAGCAGTTGCTAACAGAGGCATATACAGACTTTAATCACGTGCAACCATTTTCCTTCAAAGTATTATTCTGTAAAGCACTCCTACAAAATGACTTTGAAAGACTTGAGTAAAATAATAGGAATGAATATTTATTTTATCCCTGGGAAATGATCAGAGGAAAGACCAGGTTCCTTTTTCAAGAATGTTTTGTGAGCTCTTACGGAGCAAATGATACCAGTAAGGTCAGTCCTTAAGGATTATGAGGATATTTTATGCTTGTGAAACACTGTTAGAATATTCAAGACAGAGCAAAGTATTAAACATTTTAGATGTTTGAAAAAATAGACTTAAAATACTGAGTTAGAAAAATAGCAGCACATCCAGAAATGTATAAAGTATGTGGGGCATTTTAAATGAAAACATGCTCTTTCAATTCAGTAACAGAACTCACATTCATTCTACTACCGTAGTTACCCTTTTACCCAAAAAGTAATTATATCTTTGTTTTAAATATTATCAATATTTTATGAGACTTTTAGTGAAATTACATTGCCTTTTTACATCTGTGTAAGCTTTGAGAGATAACCAGTGAGATTTAATACAGAATAAAATAAGCCTTAGAACATTTTAAAAAATACGTTTAAATCAAAGTTTTTAAAAACTTAAATAATTAAATTGTGTAGTCTTTGTTACGTCATGATTAAATTAAATAAAGAACATATTTTACATTCAGGATAAGAACCCTTGCAAATAAGAGTTTATTATGGAAATTCTAACAGACTTAACTGCTGACATCATTGTGGTGTTTGAATTTCTCCCCTGGGAGCAAAAGAAAAAGCTTACAAGCAATTTATAAATGTATCTTTCTCTCTTGTGTAACATTATTTGTCCCATTGGAACACTAATTTTCTACTACTTCTCTTGTTGAAATTAAGCCTTGGGGGGAACTTCATAGTTAACTAGTAATATTAAATTTTGGAATAAAGGAGGTACATATTATACTTACTGTTATCTTTCATTTTCTCTATAAACATTTGTTTTTAGAGTATGCAACTGAAAGCAAAATAATGTAGCTCCTAGGTACTGTACGTGTGGACTCCGTATCCCATTAAACCAAAATTAGACAAAAACTGAAGCTGAGGCAGTTTGCTGTTTGAAATCACGAGGACTAAATGCTAGAAATTCTCAATGATTAGGTGTGCTAAGAAGTGTGAGACAATGATCCAATTAACAAAAATATATATAGTAACCTGAGTATTTTATTGTATGCTACGCCTTAGGGATTGGTACCATAATCAGTAGTATGGTGGTACTGATCAAACAGTCTTACTGGCCTTAACAAAATGTTTTCCAGGAAATTTGGATTATTTCCATGAGCCTTAGGTTAGCAGTTTAACTTCATAAAAAGCATGCATGCTCCATCCATAATAACAGAAGGAGACCGACATTCCAACAGGGCCTCCATATGGGTGACTGTTGTCTCTCTCGCTCAGGGTGACAGGCTATTAAGACAGGGTTTTGTGTAATATGGTTTCACATGGTCAGCTGCTTCACTTACTCCTCCCTGGATTTCCTAAGATCGTGCTAAATGCTTGTTATGGTGGTTGTTAAGTAGGCAGGAAAATACCATTAAAATACTGGTTTTGCCTTAACAATTTAAACTGGATCGTCACTGGTAATCCAGTTCGCTGAAACTTTTAGTAAAATCTAGAAACCTTGCATGCATAGATCATCTTCGTGGGTGATTTTTTAACAAGTGTGATGATTTGTAATTAACATCAAAGTTAAGTATGGTAAAAATATGATACAAAATAATTTATGCTCTGTGGTTAAAATGAATAAACAGTAAATACTTTCAGGATAAAGAGTTATAATTAGAATGTCTAATATGATGTAGTGAACAAAATGCTTCTTTTGTCTTTTTATAGCCCATTGGTGCTTTGAACCCAAAGAGAGCTGTGTTTTACGCGGAGCGCTATGAGACGTGGGAAGACGATCAAAGCCCACCCTACCATTATAATACGCATTACTCGACGGCGACATCTACCTTATCCTGGCTTGTTCGAATTGTGAGTGTCTTCATTAAGTTACACTTTGCCTTTAAAACCGGGGCGATTTCAACATGAGTAAATTAAATGAAAATCAACTACAGTTACGTGTTCTAAACAAACATTAGAAACCAGTGAAGTAGAAATGAGAGATTCCAAACTATAGCAAAATCTCAATCCCTTTTTCTTTAATGAGTTGTCTCACTTGCAAGACTGGGTTAGGAAGATAGATTATTGTGAGCTTCTTAAATGTAAAACAGTTCTAAGAGGAACGACACTCCTGGAGACATCCTTAATATCTGCTGTTTTCCTGTTTTTGCTGACTGTCCCAAACCGGCCCTCTCTGCGGGCCCTCTCAGTCTATCTTCTTGGGCAGCATATTCTAATTACAGTTTCTAAACGTTTCAAGACTTCTTCCTGTTACTTTTTCTTTCTTCTAAGACATGTTCAAGCCTGTCCACTCTTTAAAATAAGTTAAGTAGGCACATGCCTACATACACAAAGCTTCCTTTCAGCCCCTGCACGCTCTGCCTACTTCCCAGTCCTCTCCCTTCATAGTCAGATGGAAGCACAGCTCTGCTAAACTGTACTTCACCGTGCTCGCCTCTGCTTTGTCATCTCCCATTCAGCCATCAGCCTGCTCGATTTAGTCTGCACATCGACCACTTCACTGGATTGTTCTGGGGAGGTGGCAAGTCACGTGGCTAGAGATGCCCGCCTCTAATGGCTCCTCTGACAGTTTCCTCGTGTCCCCCATCATCCTACCTGTCCTGCCCAATCTCATGCTCAGATTTTTTTCTCTCTGTTTCTATTCCCCAGGACTTTTCTATGCACGTTATCTGGGCTGTGTCATTCAATCATAAGCTAATGACTTCTGGCTTCTGTCTTCACTGCAGACATTTCTCTTGGGCTCCTGACCTATGTTTCCAAGTGCCTACTGTGTATTTCTACCTGATTGTCTCACGATACCATCCATAAACACCATTTCCAGAAATCAACTCCTCCTCTGCCTCACCAACCTGCTGTGGTTCCTCCTGTATTTCCTGTCTTAAAAAATGGCATGATCAGTCACCAGTTACCAGATGAGACCTTTCCAGGGTTTTACCAGCCCCTTACATCCTATCAGACATCACATCAGATCGGTTCTACCACCTAATATCTCTGCAGTCGATCTCCTCTCTCTATTAACTCTGGCATTTCCTTAGTTCAGGTCTCCATTATTTCTCATCTAGATGATCACAAAAGCACTTAACAAATCTCTTTCCTTTAGCCTTGTCTTCTCCAATCTAGTCTAGTTAAGAGCAGGTACTGGAGTCAGGCGGTCTGATTTTTTTTTTTACTAGAGGCAGCTGAGGAGTATTATAGAATGCTAAATCAAATCTGTAAGTCAATACAATCAATACTATAGTCTCCCTTTACCAAAGTGTACTTCAGACCACTCTGTTTCATGAGGCCGATTTGCCAGGAACACACAGTGAAGTAGCTTACACGAACATGCACATACATGGGAATGCACCTTCTATTTCTAAAGACTTTTTTTTCCCTCTGCATAAATGGTAGCTTTAGTTTGGAGGTCTTCCTCAAGCAGTCACTCCATTAGGGGGAGAAATTGAATTTATCACAAATACAGTATATATGTGCTAGGAGTATGTTTTAAGTAGCTTGTAAATCACTGATAGGTGATATACTATGAACAATTACTGTAATTAAAAAAAGTTTGTCAGAATTATGTTAAGTTTAATTGAACACAAGTTTTCTGTTTTTCATTATCTTAAGCCAGCATAAGAAGTTATAAAAGTTTAGATTAACTGATCCGTGAGAAAACAAACCCAAATCTTATTTAAAAAAATTAACTCTTAATTATAAACCAAAGGAAAAGATGTACAACTTTCTTAGACCAGTGTTATTAGTGTAATTTTTCCAAAGATTCACCTTAATAATGTGACCTTGGGTTCTTTTTTAAACATGTTTCTGAGCTAGCAGTTTCTTAAGGAATATTTCTTTTTAACTTCAGCACTTTCAAAGTATACAAAGTTCTACTTCTTCATTTTCTGTTAATTTGGAGGCCATATCAGATTTATATAAGTACATATTTACCACTGGAGACCAACTAGAACAGAGGACCTTTACTTTATGGGTTGTAACAATTTATTAATACTCTCCAAATATACAAAATTACTTCATACTCACACCAGAGGTAAAGGCTTTCCTGAATTATACGCACACAGAGGCATATAAAGAATGTATAGCTTCTATATTGCAGTTTCAGCCACAGATCAAAACTAAACACAGAAACACAAAAATTTTCCAGTCAAGATCTCAAAGAGCTGGCATCCTTTACAGTGGGCATAATATGTTCTTACTTGATTTGGGCTCACATAGAGGCAGACAAGAAAACAAAACACTAATAAATTGGATTCCCTGATTACCAAGTGGTCAGACCATAAAGCCAAATCCTCAGTCAATGCTGCCACTGATGGGACGTGACTGATCAGCTGTGCATATTATAAATGTCATAACAAAATCAGTAAAGGGGGTTAAAAAAAACTAGAGAAAAAGTATGTTAGTAAAGCTAAAGCTCTGTTTGCTGCTTTAGCATTCACTCTGGAGCGCAAGAAAAGGCATCCCTGGGCTTCGGCAGCCCATGATACACACTTCTTAAGCAGCACAGTCTATCTGGCTTCGTTAGGTTATCCACATGGGACAACCTGATCCACCGCTCAGAGGGGCTTCCAAAACTCTCCAAGAAGGGAATTTCTAGAAATCACCTAAACCAGAGTTATTCCAGCGGGGAGGCCTTTTCATATCGCCTCAGGTTCCATCGAGGACCATCTTTGCTGTAGGAAGACACTTCTCTCAGGTATTTTGGGGTTTAAAAGAAAAGTCAGGGAAATGTTTCCAAAATAAAACAGTATCAGCTGGGTTATTTTGAAAATCAAATGAGTTTATACATATAATATTTTGAAATATATACAGTGGTCCTCAGTGGTCTTATGTATAATCAAATCAGTGGGAGGTCAGATTTATGATTTTTTTTGTGAGTCCATAAAAATACTTGTTATCAACAGCTAGATTTAAGTTAACACTCTTCTATCCCTGAGAAGCTGAATACTTCCTTAAGACATAAGTCATAATTCATCCTTAAGTTGATTTATTATTCCACTGAAATGGAATACAAACTTGGATCTCTGCAACAGCAGAAGTTCTATGCATATTTATCCCACACAGCCCCTTTTCATATTTTGTATAGCAGCACATGACAAAAGAAATATAATGCAAGCCACCTGTGTAATGTAAAATTTCTAGCAGCCATATTTAAGAGTAAGAGAAATAGTTGAAACTAATTTTAATAAATATATTTGTTAACCCAGTATATCCAAAATGTTATAAGTTCAACATGTACTAATAAAAAAATTAATGAGATATTTTATTTTATTTTTTTGGCCCAAGGTCTTTGAAATCCAGAATATAATTTTTATGTGTAGCACGTTCAGTTTGAACTAGCCATATTTCAAGTACTCAATAGTCCTGGGTGACTAGTAGCTACTGTATCGGACAGGACAGATCTACAGAATTGCTTTTATGGGGGGGGAACACGTTTAGCCTACGCAGCTTGTGTCATGCTGTTAATAGAAGTATCCTGGTCTAATGGCTTACAAAGTGTTTGACCTAATGGCCCAAGACAGGGAACTGTGATTTCCTCACTCCCATCCCAAGGAGTTTATGAAGTAGAAAATGCATTAAAATTCGTGTCACTAAGAATTTGTTCATAAAAATAAAATACAAGTTAGGTAAATATATGCTCTTTACCTTTAAAGCCTTTTAGACCCAAAGTCATTAAACTCATTATTAATTTCCATTGATATAGTTACTATGGCACTGATAATAATTGTTTTAAAAGGCTAATTAACTACATACCTCATTACTTTACATTGAAAATATTATTTTAGACAAACTACCAGTGAAATCACTTGTCTAAATTACAGGTCTATAAAAGACTGTTTCCTTGATAACTGCCATTGGACAAATGATGAATAAACTATTAGAGCAGAGTTTGGAGTTTCTTCAGATGTTAACTAGTCTAAAAGGACACATTCTAGTTGGAATGCTTTTATTTTAAATCCTACCCTGAACATTTAACATACACACAGAAGTAATCTTCCTCTGACCTTTATGTCCCTTGGTAACCTGTTCACCTTCTGAATTCAGTATATTCAAAACTCATTTGCCAAACATTTAATAATGATTCTTAGGAAGTGAAATAAGTCGTGCAACAAAAGTTGATGCATAAATCAGTTGTTTATAATTTGAGACTTTCTGTATAAATTACAAGTTGTTTTGACAGCCTACCCCAGAGCCTGTTTAAACCATAATCTTCATAAGTATGTATTTCTAATGAAAAAAATAGTAGAAACACTTTTGCAAGTGTTGTAATTAAAACAAAAAGGTAATGCAACTAAATAAAATATTATTGTCATGTTTACCTTGAATTCTGATGCATAAGGACAATGCATATTAGAAGGCAATAAAGAATTTTTTTTTATTATACAAGTTTCAGGTATATAGCTTTATAATTCAACATCTGAATACACTACAAAGTGCTCACCACCCATAAGCCTAGTTACCATCCGTCACCATACAGATGACACCATTTCTCCCCCCAAGTGCCTTTCCCTTCTGGTGACCATTAGTCTTTCTCTGTATCTGTGAGTTTGTTTTTGTTTTATTTTGTTTTACATTCCACCTATGAGTGAATATATGGTGTTTGTCTTTCTCTGTCTGACTTATTTCACTGAGCATAATACCTTCCAGGCCCATCCATGTTGCCAATGGCAAAAATTCTTTCTTTTTTGTGGCTGAGTAATATTCCATTGTATAAATATACCACATCTTCTTTATGCACTTATCTGTAGATGGACATGTAGGTTATTTCTATATCTTGGTTGTTGTAATAATGCTGCAGTGAACATAGAGGTGCACATATCTTCTCTAATTTGTGTTTTTATATTCTTCAGGTGAATTCACAGAAGCAGAATTAGCTAAGTCATATGGTTGTTTTATTGTTAATTTTTTGAGGGATCTCTAGGTAGATAAAGAATTCCTAATCAAGAGTTTTTAATAGGCACATAGGTCAGCTAAATGAGCCTTCCTGGAGATTCTAAAAGATACTTCTGGGTTCTTTAAACAGCAAAGGGGAGATAATAAACATCTGGAGTTAGACTAAGCACAGTAGGAGTAATGGTTCCTCCATTTCCAAAAACGTGACCCTGAATTTTCTGAGATGTAAAAGAGGAACACTACTACCCCTGCTCTGAAGGGTCATAGTGAGGTTGAGTTAACTGAGACAGTGCATCACAGAGCACAGAAAGGTGCTCAGTAACTCAGTTCCCTCCCCTTTGCTCTTTATTATGCCTCATATCACTTAAAAATATACATCTGCTCTTTGACATAGTTCTGTCCCAAGCACCACATATTACCCATGAATGGGGTTTGTTTTAAATGAAATGAAGGGCAGGAAAAGAAGAAAACTATAAGAGGAGAGGGAAAAGTCTTATGTGATGACTGAGCAAGTCGTATAAGACAGAAGAAGAAAGGAGTTGCGTCAAGAGAAGAGGGGCAGGGGAACGGGTCGCTTTGCCCAGGATGGAATTAACTGGTCTGTAATCATTGAAAAGCAGGAAAGGCTGTTAGTGTCCTTGTAGAGGACTAAAGGTTATAGCAGAGTTCTGGAGTACAGGAACTTCCCAGGACAAGCTAGCTTAATTTTCTAGCACTAAAAAAAGGGCTGGAAGATATGAAGTGACTTTAAGTAGATGTAATTAGGAGGAGGGAGGCAGCCATCAGCCACTTACAATGTGGGGTCTAACCCAAAGTTTTTAAAGCCCCACAAGAGCCAGTATTTTAATTTCTGAATCTGTTTAATATTTATTCATTTGTGTCTTATCATCCAAGCCCAAAGCTTTTCTTATATAATGATAAACTATCTAATACAGTAAACTACACATAGAAAATGATTCAGTCAACATGTGTTAGGTGAAGAAACATAAGTCACTTAATCTTCTGATAGGCATGAATCAAATGAAAAAGAAAAGCTTTCCACTATGCCCTCAAGGTAATAGGGAAACAAATGGCAAAAGATAATGTCCACAGTGATCAGAGCTGGAAAGATCGATACTCACTTATAAACAAATAGGTCATCAATTTCTGTTAATACTCTACCACTGCAGCAGCTGGAAGCTTTCCGGACTACTGGGAATATATATCAGTACTGTAGTATGTGACCCCACAACAGTTGTTAGCAGATCTTTTTAAAAGCTAAGTAAAACAGTGAAAATCCTTCAGTATTCTTCGCTTCTGGGTGCCATCAGATTCTTAAACTTCATGACCCGAAATAAAAATAACTCCTCAGTTTTGGGTTTCTTTGCCTTGTGCCCATCTGTGCTATTCCTGGCATGTCTTTGTGAAGGGTTGGACACAAGGCAGTATTTTGTGATTTAGGTCGGGGCAGAGCTCAGCTTTTAGTGGCTGATGGTAAGAAGTAAGGCTTTGCATGTAAAATGGGTCTTCCCTCACATCTATTTAATAGGTTAGAATTCATAGAGACAGGTCTGATCCCTCTGAATTAATCTCTGCCTACTACGAACAAAGAAAAAATAAATGCCTTACTTACATCAGCATCCTAGAATATGAAAGTAGATTCTGAAGATCCAATAGTTTGGTCAAACCAGTAGCTAAGAACTGACTAGAAAGGCTGTATCTTACTGTTACCCAGCCATACCCCATCTCCCAACACCACCTTGTATGTCTCGGTGTGTTCAGTGAACACTTATTAAACAGTGACTGCAAACCAAGTGTCGTACTTGGTGCTAGGGACATGGAGATGAGTAAGACGTAAAAAACGAATCTGGTCTGCTTGTCTCTACGATGGGCAGTCTGGTGGGAACCCAGCAGTGGGACACCTGGCACAGTGCGTGACGCCAGTGGTCATTTTTATAACTGTCTCAGCTAAGATACTTCAAACTTTCTCAGTATTATTTAATTGTATTTAAATCCCATAATTACCCCCAAGGTATTGTCATTCCCAGTTAAGTAACTGAAATACAGTTACTTAACACAGCTACTTAAGGTTAAGCCAGTTGCCTAAGAGAGGTAAATGGTTCACTCCACCAAGAATCAGACTTAAATCTGACCTATTTCATCCACTTTACCACTGATTTTTCCAGAATTGTTATACTCCTAGTTTAATTAAATTTAGTGATAAGATATACTGCATTATCTTATGTTTAACAGTGAGTTAAAAACCCACAAAGCAAATTAACTAGTGAAGGATGTCTCATAAATTTTTTCTTCCTAACTTAATTTCAGTGACACCTCTTTGTCTCCCATATCACTTATAATCTTCAACAAAAATACAGACTTCCTGAATGCATCATACTCCCTTCCCTGTATATTGTTATATTATTCTTCATCTTATCTCTTTCATCAGACTTTTTTGCATTCAACACTGAAAGTGAAATATTGGTGATAGTTATAAACTTATAAAATTGATGATTTTTATCAATTTTGGGAAGATACTGAGGAAGATGAATATTTGTAGCTCTTCCCCAGTAGCCAGCCCTTATGGTTAGTGACAAAAGGAAGAATTTAATTGGACAAAGCAATGTTTTATAGATATAAAAGAAGGAAAAGAGGTTATGTATTAAGGGAAAAAAAACTAAATATTTAAGAAAATATTGTGAAGATTTATTAGCATTATTGAACCTAGGTATGACCTGTCATTCATGTTTTAGGTGACAGACACTATGTTATCATAAGGTAATAGTTACAGAATACTAAAAAAACGAGAGTTTTTGCACTGTATTTCATTCATTCCCTCAACAGATTGTACATTGAGCAACTTCTGTGTACCAGAAGTTGTTCTAAGCATTGGAGATAAAACAGTAAATAAGATAGATATGGAATCCATTCCTATAGTGGGGAAGACAGACAAGTTAAAAAACAGTTACAAAATAGAGTGACAAGGGCTTAGTGATGTGTTTGAGGAAATTCAGGTTTCTAGTTGAACATACCAGGGAGCTGGGCAAATCAAGGAAAATCTTACAGGAGAAAATGACATCTTGGCTGAGACTTAAAGGTTAAAAGGAACTTAGCCGAGTAAGAATAGTGAGAGAAAGGGATAACTTTGTACCAGGCAGAGGGGCCATCATGAGCAAAAGATATGAAGTGAGAGCAGTGTGGCAAGACCTTAGAATGTGAGCAGGGGATGGCGAGAGAGGAGTTAAGCAGGTTCCAAATCATTCAGGACCTTTGAAGACAAATTAGACTTTCTGCTAGAGTTCTGAAGAGCTACTGAAGGATTTGAAGCAAGGATTCACATTTTTCAAAGATAGTCACCATTACATGGTACAAGTACGTTACTAGACTTGCATAGGTCATCTCAGATGAACATTCCACCTGCTTCCCCACTGCACAGAACAGCATCGCAGTGATTTTCTCATGGCCGTGGTATTATGCATGGCCCTACTTATTAGAGACAAACCCTGGGTTATAAATCAACAAAATGCAAAGTCACTTATCATAAAATCACAGAGCATGAGAACTCTATCATTTTACAGATCAGAAGGCTGTAGCCCAGGAAGCAAAATGGCCTGCCAAGGTGGCCGAGTGACAGGTGCCTCAGCAGCCTGGTCAGGCACAGACCGTACCTCTTGACCCCGTTTTCAAAGGAACGTATTTTACATATTTTACAATTCTGCAAAGGAAGGGCAGCTGTGTTCAGAAGGTCAAATTCCTTTTTCTTTTTTTTTTTGCTTAGGAACCCTTCACAACCTTTTTCCTCAATGCAAATGATGGAAAATTTGACCATCCGGATCGAACCTTCTCGTCGGTTGCAAGGTCTTGGAGAACTAGTCAGAGGGATACTTCTGATGTAAAGGTAGGCTATTTTATTTGTTGATATTCATCTCATTTCAAAGTATGCTGAAATTTTGATTTTTTTGTTTAATTGGGTATAGAAGACACTTTATACTGCAGCCTTGTGCCGTCATATTTTAAAATGATGTGTTACATCTAAACTAAGAAGATACCCAAAGGAATCATTCTGAGCGCCACAGAAAATGATTCAGGATTCTTTGATATTATTCAGTTAAGGTGTTCTACTAATTTCAAAAAATTCCTATCTAATTTAGATGGAATAATCAGGAGATGGAAAGAAAAGCCCCAGAACTGCCTTTCCTGCGGTTAACTCATTATTGGCCCATTCCATAAAACACAGCAGGAATTGGATTTGACCTTAATGTGTCATATTGTTATAGCTTGCCCAGTGTTGGGTTTACATAGCCTGGGGCAATTAATAAAGCATTAATGACAAGACCCATTTTAAATGTAGGCTTTCTGTACAGCCTTAGCTTTTAGCTTTTACTTGACTATGCCTGGGGATACTATGCAACAATACACATTAGATTAAACCAACACACACACACACACACACACACACACACACACACACACACACACACACACACACACGACACCCAGAAACAGCCAGAGAGCAGAGCAATTTTACAGGTGACACTGCTTAGCTATTGTTAAATACAAAGGTGTATTACTCATTTATATGGGCTCTTGTTTAAAACAAAAATTGTATTCAAAACAGTAACATCCATTTACTCTCTCATTTTTCTCTTTTTTTTTTCCCTGATAGTAAGATTATTTGATCAGGTCATTACATGGATATATGTGTTTCTTATTTTTAAGCCCTTTTTCTTCAAGGCAGATTTTTTTCACTGCCACTCATAAATCTGTAAAATGCCAATTCTGATCTGTAAAATCATAATGCTAAATATAAAAATGTTATGGAATCATTCTGCTTAGGGTATTAGTTCAACAAAAGAGTGAATTAAAGTCAAAATTGTCATTTTCACAATTATATTTATCTATTGCTAATATTT
>JAVSCE010012982.1:0-323656 GCA_032199065.1 Smutsia gigantea
CAATGTGCAAAAAGAATAATATATCATTCCTAAGATGAGTCTATCCCAGGAGAGCAAAGCTAGTGTAACATTTCAAAAAATCAATGTAATTCACATTAATAAACCAGAAAGAAAAACTATGATTAATCTCAACTGATGCAGAGAAGACATTTACAACACATCCATTCCTGATAAAAACTCTCAGAAAACTCAGAATAGAAAAGAAATTCTTCAATGTGATAAAGGGCAGATTTTTCAACAGCTAGTATCATAATTGTGAAAGACTGAATTTTTTTTTGCATGATATCAGGAATAAGACAAAGATATCCAGTCTCACCAGTTTTATTTAACATTTTCCTATAGGTTCTAGCGAGTTCAGTGAAGCAAGAAGAAAAAAAATAAGTTATCCAGATGGGAAAAGAAGAATTAAGAGTGTATTTATTCACAGATAATATGATCATCTACATAGAACATTCAATGTCATCTACAAAAAGCTATTAGAACTAATGAGTGAGTGTAGAAAGGTTTCAGGATGTAAGATCAATATACAAAAATCAATTGTATTTCTATGCACTAGCAACAAAAAATTGGAAGTTGAAATTAAAAAATCAATGCCATTTTGGATAACATTAAAAAAATAACTACTTCAGGATAAATCTCACAAAAGATGTGAAAGACCTATGCAATTAAAACATTTAAAAAATTGCTGAGAGAAATTAAAGATGAGCTAAATAAATACTCTGTGTTCATGAATCAGAAAACTCAGTATTAAGACGTTAAACTTCCCAAATTGATATATAGATTCAGTTAATCCCAATCAAATCCCAACAGACTTTTTTGTAGAAATTGACAAACTAATTATTAAAATTCTTCTGGATATCAACCCATTATTAGATTTATGGCTTGAAAATATTTTCTCATATTCCATAGACTGCCTTTTCATTTTGTTGATTGCTTCTTTTGATCTATAAAAACATTTTAGTTTGATGTAGTTTCACTTGTTTATTTTTGCTTTCGTTGTCTGTACTTTTCATGTCACATCCAAAAAAAATCTTTGTCAAGACCAGTGCCAAGGAGCTTTATTTAACCTTATGTTTTCTTCTAGTTTAATGGTTTCAGGTCTTACATTTAAGTCTTTAATACATTTCAAGTCAATTTCTGTGCATAGCATAAGATGAGGACCCAATTTTTTTCTTTTGCATGCAGTTGTTCAGTTTTCCCAACACTGCTTACTGAAGAAACAGACTATCATTTCCCCATTATGTAATCTTGGCATCCTTCTCAAATTAGTCGACCATATATGCACTGTTTATTTCTGTGTTCCTAATTCATTTCCATTGGTCTATGTGTCTTCCCTGCCAGTTTTTATGTCAATACCATACTATTTTAATTACTAAAGCTTTGTAATATATGTAACATATGTAATATATGTAATAACTATAGCTTAATAATATAGTTTGAAATCAGGAAGTATGTTACCTCCAGCTTTGTTCTTCTTTCTCAATATTGCTTTGGCTGTTCAGGGTCTTTTGTAGTTCCATATAAATTTTATTTATTTTATTTTATTTCTTCTATTTCAAAGAAAAATTTCCCAAATCAAACAAACCAACTAAAAAATGAACAAAGGATCTGAATAGATAGTTTTCCAATGAAGAATACAAATAGCCAACAAATATAAAAGAAGATGCTCCACATCACTAACCGTCAGGGAATGCAAATCAAAACCACAGTGAGACACCACTTCACACCTTAGGACAGCTATCCTCAAAACCACAACACATGACAAGTGTTGGCAAGGGTGTGGAGAAAAGAGAACCCTGGAACTGTTGGTAGGAGTGTAAGTTAGTACACCTACTATAGCAAACAGTTACGGTGGTTCCTTAAAAAATTAAAAATAGAAGTATCATATAATATAGTAACCCTACTTTTGGACATATATCCAGAGGAAATTGAATCAGTATTTTGAAGAGTTAGCCACACTCCCATGGTCATTGCAGCATTATTCGCAATAGCCAAGATACGGGAACAACCTAGGTGTCTGTCGGCAGGTGAATGGAGAAAAAAATTATATATATACATGAGACATACATAAACACTGAGTATCATTCAGCCATAAAAAAGAAGGAAATTCTGCCATTTGTGGCAACATGGATGAACCTAGGGACATTATGCTAAAGGAAATAATCCTTGCACAGAAAGACAAGTACTGTATGATCTCATTTATATGTGGAATCTAAAAGTCAAGTTCATAGAACCAGAGAATAGAACAATGATTGCTAAGGGCTGGAGGGTGGAAGAAATGAAGAGGTGGACGTTAGTTCAAGGGTACAGACTTTCAGTTATGAGTAAGTTCTGAGCATCTAATATACAGCATGGTGACTGCAGTGAATAATTCTATATTGCATACTTGAATTTTGCTAAGAGAATAGATTTTAAGTGTTCTCATCTTGCACACACAAAAAAATGGTAACTGTGAGTTGATGGATGCACTAACTTGACTTTGGTGATCATTTTACAGTATATATATATATATACATTAAGTCATCATATTTTACACCCTAAATATATATAATTTTTATTTGTCAACTGTACCTCAATAAAGCTTAGGGGGAAATCATATGGAAATGCAAAGGACCATTAATAACTAAAACAACTTTGAAAAAGAACAAAGTAGAGAACTAAAACTGCTTACCTCATTTCAAGACTTATATAAAGCTACAGTAACCAAGACAGTGTTGTTTTGCCTCAAGATAAGGAATATCTCAAAAAAACACAATAGAGAGCCCAAAAATAGACACACACATTATGAACAACTGATATTCAGCAAAAGTGCAAGAGCAATTCAATGAAGAGAAATAGTCTGTGCAAATTATATTTACCCAAAATGCATCATAGTTCTAAATTTAAAATCTAAAACTATAAAATTTCTAGAATAAAACATGGGAGAAAATCTTTGTGACTTTAAATTAGTCACTGATTTCTTAAATGGAGCACCAAAAACCCAATCTATAGAAGAAAATAATAATAATTTATTTCATCAAAATAGGTTTCATTCTTCCAAGTGCACTGTTGAGAGAATCAAAAGACAAGGTACAAGCTGGTAGAAAATCTTTGCAGAGCATATATATGATACAGTGTTTGTACCAAGAATACAAAAAACTCTCAAACCTCAGAAATAAGAAATAAAAACAATTCTTTAATGGACAGAAGATTTGAAAAGACACATCAACAAAGATATACAGATGTCAAGTAAGCACCTGAAAATACGCTCAACATCATTTGTCATTAGGAAAATGTGTATTTAAACTACAGTGAGATATTTCTACATACCTGTCAGAATGGCTGAAATTAGAAACACTGACCATACGAAGTGGCGATGAGGATCTGGAGCAAATGGAACTCTCATACACTGCAGATGGAAATGTGAAAAAAGATATAACCACTTTGAAAAATAACTTAGGATTTCAAATTTTAAATACACACTGTTTACATAATCCATCCAATCTTCTCCTAGATATTCACCCAAGGGAAATGAAAGCATCTGCCCATACCAAGACTTGTAATCAAATGTTTATAGCAATTTTATTTGCAAGAGCCAGAAACTGGAAACAACCCAAGTGTCCATCAACAGGTAAATGGATAAAAAGATTGTAGTACATCCATACACTACTACTCAACAATAAAACAGAGTGAATTATTGATATAATATTGATGAATTTCAAAATAATAATTCTGAGTTGAAGAAGACAGTCAAAAAGGAATACTATTGTATGATTCTATGTACATAAATTTTACAAAATGAAATTTAATCTACAATGACATAAAGCACGCTGGTGGCTGCCTGGGGAGAAAGGCAGTAGGGGGAGGAACAGATTACAAACCTTTGGGGAAATTTATGGGGGTGATGGATATGTTCATTATTTTTATTGTGGATGGTTTCACAGGAGTATGCATATGTCAAAAACTTAATAAATTGTGTTAAAAATGTGCAATTTATGATACATCAATTACACTTTGATAAAACTCTTAAGAACAAAAATAAAAGTTATAAAAGTGCAAGGGATCAACAAGAGCTTAAAGAAATGGTGTACTTTTAATTGTTTTGTTTTGTTTTGTTATGTTGGGAGGGGACTTTTTTTTTAAGATATTAGAGTGAAGGAACTGTGAAAGAATTTTTAGAATTGTAAAAAAACAAGTAAATGCTCCAAAGCTAGGTGGAAGGGACAAGGGTTTGGAGGAAATAGCTGCAGGTGGCCCTCATGCAGTGAAACCTAATGTATTCAGGTTCATCTGGAGGCAAGAGATGGCATAGTAAGTTAGGAGGACCTGGTAGTATCTGATGGCTGTTTAGAGAAAGGGAGGAAGATCAAACATGGAAACCCTGCCACTGGTTTTCATAGCATATCAGGAGATCCTATGGTTGACAGTGAGAGAGGAAAGCTAGTAGGAGCTTAAATCCTGGTGGCCTTCATAATCCAGCTTGCCCTAAAATTCCACAGCTTCAGGACAACTCCAAAGGAAAACAGCTTTACGAATTTACTGGGTGTCTTAGATTAGGATCTCCAAATGATTTTAATAATAATCCCCTCTAGGAAAAAAAGTACATGTGCCTTCTAAATAGGGCCACTTACTAGTAGATTCCATGCATGTACTTCCATACTGGTTTACTATGAGAATTTTAAATGGACATTCAGAAATTAGTAGAAATTGCAAAATTGTAAGCTAAAAACAAAAACTAGAGTTGCAATGTTTTCTTCCCACATTCCAGATCACCTGCATGCTGGGTGGCCACACCTTATTTTGGAGACCACTGAGTTAGGGTAAAGCACTGTAGACATGTCTAGTGGAAAAGGAATTGTCAGATCTGGTAGACTGTGACAGTATGAAGAAAAATAGAAATACCTGTGAAAACAAAACATGGGAAACAATTGACTTATCCAAAGGAGAATAATTGGTCAAATTTATACCCATTTGACAGACTATTAAGCAACCATCTAAAATGATGTTTTCAAAAAAGAACATTCTCTGACATGTAAAAATGTTCATGATGTGGTATTACATGAGAAAAATCTATGCATAATACTCAGGAAGATTCCAACTTTGTAAAAAGAAAAATTATACGGAGAAAGACTGGAAAAAAATGCATTGAAGTGTAATAAATTGTGGTTGATTTTACATTTCTACTTTATCCTTCCAGCACTTTCCAAATGCTCTACAATGAACATTTTCCACTTTATAATTATAAAGACACGATAATTTTGTAAAGAAAGCAATATAAATAAATAACCCCTCCAGGCAGAAAAAGTGGTGACACTGAAGAAGCACCTACAATTCTGGCAACAAGTTAGTAAGGTTAGAAAGAAATTTTTTAAATATAAAATCAGAACTCTAAGACTAATGCATAAGGTCTTGAGTTCTCAGTAGTGATGGAAGAAGCCTGCCAGTACTTAGGCTATTCATCCCCTGGTTCCACCACAGACACCCATCCTGCGTGCACTGATCACACAGCAGGCTGTGGGCAAGCCCATGGGGTGCAGTGATGCTTCAGAAGCTGGTGACCCCACCCCAAAGCATTTCTCAGTCAACTGTCCTGTGTTCCCGTGCTGTGATATCACAAACAGAAACCAAAAATACTTTTCTCCCTTCATATGCAACAGCTTTTTTTGTTTTCCTGTAAAACAGGATGGTTGAGGATGTTCTGGCCACCACCAGCTAGGAAGATACAACAACTAGAGATTTTGAGAAGGATAAATAAAATGCAAATGTCAGACAGGGTGATGGGTCCTAACCCTTCCATCTGAAGACCAAGAGGGGAAGGAATTCAGATCCATGGTACCAAGAATGTTGGAGATCCGTGGGGCAGAGACTCACCAAATTTCAAAACTCTATGATTAGGAGGTACCCTGTGGAAGATGATCCAGGTTTAGTCCCAGACATAAAAGGAAGCAATTTCTCTCACAGTGAGTAATGAACGGATTGAAACTTATTGGAATTCATCACTCCCAAGAGGTGGTGCTGGTAGGAAATATAAATGCCTTCCAAAAAGCTTCAGACAAATTTATGAATGACAGAATTGTAAATGAGCTCTCTTGCTCCCTAACTCTTGCCCTTTCTCAAGAACACACTGTCCTCAGAGACTGAGTCAGTATTTCCCCTGAGAGATGCTGCCCAGATCTCCCCTATGGCCTGGCTGGTCAGGACCACCACTCTGTCCTCCCACAGTCCCTGTGTTTAACTTGTCATCTCTGTGGCCACACTGCATTACAATTCCTTGTTGATGAGCCTGCAGCCCCATGAAGCTGTTACAGTGACAAGGGCAGTACTGAGGAGGTGCTCAATAAATGTGAGTTGAAAGAAAGAATGTGGATTCTACCTATATTTGTTAGAGGAAGCCACCTGGAAGGCATGCCAAGAGCTGCATTTCATCGGGGCCAAATCTTCAGAGCACTGATTACCCCCTGATACTCACTCTCCACTGCCCACTGCCAGCCCCAGCAGCCATGTGTTCCCAGAGTAGATCTGGTAGACTGGCAGGAAGCACAGGCCGCTTAGGGTGCACTCTCAGAGGGGCACCACCAAGTGAAGTCGTGCAAGAGCACATCACCTGAGGAAAGGGCTCCGAGGAAGCCCCTGGGTGACTGGTGTCTGGGGAACTCTCGCATCCCCCTCTCACCCTGTCCCAGACTTGCTCACCAGACAGCTCTGTTGTCCACTGCTGGGCTTCTGAGCTCTGATTTGCAAGTCAATTTCCTGGAAATTTCATGATAGAATACATTCAGCTCAGTTATGTCAAGGACACTATCTCCTGTATCTCCTCTGAAACCTTGTTTAATAACATTAGTCTTATCTGTAAGTGTGCCAAGATTCTTTAGATTGAAGATGGAGGGATTTTAATTTATTTTTCCATTAGTGGTCAGGATCCATGCTAAACCTGTAAACATTGTTTCTACAAATGCAGTACAATACTAATTTTTAATGCAAATAAACAGAGCAAGCATTCAGAGACACAGTTTGACCCAATGGGGCTTTTGCAAATCTCCTGCAATTGACTTAGGAGAAAAGGGAGGGAAACACTTTATATTCTGCTAAGTTGCGGTGTTCAGCTAGAGTCCAATTTCCTCATTCTTAGGATTTCTCTAGGATATATGGGACAGAGGAAAGATAAATAAAAAGCAGAGCTCATAACACCATGCGGTTGTTAAAGTTGGAAACTATTTTAGGGATTGTCTACTAAAACTCTTTCATTCTATATGTGGGAAATGTGGTCAGAGAAAGAATAAGGCCTGGGGACACAAGGCCCATGAGTAGCTGTGCAAAGTCCAGAAGTGGAAACTTACTTGAGGTTTTCAGAAACATACAAGAGTGACCAAACTGACAGAGCCCCATTGCTGAGTTTGTGGATATCATTCAGGTGCCAGTAACTCACCTGGGTCATCATATGGCACAGATTCTCCTGGTCAGCACTCATTAGAAATACTCTTTTATATATATATAGATCCCATTAAGTCTATTTAAACATCAGATATTAACCCTGATTTGGGGCTCCCAAGCACAATCACTAGAGCAGCATAAAACCTACAGAGGTGAAATATTAGGTCTTGCAGGGGATGCCAGGAGTCCAGAGCCCAGACTCTGACCAAGACTCAGAGATTCAGAGCACAGGGAGCTGAGGCCTGGAGGTACTCTAGACAGGCGGGTCCTCCAGATATCTCCCTATTTTGAGATAGCTACAAAAGATAGATTGCAGGTGATGGCTTTTCCCCAGGCTCACCCTCCACCACCCAACAGCGCCACCTTTGTCCTCTTAAAACCACAGTATCCTTCTGGAACTGGGGGATGGGGCAGGGAAGGGTGGTTAGAGAAAATATGCTGAGTCTCAAAAAAGATGTCTGTTCTCTGCTGAGTTAGATGGGCAAGGTGGAACAACTGGACATTAGTCTTCCCCTGAAGTCAGGCAGCGATTCCATCAAGAAAGACTCAGACGGTACACTGAACGAGACCTGAGACCACAGAGCTCAGTGCCCTGGGAGCCTGGACTCCTGCTTGCGAGAAAACATGGGCCTTATAGGGTGTATCAGCTGGCATTTTTGGTATCTGTCTGGTGGTCCATCTGTACCCCGGATGCTAACAGTTTCAGTGCATGGCTGAGCGTTCAGTGGTCTGAGATTGCAGGCTGCTGGGGACAATGGGAAGATCAGTGAACAGCTGGATAGTGTCCCCACTCATCCAATATCCTGGACCAGAGAAGACTTTCCTCCATGGGGCTACCCATGTGACATCTAGAGACTATGTACACTTCACTGGGGAGAACAAATATTATTTTATTAATTATCTATTTAAAGTATCATTTATCCACACTACAATTACACATGCTTCATTGTATTTAATTGTGGGGGTGTTTTTATTGGTGGTGGTGGTATCCTTCTGATTACAAAGTCAGAGATAAACTGTCAGTGTAAAGGGTCTGGAAACTCTTAGTTCTTACTGGTTTGCAAGAAACGACAAGACCTTGAGAGCAGGAGAAAACCCTGCAGTAGGACTGAGGCAGCTATAATATGACCCACTATTTCAGGCAGACGCAGAAAGTTCATCTTTTTCAGAAAAGGGACCATGTGAGGAAATGAAAGAGGAAAAATTCACTGAAGCCAACTTCTGTCATATGGTGCGCCATCACACTTTCTGTCCTATAGATCAGTTTCTACTCTTTCTGATGCATTTGTAGCTTGAAGAAAAGAGAAGGAAAAAAAATCCAAGCATTGGGTCTGGCTCTGGAAGACGGATTAGAACTGTGATCGGGTAACTAGGAAGTAAGTGATTTCTAAGCAACTGTTGGTGTTTTGAACTGTCTAAGTTTGGAGATCCTAGGTACGTGGCCCTGTGCTTATAGGACACTCCAATGAGTGTTTGGATATAGGAACCTGGCTCAAGAGCTTGGTTTGGGTTGGAGACGGAAGCTGAACTGCTCTGTTTTTAAAAAGTGAAAGGAAAATAAGGATAGATCAAGTCCAGGCACAGACTTAGCAAGGAGTACTGAGGCACTTCAATTCCAGTACAGGGGAACTGGTGCCATGCCCTTGGGATTTCTCCATGTTCTCCCAACTCTGCACTCCATGAAGGCCACAGTCCCGTCAATCCTGTCTTCTCCATACACGTTCTCCCCAGGGTTGCCCCCCAGCCATGGGAGGCCTATTTTTCCCCAGGTGTCGCCCTTGCTCTGGGGGTATCTGGGCTACTAATCTCCTGCCCTAGATACCCACTACTTCCTATCCCCCTTCACACCACAGGCTGCCCTGGAAAGACTTCTGTGAATTCCTAGGTGCCTGGAATGCAGACTCAAGACTGGAAGAGAAGATGAAGAAGAAGGTGGAAAAAGCTCATAGACACCAAGGCACCCAAGCCAGCAACATCCCCTTCTTTTTGTACCAATTAAGGAACTGTGCCTTTCTGCACACAGTCTCACCAGCCTGGCTCTCCACTATGCTTCTGATGCTTTATTATGCTATCATGCTGGGGAAGATAACTCAACGACCCAAGCCTGAGACTTCCTATTACCCGACCCTAAGTAATGAGGAAAAGTGGAAAAAGGCCACTGGGTGAGCAAGATTACCCTTTAACTTCTCAGTTGACATTGTAGCTGCCAGGTTCAAAAAAGGAGCAGCTTTTGAAAATGGTGAATCTTTGAGCTATATGTGAATGTTAACTGTAAAATTAATAAAATATGTTATTTTCTTTTACTTGTAATACTGGTTATTGAGGTCCCAAAGACTTATTAAGAACATTGTTCCAGGAGGATTTCTCAAGATGGCGGCAGGAGTAGAGCGGCAGAAATCTCCTCCCAAAACCATATATATTTTGAAAATACAGCAAATACAATTATTCCTAAAAGAGAGACCAGAAGATACAGTACAACAGCCAGGCTACATCTACATCTGTGAGAACTCAGCATCCCATGAAAAGGATAAGATACAAAGCCGTGACCCGGTGGGACCCGAGTACTCCCCCTACCCCAGCTCATGGGTGGGAGGAAAAGAATCAGAGTGGGGAGGCAGTGGGAGCACAGAACTGCTAAATAACCAGCCCTAGTGATCTGCATGGGGATCACAGACACACATTGCATGATGTACTGGATAATAGAGAAATGTTAAAGTAAAATCCAAGACAGAGACCGTGAGAGGGTTCACAAAGCCAGCTCCCCTGGGACAAAAGAAAAGCAAGCACTTTAAAAGTCTTAAAGGGACAAGGGTTTAACAGCTGGACAAAATTGTCCTGGCACACTCAGCCCAGCAAGCTGGGAATCTTAAGGAACTTCAGGCGTCCTAACCCCCTGGGTGGTAATGCAGCTCCGAAGCCCCTCACGGCAATAAGAAGCCTGTCATTCATTACCTCCCCCTTGCGCTGCAAGCAAACCGGATGACCCACCATTGCTGTGGACCAGCCGGGGAGCAGCCCCGCCCACAGCAACCACACAGAGTTCTCCCAGCATGCAGCTAACTGGGCCAGACCCAGAGGCTGCTGTCAGCATGCAGATGCCCAGAAGAGACAGAGGATGCCATCAAAAAGTCAGGAAGGCACGAAGGGGCGTCGTTCTAGCAGAAGAACATGCTCTAACCACCTGAGGACCCCAGCAGTGCCCAAGGCCATCCCAAGGGCCACTCTGCCCATGGAAACTTAGGGAATTAACCCAGAGACTGCTCCTTGTGTGCGGGTAAATGGCACAGGCAGTGGAGAAGGGCAAGGCGACCAGCAAGCAGGAAGGGACTTTGTTCTCCCAGCTGACAAACGTGCCATGTGCCAGCGATCACATCTATCACCATGAAAAGGCAGAATAATCTGGTCCATCCAAATCGCTCAAACAACGCTTAAGAGAGGGACTGGAAAGACAGATACAACCAATCTTTCTGAAAAATAATTCAAAATAAAAGTCATAACCATGCTGATGGAACTGCAGAGAAATATGCAAGAGCTAAGGGATGAAGTCTGGAGGGAGATAACAGAAATGAAACCATCAATGGAAGGACTTAAGAGCAGACTGGATGAGGTGAAAGAGTGAAAGAGACTGCTAATGGAATAGAAATCAGAGAACGGGAATACAGAGAAGCTGAGGCCGAGAGAGATAAAAGGATCTCTAGGAATGAAAGAATATTAAGAGAACTGTGTGACCAATCCAAATGGAACAAAATTTGCATTATAGGAGTACCAGAGGAAGAAGAGAGAGAAAAAGGGATAGAAAGTGTCTTTAAAGAAATAATTTCTGAAAACTTTCCCTCGCTGGGGAAGGAAATAGTCTCGCAGTCCACGGAAGCCCACAGATCTCCCAACACAAGGGACCCAAGGAAGACAACACCAAGACACATAATAATTAAAATGGCAAAGATCAAAGATAAGGACAGAGTATTAAAGGCAGCTAGAGAGAGAAAAAAGATCACCTACAAGGAAAACCCATCAGACTGTCATCAGATTTCTCAACAGAAACCTTACAGGCCAGAAGAGAGTGGCATGATATATTTAACATAATGAAACAGAAGGGCCTCGAACCAAGAGTATTGTATCCAGCACGATTATTATTTAAATATGAAGGAGGGATTAAACAATTTCCAGATAAGCAAAAGCTGAGGGAATTTACCTCCCACAAACCACCTCTACAGGGTATTTTAAAGGGACTGCTCTAGATGGAAGTCCTCCTACGGCTAAATAGATATCACCAGAGAAAATAAAATCACAGCAAAGAGAGCAGACCAACCAAATACTAACTAAAGGCAAAAAATAAGCTATCCACAAAAGCAGTCAAGGGAAGCACAAAAGAATACAGAATAAAACACCTAATATATAAAGAGTAGATGAGGAAGAATAAGAAGGGAGAGAAATAAAGAAACATCAGACTGTGTTTATAATAGCATAATAAGTGAGTTAAAGTTAGACGGTTAGATAGCAAAGAAGTTACCTTTGAAACTTTGTAACCACAAATCCAAAGCCTGCAATAGCAGTAAGTACATATCTATTGATAACCACCCTAAATGTAAATGGACTGAATGCACTAATCAAAAGACACAGAATAATAGAATGAATAAAAAAGCAAGACCCATCTCTATGCTGCTTACAAGAGACTCACCTCAAACCCAAAGATATACACAGACTAAAAGTGAAGGGATGGAAAAAGATATTTTATGCAAACAACAGGAAGAAAAAAGAAGGTGTTGAAGTACTTGTAACAGACAAAATAGACTTCAAAACAAAGAAAGTAACAAGAGATAAAGAAGAACATTACATAATCATAAAGAGGTCAGTCCAACAAGAGGATATAACCATTATAAATATATATGCACCCAACACAGGAGCACCAATATATGTGAAATAAATACTAACAGAATTAAAGGAGGAAAAAGAATGCAATGCATTCATTTTAGCAGACTTCAACACACCACTCACTCCAAAGGACAGATCAACGAGACAGAGAATAAATAAAGACACAGAGGCACTGAACAACACACTAGAACAGATGGACCTAACAGACATCAACAGAACTCTACACCCAAAAGCAGCAGGATACACATTCTTCTAAAGTGCACATGGAACATTTTCCAGAATAGACCACATACTAGGCCACAAAAATAACTTCAGTAAATTCAAAAAGATTGAAATTCTACCAACCAACTTCTCAGATCACAAAGGTATAAAACTAGAAATAAATTGTACAAAGAAAACAAAAAGGCTCACAAACACATGGAGGCTTAACAACATGCTCCTGAATAATCAATGGATCAATGACCAAATTAAAACAGAGGTCAAGCAATATATGGAAATGAATGACAACAACAGTACAATGCCACAACTTCTGTGGGACGCAGTGAAGGCAGTTCTAAGAGGAAAGTATATAGAAATCCAGGTCTACTTAAAGAAGGAAGAAAAATCCCAAATGAATAGTCTAAAGTCACAATTATTGAACGTGGAAAAAGAAGACAAATAAGACCCAGAGTCAGCAGAAGGAGGGACATAATAAAGATCAGAGAAGAAATAAATAAAATTGAGAAGAATGAAACAATAGAAAAAAATTAATGAAATCACGAGCTGGTTCTTTGAGAAAATAAAGAAAATAGATGAACCCCTAGACAGACTTAAGAGAAAAAGAGAGTCTACACACATAAACAGAATCAGAAATGAGAAAGGAAAAATCATGACAGACCCCACAGAAATACAAAGAATCATTAGAGAATACTATGAAAATCTATATACTAACAAGAATAACCTAAGAAGAAATGGACAACTTCCTAGAAAAATACAACCTTCCAAGACTGACAAAGGAAGAAAGAAAAAATCTAAACAGACCAATTACCAGCAATGAAATTGAATCGGTAATCAAAAAACTACCCAAGAACAAAACCCGCCGACCAGATGGATTCACCTCTGAATTCTACCAGACATATAGAGAAGAAATAACACCCATTCTCCTTAAAGTTTTCCAAAAAATAGAAGAGGAGGGAATACTTCCAAACTCATTCTATGAAGCCAGCATCACTCTAATACCAAACCCAGGAGAGACCCCACAAAAAAGGAAAATTATAGACCAATATCCCTGATGAACATAGATGCAAAAATACTCAACAAAATATTAACAAACAGAATACAAAAATACATCAAAAAGATCATCCATCATGATCAAGTGGGATTCATCTCAGGGATACAAGGATGGTACAACATTCGAAAATGCATCAACATCATCCACCACATCAACAAAATGAAGAACAAAAACCACATGATCATCTCCATGTGGAGATGTCCAAAAAGCATTCGACAAAATTCAACATCCATTCATGATAAAAACTCTCAACAAAATGCATATAGAGGGCAAGTACCTCAACATAAGAAAGGCCATATATGACAAACCCATGGCCAACATCACACTTAACAGGGAGAAGCTGAAAGTTTTTCATCTAAGATCAGGAACGACAGGGATACCCACTCTCCCCACTTTTATTCAATGTAGTACTGGAGGTCCTAGCTATGTCAATCAGACAAAACAAAGAAATAAAAGGCGTCCAGATTGGTAAGGAAGAAGTCAAACTGTCACTATTTGCAGATGACATGATACTTTCATAAAAAACCCAAAGACTCGACTTCAAAACTACTAGAACTAATATTTGAATTCAGCATAGTTGCAGGATACAAAATTAATACCTAGAAATCTGTTGCATTCCTATACACTAATGATGAACTAGCAGAAAGAGAAATCAGAAAAACAATTCCATTCATAATTCCATCAAAAAGAATAAAATACCTAGGAATACACCTAACCAAGGAATTGAAAGACCTGTACCCTGAAAAGTACAAGACACTCTTAAGAGAAATTAAAGAGGACACTAACAAATGGAAATTCATCCCATGCTCTTGGCTAGGAAGAATAAATATTGTCAAAATGGCCATCCTGCCTAAAGCAACTACAGATTCAATGCAATCCCTATCAAAATACCAACAGCATTCTTCAACAAACTGGAACAAATAGTTCTAAAATTCATATGGAATCACAAAAGACCCTGAATAGCCAAAGCAAGCCTGAGAAGAAAGAATAAAGCAGGGAGGATCTTGCCTCCTGACTTCAAGCTCTACTAAAAAGCCACAGTAATCAAGACAATTTGGTACTGGCACAGGAACAGACCCATAGACCAGTGGAACAGAATAGAGAGTCTAGATATTAACCCAAACATATATGGTCAATTAATATACGATAAAGGAGCCGTGGACATACAATGGGGAAATGACAGCCTCTTCAACAGCTGGTGTTGGCAAAACTGGACAGCTACATGCAAGAGAATGACACTGGATCATTTTCTAACCCCATACACAAAAGTAAATTTGAAATAGATCAAAGATCTGAATTTAAGTCATGAAACCACAAAACTCTGAGAAAAAAACATAGGCAAAAATCTCTTCGACATAAACATGAGCAACTTCTTCATGAACATATCTCCTCGGCAAGGGAAATAAAAGCAAAAATGAACAAGTGGGACTATATCAAGCTGAAAAGCTTCTGTACAGCAAAGGACACCATCAGTAGAACAAAAAGACATCCTACAGTATGGGAGAATATATTCATAAATGACATATCCGATAAGGGGTTGACATCCAAAATATATAAAGAGTTCATGCCCCTCAACAAACAAAAAGCAAATAGTCCAATTAAAAAATGGGCAGAGGATCTGAACAGACACTTCTCCAAAGAAGAAATTCAGATGGCCAACAGGCTCATGAAAAGATGCTCCACATCGCTAATCATCAGAGAAATGCAAATTAAAACCACAATAAGATATCACCTCACACCAGTAAGGATGGCCAACATCCAAAACACAAACAACAGCAAATGTTGGCGAGGATGTGGAGAAAGGGGAACCCTCCTACACTGCTGGTGGGAATGTAAATTAGTTCAACCATTGTGGAAAGCAGTATGGAGGTTCCTCAAAAAACTAAAAATAGACGTACCATTTGACCCAGAAATTCCACTCCTAGGAATTTACCCTAAAAATGCTGGAGCCCAGTTTGAAAAAGACATATGTGCCCCTATGTTTATCACAGCACTATTTACAATAGCCAAGAAATGGAAGCAACCTAAGTGTCCATCAGTAGATGAATGGATAAAGAAGAGGTGGTACATATACACAATGGAATATTATTCAGCCATAAGGAGAAAACAAATCCTACCATTTGCAACAGCATGGATGGAGCTAGAGGATATTATGCTCAGTGAAATAAGCCAGGCAGAGAAAGACAAGTACCAAATGATTTCACTCATCTGTGGAGTATAAGAACAAAGCAAAAACTGAAGGAACAAAACAGCAGCAGACTCACAGAACCCAAGAATGGACTAACAGTTACCAAAGAGAAAGGGACTGCGGAGGGTGGGGGAGAAGGGAGGGCTAAGGGGAAAAAGGGGCATTACGATTAGCACATATAATGTAGGGGGGGCGCATGGGGAAGGCAGTACAACACAGAAGACAAGCAGTGATTCTATAGCATCTAACTACGCTGATGGACAGTGACTGTAATGGGGTATATGGTGGGGACTTGATAATGTGGGGAGTCTGGTAACCATAACAATGCTCATGTAGTTGTAATTAATGATACCAAAAAAAAAAAGAAAAAAGAACTTTTTCCCATTTTCTTTAAATGGTGTCTTAGTATATTGTTTTAAGGGTGGGAGATCTTTCCTCAGCAGGCTTGTATTGCCTATATTTAATGTAGGGTCTGCAAACAATGATATATCTGCCTTATCTGCATCCTCAACTTGTTATATCAGACTACTACTTTCTTTCTCCATATGTTAATCTCAATAGTTATTTCTCTTTGGGGGAAAAATAAATGAATAACTTTAAGTTTGTGGTTTGAGTCAGAAAACGTGAGAAAGGTCTCAGGAGGAAAACAACATGGCAGCAGGCTGGGGCTTGTGGGGGATCATGGCTAATTTTAGACTATAATGCCTGAACTCAATTTAAAAAATGATTCCTGTAAGCCTTACCCATTACCCATAAATAATCCATAATTAAAAGTCTCCTGTGCACATAAAGTGTGTTAGTGATAAATTTAGGGTGGATTTAAGAAAATTAGGGGAGTCTTCAGCTTGAAGTGAAGATGTATAGAAAATTAATGGTGGTCAAGGAAGCAAAACACAAATTCTCTAAAATTTTGAAGCAAATGAACCCAAGTTGGTGGTACAAGCACACCAATCACATAACCAGAGGGGAGTTTTTCTAAGATATTTTTAAAACACATCAGTTGACTTTACATCCTAAGTAGGATAAACCCTAAAAACAAAAGAACTACAAAAATATTATAAATTGTGTGCATCCAATTTTCATATTATTATTTGCATTGTTGGCTTTATTGTTCATAGATTGTTTTTCATGTGTTGTGGGATAAAATAAATGAATGCTTATGTTGACATTTAAAAACTGGGATTCTCTATACAGGAGAAGGGGTTACAGGCATAAGAACAATGAGGTTAGATTTAAAAAAAACATAATCCTTAATTTGAATTGGAAGTACCAGAATGAAGTCAGGGTGAATTTTATCTTTTGAAAATGTAAATATTTCATGGATTTATCTGCTGAAAAGTTTAGAAATAATGACCAATCTGGTAGCAATGAGCACCCCTAGGATCCAGATTATGGTTTCTAAATATTTCCCTCGAAAGGCCTCCCTTTGAAGAAATGGCTAATTACATTTCTGGGACAGGAAATGAATGAGGTGAGCCCAAAATAGTATACTAAAAATCAAGGAGATATTTAAGGACTACTGGGGTTTTGTCAAAAGGACTCAAGATACAAATTGAGAAGTCTTCCAATAGGCAAAGTTAGTACAATCTAGCCATTGACAAGGATAAATTTCAATGACTTGACGACATATAAAATATGTCTGAATCCATAAATCTAAATAATGCTAAAAAAATAGCACAAAGGAAACTCAGTAGAAACTGATGGAAAATTAGGAAACACACTCGTTACTACAAAAACTGGTAAAGACAAAGAAAGTATCCAGCAATTATCTTTCCTTCCCTGCAAAGAGCTATACCTCAGAATAACCAAACTGATGATAGTAAAGTTTTTCTTTATAGAAGTATTCCAGATACCAGGTAAAGAAAAAATGATGGAATTAGAAAATCGATATTTGGTAACTTCAGATAAATTGATGAATCTAGACAATCACCTTCAGTGCTTCTAACATCACAAAGAGAGACACCTGAACATCATGGATCTTCTAATGAAATTACAGAACTGCACCAATGAAGTGGTCTTACCAAGAAAAATAGAAAAATAAAATAAAACTTTAATCTAATCAAGCCCCTAGATCTAACTAGCAATTTAGAAGAACAGAGGAACTCATTAAGTGGCACCATGGGATCTAATTAGTAAAACCCAGACAGTGAAAAACCCTTCAGGACAAACAATTCCACTTCCTCAATAGCTAAATTATAACAAAAAGAGAAGGCAAAAATGAGAAGGAAGCCTTTGGGTTCAAAGAAACTTATGATATACATCAACTATTGCAATGTGTGGACCTTATTTGTATCTGGAAGGGCCAAACTATAGAAAACTCAAATAATGAGACAATCAAATAAGTGTGAACCCTGACTGGATATTCAATGATATTAAGGGATTTTTTTTTCTATAATAATGAATGGTATTGTGGTTTTTGTTAGGAATTCTAAAAAATAATACCTAACTTTTAGAGATACAGATTGAAATAATTATAGGTAAGTTGACATTATGACTGGAACTTCCTTCAAAAAAAATGGGGGTTTTGGGGTTCAAGAGGCAAAGTCAGTAAGTTGTAATATAGAGGAAACAAGATTGTCTATGAGCTTACAATTGTTGACACTGGGTGATGGATACCTAGGGGTTCATTATTCTGTTCTTTCTTTTTGTATGTTTGAAATTTTCCCATAACAAAAAAAAAAAATTCTAAGAAAACAAAGAAAGAAAAGAGGAGGCTCATTCCACTGGGCCTAAGAGATATGCTTGAATCATTTTAAAAGTCACCAGTGGAGTCACTCCAAAAAGGACTTGAGGCTTCTAGACTACTACAGTGATGGTCTTTCTTCATTTTTATCATCTTTCCACATAGGTTGTATTGTGACCAAATTTTTCCCCTTTTGTACTTCTAAGTACATTTGTTTCCTTTTGTGGTATGTTTCCACGCAGAGAGCAGTCCTCTCAGCCCTCCGGAGATGACCAAAGAATCTGAAATCCATGCCAACAGTAGGAGTTGAATTCTGTACCACATGAAGACTTGGCCACTAGTAACAAAAAGAGTGGGTCATGAGTGGCCTACAGGTTAGTAACTAGAACCCCAGGGATCAACTTTGGCCTAGAGTCTTGTTTGTTTGGCCAATTGAGTGTCTAGTTTTCTTTCAATGTCTTTGGTCAAAGTGAACACCGTGATCCTCTACACACCCAGCTCTATCATGTAGTGACATTACCTGCCTGGCTCTGGAAGCCTAAGACCCCTGACCCATACCCTAAATTCTAAGGGAATTCTGGCTCAAAGATTTAGAAATTTTCCTTATTTGAAAAATAAGGAAGTAATTGGTAATATTTTACTTATTTGGTAGTATTATAAAATAAGGTAGTATTTGAAAATACCTTCTACCACTAAACCCTTTGGATGCTGTGAATTTACAGTTTAGTCAAATTCAATACCTACCCTTTCACCCATTCGGCCTCTTCTTGAAAATCTTGAATCCAAAACATTTGTAGTAATATGAACTGACTGACAGAAATTTCTTCCTGTAACTCAGTAACATCTTTTGCTTTACTTTCTCCTGTTTTCTAAGCAAAAACACATTTGGAGTCTTAAAATCATTGACTTGATTTGATCTGGTGAGAAAAGTCAAGTTAAAGTAGCCTATCTCATTTAGAGAAAGTAATCGCAGTAAGATGACTAACTTTGTTTTAGTCTTCCTTAACTTTAAGATGAATATGGAATTAGTTGGTGGCTCTAGCAGGAGGATCATTCTGTGGGGAACCGTGCCTCTGAGGAGAAACTGGTTGACATGCTTTCAAATTGCCTTAGAGGACTACAGTTTGGAACAGCAAAGCTATCTGGGGGTGGCAGAAGAAGCTAGACCTCAAATTAGCTTACAAGGGTCTGAACACTGACTGCCGCTTCCTTGCCTTAAGCAAGTCATTCCACCTCCCTGAGCCTCAGATTCTCAGCTTCCTCTAGGAAGTGGTATTTGTTATAGCAGCCCAAGTGGACTAAGACAAAGATGTAACACATGACTTGCAAGTTTCTGGGCTTTCTCTATAGTTCTTGCTTCTAAAGTAGATGATTTATAGAGAACTGCAGGCTGTGACTAAAATATATATACTATATGTAGAATATTTTCCCTACCCAATGTATTGGAACTGATAAGATTTTTTCATCTATAGATTTATCTGAAGATGTCTGGCAAATAGCCATGGGAGAGGTATTTAGACAGCAATATTTATAACACCACTTAGGATGTTGAATTTTAATGAGTTGAATTTGGACCAAGGACTATGCTGTAACTTTACAAAGCCTGGCCAGTGGAATACACAAAGGGCTGAGTATTTTCACCATAGTCTGTGTTCCTGAAATTGCTCTATTAATTGATAGTGTTAAAGGTGCTTCTGATCATCTCATATTGTAACTCAGAGCACAGTCCAAGCTAAACTTGTGTGAAATTTAGTCAATATCAGGCTGCTTCCCAGGACCCAAAAGTGGCAAGAGGATAGGATGAGTTTCACCTTGCTCTGATCAAACCACGCCTGGAATACTTTGTACAAATTTCATTTCCCACAATTGCAAAGAGACTTTAATGAATTATATCATGTTCCAAAGAAACTGAAACTTCTGGAAACCATCATAAATGAGGTCTTATGGAAAGACTGTAGAAAAGCAAAGATTTAGAGAGAGACACAGCCTATCCTCACAGGCTCCACAGGTCACCAAAGCTTTGGGATTATTTCCTGTGGTGACAGAGTAGAGAGCTGGGATGAGAAGGTACAGGTTACACATGGGAAAACCTCAAATCACAACAAAAATATCAAATATTTTTTAATGCTTAAATATGCTCCCAAATACAGTATGGACCATCTGGAGAGGTGGTGAGTTTTCCAACACTAAAAGTGTGTACAGGCAGCATGTAGACAACCACTTCTCAATAGCACTATAGGGTGGGTTTATGTATTGGCTGGAGAGTTGCTTGCATGACAGCCAAGGTCACCCAACTCCAACATTCTGCGCTTCCCAGAAAAGTGCAGCTCATGAGGGGGCGTGCGGTAGAGTGGTCAAGAGCATGGTTTGGGAGAGAAGTGGTGACCAGAACTTGAGTTCTGATCTTAATTCTGTAAACTTGGCCAAAGTTTCTGACATCTCTAAAGCTCAGTTTCCATTTATAGAATAAGGATCATGATAGTATCTACCTTCGACTGCTTTGTAAAAATTCAGTCAAGTATCTTGAGCTCAGCATACTAACAACAACTCCAGGAAAGATAAAAACAGGCCTTCCTTGCCAGTTTGACAACTCTGGACCATTTATAGATGCATCCAGTGATGGATTAGGTGCTATGCCTTGTTCAGTTCTGATTTGTTTTTATCAGAGCATCGCTGCAAACTCTTTCTGTAGAAAATAATCCCCAGGGAAATACTAATGATTGGTTTGGTGTCAGGAAAAACCTGTCTGTATGTTTTGAGACAGGAGCCTATTCTGTGGATAGATCAGCAACAGAATTCCCAATGCCCTGCCACATGGGATGCAGGGATGTCCGACTTCCCATTGGGCCCTCAGAGTGCTGGAGATGAAAACAGCTAGCGGAGGGGCTTTACTGGCTAGAGGAGGACTGACTGACCTGCAGCAATTCTCAGATCCAGCCCGGGAGATGGTGGGCCCTGACCTTTGCCCAAGATGTCCGAAGAGAGTTTGCAGCAGGCAGGGAGTGAGAGTTCATGGATTGCACAGCAGGGAAAATAGAATCATTCCACACAAGCAAGGAGAGAAGGGGGAGAGCTGGTGTTCCAGCTACACTGCCAAGCTGACCTCAGTCTACTCAGTCCCAGCTTCCTCCCTTGTCCAAGAATGGGAAACCTACAGCTTATTCTTCATATCAAATTCTTGCTGAGGAACAAGCTCACAAGTCCTAACTGAGAGAAAGCAGCCCCAACAAGGCATATCAATGAATGAATACACACTCCAACTTACTGACACATCTCTGAATTTTGATTTCACTGCTCAGGAGCTCAATTTCATTATAACCAAGTGCTCAATTCTACAGAAATTCTGCAGAGGGAAACAATGAAATGATACTCCCTTTGTTTGGACTTCAGTGGCATCACAAACTACAGAAACTTTCTGTGATATAACCTCCCCTAAGTGTGAATATTTACTGCCTCAGTCCCTTGAGTAATATCTTCTTTCTTTCACACTCTTTTCAATTTCAAGTTTCAATTTCAGTAATTTTATTGACGTGACAACATACACAAATGCTGCTGGAGTTAATCCAGCAGTGCTCCATGTTTGGGGCCTGTTTTATATCATCTCTGTCTTTCCTATTATTCTCCATCTCTCACTTGGTGATAGGCTGTCACAGAACAGGGAGGTTATCTGGTTGTCCTTATTTTCCCTGAAAGTTATGGAGAATTTTCCCTTCCATCTTAGAAGGCAGTCTATTGCACTTTCAGACAGTTTGATAAAAAGCGCATTATCCATTTTCTTCATATTTCACACACAGGAGGCTCCTCTTCCGTCTCCCAAACTCCCCTGATTACAAAGTCTGTCATGCACATGTTTCAGATTGTCTCTGGTTGGTTGTTTTTTGTTGGTTTGGGTTGTTGTGTTGTTTTATTTTATTTTATTTTTATCTTACATTTCCATTTTTTGCATTGGGATTGTGGATCTTAAGCTTGCTAAAGGTTTGGAGCAGGTATTAATTTCTTGGCTGCTATAATAAACTACCACAAACTTGGATGGCTTAACACAACAGAAATTTATTGTTTCCATTTCTGGAGTCCAGAAGTCTGAAATTAAAGTGTTGGCAAGATTCTTACTGAAAGCCTCTTAGGACACATCCTTTCTTACCTCTTCCGAGCTTCTGGTGGTTATAATCTTTGGCGTTCCTTGGCTTATAGATGCACCACTCCAGTCTTTGCCTCCATAATCACATGACATGCTCCCTGTATCTGCGTCTGTGTACAAATTTCCCTCTTCTTATAAAGACAAAAGTCACTGGATTAGGGCTGACCCTAAATGAGTATAACCTCACCTTAACTTGATTATATCCTCAAAGACCCTACTTCCAAATAAGATCACATTCACAGGTACTGGGGCTAGGACTTGAACACATCTTTTACAGGGACACCCAATTCAACCCACAGCAGGGCTTTTGGTAGATGTAAAACAATCTGTTAAAGTGATTCTTGGACAATAAAGCACTCCAGTCACACTCTGTGGTTTTTAGTCTGGATCTTAGAACATTCTGTCAAGAGCTGCTTATGTCTGGAAGTTGAGTCCCTCCCCCCCATCAAAGAAAATAAAAATTCTCAGGCTTCCCTAAGTATATTGTTTGCTGAAGTCCAAATACACAGAGGCTCAGACAATAGCGACAGAGACGTAATGAAGTACTAATAGCTGTGGAACTCACTTACTCCCCCCCCCCACCCCTTACTGCATATAAATGCTGGCACCTGCGAGAGACAAGAGAGACAGAAGCCAAAAGAGAAACTTCACTCCAAAATATTTTCTAGAACATGTGTACATACACACACACACACACACACACACACACACACACACACACACACACACTTTACATGTTATTTTTCTTAGACTGATTTGGAGATGTTTTCTCCAGGTAGAATAATCAGCCATATTCATGTCAGTTCTGATAGCTCCCCGTAAGACGGCGTGACCCTCCTGGGCCATCCTTAGTCACGGCTCCAGGAGTCCCGTGGCCCAGATCCTCACCTGCTGCATCCAGCCAGCCTCCAGGCCAGCCTTTTCTCTTCTCTCCTCTCCAGTCCCTCCTTTTCTGTACTGCTTGGGCCTTTGTTCTCACCTTCATTCCCCACCTGGATAGTTGGAACGATTTCCCAGTTGGTGATTCTGCCATGAGGCCTATCCTTCCCAACGCTCCTTCCACATTGCTGTAAGAGGATCTGTTTATTCTTTTTTTATTGAACTATTGTTGATATACAATATTATATTGGTTTTAGGTGTACAACATAGTGATTTGACAGTTATTTACATTATGAAATACTCACCTAGGTGAGTGTAGTTCCCATCTGCTGGAACACGAAGGTATTATATTATTGACTATGTTTCTTATGCTGTACTTTTCATCCCCATGACTTTCTTATTTTATCCCCTTCACCCACCCATTTCTCCTGCCCCCCCACCCTTCCTACCTATTGGCAACCTCTGGTGTGTTGAGAACCTACATTTCTAATCAGCTCTCCAGTCATGCTCATGGGGCTGGCCCAGGGACCACACTTAAGACAAACACTGGCCTAGAGGCTGGAGTCTGCACGTCAGGAATACAAGATGTATTCCTGGCCCAGCCCTGCCTGTTCCACCAGTTTCGTTTCCTTTCACTTTCCACTGACATGTTAAACTCCAGCAGAACCATCTACCTGTATTTTCCAGCAGACATAATGCGGTTTCCTGTGGCTGTCATATCCCCTTCTTCTCAGTACCAACGTGCTTTCCACTTCACCTGTCTTCAAATCTTGCTTCATCATCCCTGCCTCAGTGATGTCTTCATGAGGTCTTCATCGGCCCCCAACCGGTGCCTCGTGTAGAGTTCTGTTATTTTTCTACTTTTATATATCCCTTGTCCTCTCCCTTACTGGACTGTGGGATCATTGAGAGCTGGATTCATACTCTTTGCCTTGCAGCTCCCAAGAGAGGCTCAGTCAGTGCTTGTGTTTCTGCACTTAACCAGGAAAACTGGTCGAAGCCTGCACAGTGGCCATCTGCACTGTTCTTTTGTGTGGCTTCTATGCCTGCGTTTCATCTGTTACAGGAGGTCTCTTAGAATTCTACTTGTGATCATCCAGATCTGGAACATGAGGAAATGTTCAGCAAGGTCTGTCTGTGGTAGGACTATTCCTTCATAATACTTTTATTGATAAAAGGAAATATAAAAACATGTCTAAAAGAACTTTAGCTATAAGCAGACATAAACTAAGAAAACCAGATTCCTGCCATGGAATGAAAAATATGAAGATAGTGGAAAACAACACGGGTTGGTTTAACAGCTGGGGTGGAGAGCTGCCATGAGGAGCGACTTTCTCTATCACAGAAGCCATCATGTTTTGCATGCATCTCCAAGAAAGCCTGCCCGGCTCATTGGCACAGAAGGAATATGTAAATGAGAAGGCTAAGGGCAGCAATCACCCACCCCAGGTGATGACAGGAAAGATGAGCAGAGCCAGGAGTGTCCTTGTAGGGCAAGGTTTGGGATTTTTGTTGTGTGATTGGGTGCTGCCGGGCTTCCACACACCTGCCGCTTCACCTGCGGATCTTGGTGAGCTCAGTGTAGGTATTAATCATGGGCAAAGCTGTACCACTCTGGCTTTCAGCCAACCAGTTCTCATCATTGCATGCAAGAAGCCATAGGCTAGCAAAAGCAAAAGGCCCTTCTCCTAATGTCAGGGGCTGTGGGGTGGGACCAGGCCACCCAGGCAATGTATTGCTTGGTTAACTCTCTTTGCTCTAATCTTGGCAAACTGCCCAGAAGGAAGGAAGAGACAGCAATCAATTATGATTTCCCACATTTGCAGAAAAGAGAATCTGAGGTCAACTTCAGTTAAATACTGAGAGTAAGACAATGTTGCACTGGTCAGCCCAACCTTGACAAAGGGAGACTTTGATTTCTAACACTACTAAAGTCTGTTTCGTCAAGTATGACAAAGCAGGTGGCTCGATAACCATCTTAGAGCCTGACTAAGTATAAGGAAGAAACAAGCTGGTGGACATTGTGTATCCCTGTTTTTGTAACAGTCTTGGGAATATGGACTGTGAAACAGGGGAAGATCTGACTGGAAAGAAGCCAAAGCTTATTAGGAATGGGGCTGGTGTGGCAAACATTTTCTTGGTTCAAAGACCAAGAGGATGTTTTGGTTCCCTGGCATCAGTGTCATCTCAGACCTCAGAGCTAACAGTCCCCCCAAATTTGCTTTTCCCAGCATAATTAACCTGGCAAATGGCCCTGGTCACAGTGGGGAAGGTCTGTGGAATACTTACCACACATAAGTGCAATTGCACCAGTAGGTCCTTCCCAAGGGGATGTGGCCTTCTGTTCAAAGAGTGGACTCTGAGACTCAGCTGAACCTGGATGAAGGGCTGTGGTTTCCCTTGCAGCAGCTAAGAAGAGCCTTTGTGTTGTTTTACAAGCAGAGCAACACTCCAACAATAAGACATCTACCCTACCTCTGATACAGAGGTTCTTATTCCCAACCAACTAGTGAATAACACAGCTCCAAAACGTCATTCAGGGGTCAGTTTTCTGGAACCACAGCTGGTACCAACTCTTAAAGCAGAAAATAGAGCCTGAGACAAGGGACTTTTGTGTTTTACTCAGTTAGGGAATTTGATCCGATGAGGTAGGAGTGAGGGTCAGAGGAAGGAAAACTGGGAAGGAGGAGGAGTGACTACAGGAGCATAGTACTTGGAAGCACTGAGCATGACTGCTTGATCCTGTAGCACCATTCCTGAGAAGTAATGTAAGGACCATCCATCAGGTGAGGCAGGGTGGAATTTATCCACTGGAGTCCATCTCCCATTAGAAAAGGCTCATCCCTTAAGGCAAACTGCACTTCCAAGTAACATATGCAGCTTGAATAGGGTCTCGCTACAGCACCAACAGTGAGACTCGGAGTCATGAGGCAAGAGGCATCGGATGCGGGCAGGAGACAGGGCACTGACAGGTCACGTTGCTGTAACACCCCATGGAGTTCATATATATTTGGTACCAGAGCGACAGCTAGAACAAGAAATAAAAAGGCTTAGATGGGGTACATAAGGATATTCAATACAAATAGTATATAAAACAAAATCTCTGCTCTCAAGAGCTTACTTTATATTGGCCAGGAAGGGGTGGGAAGATTGACATTTTACAACTAAATTGATACATTTATAATGTGTAAGACGGTCGTGAGTACTATATATATCAGAGGGAGGCCATCAACAAATGCTCACTGTTTATTATAGAGATTTTAAAAAATAAAATCTTTTCAAAAAGCATGTTAAAGGAATGTTAGCTCTGAGGTTGCCACACGAGGCCACTAGAAGGCACACAGAATTGAGAAACCTGGGTTGCTCTCTTATCAACTGTTCAGTCTTAGGCAAGTCACTTAACTTCTCTGTTTATCAACTTTTCCATCTTTAAAATAAGTGTGGCAATACCTTCTATTTTTTTTACAGCTTTATTGAGATATAACTAACACACAATAAACTTCAAATATTTAAAGTGTGTAATTTGGTAAGTTTTTCATAATATACACCCATGAAGCTATCACCAAAATCAAGATGATGAACATATGCATTACTTTCAAAATTTTCCTCTTTCCCTTTTCCTGCCTCCATTTCCAGCCCCTCTTATCCCCAGGAAACAGGTGGTCTGCTTTCTATTACTACAGATTACTTTGCATTTTCTAGATTTTTGTGTGAATGAAACTGTATAGTATGTACATATGTACGTGTGTGTGTGTGTGTGTGTGTGTGTGTGTGTGTGTGTGTGTGTGTATGTGTGTCTGTGTGTGATTTCTGGCCCTCAGTATAATTATTCTAACAGTCATCATGCTGTAGTGTAGATCAATAGCATCATGCCTCAATAATCTCTGGGTTTCATTTTAGAACATTTCTAGTGTTCAAGTTCGCTGATCTTTTCTTCTGCAATGTCCAATCTTCCCTAAATTCTCCCAGTGTATTTTTCATGTCACACGATAGTCCTTATCTTTAGTTTAATTTCAATCTTTTTAATACTTTCTATGTCTCCACTTAACTTTTTGTCCTTGTCTATGTTAGCTCTGAATAGGCATCCATTGATAAATTTTTCTTCTCATTACGGTTTGTATATTCCTGCCTTTATGTGTGCCTGGTAATTTTTTGTTTTATGCCAGGCATTATGGTTTTACCTTGTTGGTCATTGGTTATTTTTGTATTCCCAGAAATATTCTTGAGATTTGTTTTTAGGACACAATTAAGTTACTTAGGAATTGTTTGATCCTTTCAAATCTCCTTTCAAATATTTATTAAGTGGTACCACAGCAGCCTGGGACTAATTATGTTTACTATTGAGGAAAGAAACTTCTCAAATCTCCACCGAACCATGTGCAACCATTTCCCTCCTCGTTGGTACATCTTATAAACTCTAGATGCCCTCGTCTCTCCAGACTCTCAGCCTCCTTTACTCAGGGAGCTGCTGGGCTCTGCCTGGGTACCCCTTCCCTGCACCTTAGCCATAAGTTGCAATCAAAGACTCATCTTATTCATTTCTCATCTTTCAGGGATCATTTTTCTCTGTTGCCTGATATCCATGTCTTGAAAACCATTGTTTCATAAGTTTTGCCCATTTGTTCGGTTATTTCAGACAGCAAGATCAATCTAATCCCTCTTATTCCATCTGGACCCAAAGTGGAAGTCCCTGGTAATCCTTTTAAGAACTAGCAGTAATGTATTTGAAGCCCATAGCCCAGTGCCTGGCCTCCAGTGCACATTCACCACTAGCAGTAATTATGGGGGTTGGTGGAGGGCAGTGGTGCTGTTGATGTCTTTATTATGATTATTGCAACTAACTTTCCCCAGAACTCAATAGCCTGTGTGTGTGTGAGGTCATACTGGTAGCAAAGGACAGATTTCTGTCCTGCAAAACCTCTCCAGTATCTCCTGATGACTCCGGGCAGTTTCCTCAATGTACTCACAAAGAAGTATTCTTCCACAACCACTGTTCTTCCTCCACAGTCCTGGTTCTTTATCACTGCCCCTCAGGGCTCTGCAGACCCTGCATCGTCCTGTCACTGCTCTGCTGCACCCATGTTTGCATCTGCACCTCTGCTGAGCATCATGGTCTCTGTCACTGCCCCAGCAGGCACTATGGTCTTGTCTCTTCTTATGGGCCCAGAAAGTTCTGCTTTTTCAGATATAATCTCCCCTGCTTTCCTTCCT
This sequence comes from Smutsia gigantea, assembly GCA_032199065.1. Classification (NCBI taxonomy): domain Eukaryota; kingdom Metazoa; phylum Chordata; class Mammalia; order Pholidota; family Manidae; genus Smutsia; species Smutsia gigantea. The sequence continues at coordinate 28,652 of JAVSCE010012982.1, forward strand.
GGAAGGTACCACCAATGCCCCAGAGCCCTCATGGTGCCAAAGTGCAACAGTGGTCAGCTCCAGATGATGGGGAGGCCATTCTCCACTCAACACCTGGTTATGGAGAGAGTGAATTGCTTCTGCTCCAATGCCTGCCAGACTGTGTAGATCACCGGCTCTTTCAAAATTTCCTCTCAGCCACCCTAATGTCCACAGGATATGAACGCTCACTGTCTCTGCCCTGTTCGCTGTTGCTATGCCACACATATTCAACACGGTGACTGGGACATATTCCTGCCTCAGTAAAAGTGTTTTGGATGAATGGATGAGTCCAGTGGGAACTGGGCTGGAGAAAATATGAGGACTCTCTGCCAGCAACTGAGGCTTTTGTCCTGGACACATGACCTTTGCCTGGCTCCTTCTCCCATTTAGGTGGGTTCACACAGGAGGCTCTCCAATCCCCGCGACACTCAGCTCTCTGGCAGAAGAGCCCCTCTGATTTGCCAGTCATGCCAAAGAACCTCAACTGCACCATTAGGCAGTAGGCCAGGAACTCACTGCTATCCTATTTCCCATCTTAAATAATGCCCAGCTATGTCATCCAACCAACCTTGCCAGACAGTGTTAAACAATATGCAGCAGATGACAACTACATAGTCCAAAGAACACAATGCCCCAAACTCGCCTGTAAAATTTAACATTATTTCCCTTCTTTTTCTTCCAAGTTCATCCCTTGTTGATACAGATAAATTCAAATTATAAAGAAATCAATTTCCTCTTCCCTGTTGCCATAGGTAAAATTCTAAAATACCTGCGAAACTTTTCTTTCCACCACTGGCTTTCCTTTTAGTCCATCCCAGCCAGAGGAGTCACACTTCAGGCAGAACAATCTCTGGGTTCCTCTTCAGCAGCTGTGACCTGCCCACCTTCCCCTTGAAGTGAGGATACTTCCTTCCCCAACCTTCCCACTCAGTCTCTTATGCATCCTCAAAAATCCAGAAGATTAACAGGATGCATAAGAATACCATTTGACCAGTTCTGCCCCACAAAATTGTAGAAATACAAGTCAATCCCCATTTTAAATGTGGTTACTGCCACAGCTCACAATTCAATCCCCAAAACTCCTATGCAATAACATTTTCCAAAAAAGAGTGATAATGTCTCTAGGATATAACACATCTGTTGCAACCTAGAATCACATTGCCATTACCGCACTGCAGGGTCACAGCACAGAACTAACCTTTGGCTCGTCACAGTCTTGGAGGTGGCACATTGACTCTTTCCATTGACAAAATCAGTGGAAAGCATCCTAGCAGCCCACTGCCAGGGTTAATTGTTTCCTGATGCCCTAGCCATGCTGAGGATGGTGGTGTTTCCAGAGGTGTCTTCCCTTGGGCACTCTACCTGGAAAGCAAACCCGAGCTGTCTTATGAAGCCTGCTAAGATACATGGACACAGAAGGTCCTGGACATCATTCTCACGGGCTTTGAGTCATTGTCTGTCTTGATATGTCCCTTCTGCTGCTGAATCTGCTCCCTGCATCTTGCACTGCCAAGCAATGCGAGCTGTGGGGACTCTGCAGCCTAAGCCCAGTTGGCATATATCAATGGCCTTTAGTTTGTGCAGCCAGCAGCTCACCTGTTTATCAGAGGCCATCACTAGTAGCTTTCACCCTGTGTCATAGACCTTATTTGCACTGCAGGACACTCTCTGAGTACCTGAAGCCACAGTGAAATGTGCAGTTTGATGGAGCTGAGATGCTGCTAGAAAACTTTCTCATGGGACTCATTACTGAAGCCTGCAGCTGGCACAGAGGAAAGTGCTGCCCCTTTGTGGAGCTGCGGCAGGAGGGTACCTTGGTCCCAACTGTAGCAACACCCTCAGCAAGCTGCCCTCCCGCGTGAAATGTAGGTCTCTGGGCAGTGTGAGACGAGAACAGAGAGTAGAGCCTCTGTGGTCACTCAGTCACTCCAGCTAATCCAAGACCTCGGGAAAGTAGGGCAAAGAGGCCTGCTAGGTCAAATGCCAGGCAGTGGAGACCACTCCAGTCATCACCATGGGGAGGGACAGTCCCATGACCATGGAAAAGGCTGGTGTTTTAACATTTGGGCTCTAGAAACCCAAGCACCTGCGTTTGAAAATTGGCACCACCATTTTCCACCTGTGTGATTTAAAATTCTTCCAATCAAACTCTCAAAGCTTGTTCCCTCTTCTGTAAAATAGCGACGATGATAGAAGCTACTGCCCAAACTGAGAATTTCATGTGATGATGCATTTAAAGCACTTGTCATGGGCCTGGCTAGTGGTTTGTGTGCTCAGTAAATGGAAGCAGTTGGGTTGAAGGGAGAGCATGGATTTACACAGAACTGGGATCAAACTCCAGCCACACCCTCTGCTGAAGCCACCACCACAGCTGCTCTGCATCTCAGCGTCTCCACCTACCTGCCTGGTAGAGCAGCTGGAGGATTCAGTGGGATAGTGTTTATGCAATGCCTGGCACTAAGTAGACACTCATTTGAATGGAACGTACAAGTTCTGCTGAACTCCACCCAGCTGCCTCCCAAGGCCGTGCCCCCAGATTCAGACCCTGAGTCACAGCGATTCCTTAGCAGTGGCCGGTTTCCAAGACAGCCGATCTCTGCCTCTGGGGCCCCCACATCTGTGCTTCAACTCTGCTCAGCTTCCCTTCGAGGGCTGAGCACCTTCTCTGAAACGTCACCCTTTCTTTTCCTTCCCCTCTCCTTTAAAAAGAAGTTTCACTCTTTCATTAACTTTTTATTTAACTTTAGAACAGTTTTCAATTTATAGAAAAGTTGCACAGTTTTCATATACCCCCACTCAGTTTCTGCTACTAACATCTTACATTACTATGATCCACTTGTCACAACTAATGAGACAGAATTGATACATTATTATTAACTAAAGTCCGTACTTTACTCAGATACCTTAAGATTTTACCTAATGTCATTTTCCTGTTCCAGGATATCATCCAGGATACATTATATTTAGCTGTCCTGCCTCCTTAGCCTCCTCTAGACGGTGACAGTTCCTCAGACTTTCCTTGTGTTGATGATCGAAATGTGAGGTTACTTTGTAGAATGTTCTTTGATTTAGGTGAATGATTAGACTGGGGTTCTGGTTTGGGGGGAGGAACATCTTTATAAAGGTAAGGTGCCATTTTTGCCGTATTAGATCAGTAGACAACCTATCTGTGTGACTTATCACTGCTGATACTGACCTTAGTCACCTGAGGTAGTGTTCTCCACTGTAAAGTGACTCTTTTTGTGCTCTGCCCATATAATCCTTTTTTGGAAGAAAGTCACTACACACAGTCCACACCTAAGGAGTGTGTTTTGCCACCTTGAGGATGGAATAGCCACATGAATTATTTGGAATTCCTCTGCAGAGAAGATTTATCTCTTCTCTACCATTTATTTATTTATCCAATCACTCCATTAGTAAGGATTCATGGGTGTTTATATTTTGGGTTATAATCCAAAAATACTTTATTTATTTTCTTGCTCTATTGGTTCCTGCTTTGGCTATTGGGAGTTCTTTCAGCAGCCACCGTGTCCCTTTGACATACACCATCATTGTGTTTTTAAGTACTTCCTTACATTCTGGCTCTGCATGGCTCGCCCTGCATATTCCCTGCCCCAGCCCTAGAATAAATGATTTCTCCAGAAGCCTGGTTCCTTTCATCAGGGAATGGTATTAGAAACCAAGATGGGACTTTGGGTGTGCTCACTGCTTTGGTCATTATGTCTTGGCTTTCTTGGGTGATACAAGGAAATACATGGGTGTATACTGACACGCATATCTAGATATACATATCTAAGATATTTATGTCTATACATAAGAAGTGAGATGGGCTATTGGCTTCACATTTGGGCTCTAGAAACCCAAAGGCCTGTGTTTGAGTAGCTGCCCCACCATTTCCTATCTGTGATATACATATCTAAAAATATTTCTTTATAAATTCATACACACAGAATATACATGCACATATCTAAAAATATGTCTCTATATATTCATTTATATCTACATTAAGCTAAAAATGAGATCATAGTTCCATGTCTCCAACTCCAATCCAGGACCACATGTACCATTTCAACCTCCTCCCTTGCTTGGCTATACCTCCATCAGTGAGAAACCTGACTCCCACCATCCACCATCCATTTCTTTCTTTCTTCAGTTCCAGTACAGACATATAGTGGCTTCAGACTGTTAACATGTACCCTGTGGGAAACAACTTTACCAGCTATAGTACTGTGTTTATACAGTTCCTTTTGTCTTTAGACTTACAGTGTCATTCATTTCCAAAGTTACTTAGGTCAGTGTCTTTTCCCCTCCACTCTTCCCTGGTGCAGCATTGCAGATCTGATTCCTCAAGACTCTGCCCCTGTGGTCTTTGTGGCTTTTTTCCCCTTAGGTAAGACAGGAAGCCTGGAGGGAAAGTCCTTCCCCCAGTGAGATGAAGTTCCAGATTTGTGCTCCAGCAAATTCCTCTCTCTGTCCTTTCTCAAAGGCCTTTGCTCTGGAGAAAGCTCTGGACACGGTTCTCAGTGCTTGTGGTACCTCTCCTCCTGCCAGAGCTACAAGAGGTCTTTCTAGGATCCTCACAGTGAAAATATCTTGGGGCTACCAGAATGAGAGTCTATAAAAATGTAGGGGACCACCTAGGACTATGGCCCATGGGGGTCTGTCACTGTCACGCTAGTACACATTCATCCTCCAGCAATCCACCCAAATCACCATTTAAATATTCCTGCTGATTTACAGCTCCAGTGTCTTCTTCTCTGATAAGCAAGACTTGGTTGTTCTCTCTCTCTGGATGCTTCTGCCTTGCCAGATTTTAGAGCAGTGGTTTGCCCTGCAACCACAGTTCTCAGATGAATCCAAGAAAGGATGTTGATTTTGTTTGTCTAACCATTTCCTGTTTCATGAGTGTCGGACTGATGACTTCCAATCTTTATAAATGTCAGAGTTGAAACTGGAAATTCCCCCTCTTTTCATCAAGATACTGCCTCCCTCCTCCTCTCACTCACCAGTCTCCCAGCCTGCACGTCCTACCCCGTCCATCCTCTCTGTCAGACCTTATCAGGCCAGCCCACAGGACAGTTTCCCTCCACGCAACCTTTATTTTATGATCTACTCATTGGATTTACTCATGAGCTGGCTTAGACTTCTCTCATGCCTTCAGTTATTGCTTTTATTAAGCTGTTATTATGATGCTATTATCTTTCTCACGTATTTATGTATCCTGCGTGTCCTCTGGCCCAGCACTCGCACATCCTGGCCAGGGTCACTTTAACACTGTGGCCCATGATCTGCCAAGTCAGCAGCTCCCTCTCACCACGTACGAGGTCTCCTCAGTCCTTCCTCTTTCCGTATCTCTTTGGAAGGAGCGGGTGGGTGAGGAAGCAGGTGTCTCACCAGTGATTCAGGCTGCTGCCCCCTCCTCTGCAATCCATCCTCCTCAGGCCACTGATACTCCCAACCAACCATGCCTGCTGCAGTCTGCCCACCATCCACTTAGACACTCCACCTTGACCTCTGAGGCAAAAGAAGCTCTACCTATGAAACCCCATTACTGGCCCATGATTTCCTGGGCTCCTATTTTCCACTAGAGAATACCCTTATTCTTCTGGAGTCCCAAGCACTGGTTTGGGGGGCCCAAGGTACCATAACAAGGGAGATACCTGCTTTGGACCCTTAGGTCCAGTTTTTCTTTTTTTTTTTCCCTTTCCAAAGATACTTGTCCTATTAACTTAATATATTTGCACAATAGATAAGCAAGCAACCTAAGAAGTGTGCAGTCGTTTGCCCATTTTTAAATATACATATCCCTTCGGCAGTTCTACGCTGATGGACAAATACTTCCTTCTTTTTTTTCTTGTGCTGTATAATAGCTAACTGCAAATTTCCGATGCCAATTTTTTTCCCATGAAATCAAGTTGGTCAACTGTAATGCTGGATTTAGGAGGTACAAATATACATACTCCAGTTAAATGTGTGTGCAAGTCAAGCTATTTACTTCTCTGGTGGCCTTTTATACACTAGCTTCATATGCAAACTGGGAACCTCCGAAGGGTTCTTGGGAACAATATGTATCTGACACTCCTGTAAGGCACTGGATCACCTCTCCTTTCATCCTGATCCCTTGTTTTGCTATAATTATTGACCACCAAGCCCTCTATTTACATTGTAGATGTCTCCTAATTTTGAGTTTACACATCATTCACAACACTTACAACATCATTTCATTCTGTGATGAGAGCGCAGCAGTTTTCAGTTGTGCTACCCAGTCCTTCCCTCCCGGCAAGGTGAATTGGGATTGGTTCAAATCCAGGCTCCCGTGTACCTGAACGATTTGCCCCCCACCATACTCAGGCTCTGCTGCTGGACCCAACACCTGTGCTGGTCACTCCCCTTGCTCAGGGAGGTTTTGTCCACACCTGGCACCCACTGGGTCCCAAACCAGCGTGGGTGCAGGTGTCCAAACCATAGTGTGGACAAGATGCAAGTTCTGTGCTTCTGGGTCCTCTGCAAATCAGAGGAGAGGGCTGGAGTGCAGAAAGATCCCCTAGCCCTGTGGGCTGACACACCTGGGCTTCAGCACTGATCCTGCTGGGATTCCACCAGTTTGGGGGTCTGAGTTTTGTTTGGTTTTGTTTTCAGTAAATTCTGAGCCTCCTGAATGCAGAAACAGACCCTTTCCTTCCTACGTCCTCACACCTAGCACAGGCCTGGCACCCACACAATGTGTTATTTGAATTGATTTCATTGTATTTATACCAATTCATTTGATTACATGACATGATAAAATAAAACAATGACGCACTCTTTCCCCCATCCAAAAATTAAGGAGAAGCAAATTTGGGCCCCAAGCTGTTGCTTGTCAAGCTAATGCAGAATTCTTTGTGACATAATCCAGGTAAGGAAGGGGTAGTTATTATTAGCATAATAAGGCCAGGGTATTAGTTGGCAAGAAGCAGAACCAAATTTGGGTTAATATGCAGAATCTGAATTTCTTGTATAGACCCAAGAAAGTCAGGGAGAGGTTTCCGGAAGAAATTAATCCTCTGGCAACATCTATCTTGTCTTATTTATGGAGGTGGAAAGTACAGGAAGGGCTTGGTCCCAGCCTAGGTTCCCACCTCTTATTTACCCCATTATACCCACCAGGGGAACAGTCGCACCAAGACTGACCCACTCCACGCCCACTTGACACTAGAAAAAAGTGATTAGAAGGGGGAGTAGCTACAGGATTGAACCTCGGGGAGAATAGGAATTGAGTGAGACCCCAAAAGAAGAAGAAAAAGAGAAAGAGAAGAAGAAATCAAGGGAGAGAGGGACAAAGGATGAGGTTGCAAAGGCAATCCGCACGCAGGAGCTCCAGGGGATGTCAGAGCTGGTCAAGATGTCATAGGCTTCTGAGCTGCCCAGAATTGGTCGCTGGGAGTCTCAAAGAAAATGCTCACCCATCATGATATTAAAGATGTATTTTTCTGCTGCAAAAAGGGAAGGCTATGTTTCTGAGACAAGTAGACTTATAAGCCAAGAGTAAAGAAATATATGAGTTAAGAGTCTAAATGAACGTATTGAGTGACCCCCAAATCAGAAATGAGATGGCTGGCTGCATCCTCAGCTCTAATTGAACAGGACCAGAAAAGCTCATAGAAGACTTAGTAAGACTGGCTTTGAAAAAGCATCAAACAACAACCAATCAAAGTTCTAGGAAGATTTTTTTAAGGAGCTCACAGTAGAGATAAAAAGAACTTAAGGATGATCTTAAGCAAACATAAGCTATAATGAGGAACAGTCAAAGCCAGAAAATGAAGGGCGGGGGGTGGGAGGCAGACAGTTCAGAGGAGTGATTACAACTCACGGATGAGACCCAAAACGTGAGATGGGACATCTGAGAGCTCAGTCAGCTGAGGTGCAGCAGGAAATTCAGGCCCAAATTAAACAAAATTAAAAACCTGTCCACATATGTGATGTGTACACCTTGAAGAGGGGTTGCACGTGTTGAAGAAATAACGTAGATGGGGTCCTAAACCACCTGTGTTGAAATGCAGATGGAGCAGGGCTTTGACAGTCATATCTATATTGGAGACATCAGAAACCAAGGAGCCTGGTTGTAGTCCCAGTCTGCTATGGCCTTGGAAGGTCACATGGCAGAGAAGGTTGAGAGTAGCTTTGGAGTCAGCAAGCTCTGGTTCAAATCCTGACTCCACTGCTTATTAGCAGGACAACTCAGACATGGGCCTCACTTTTCAGAGTCCTGGTTTCCTCACTAGAAAAATCTCAGGTTCTTGCAGGACCACACGACTTGCATGCATATGACTCCTAGCAAAGAGATAAGATGTAGTCAATAAATATGAAATCTTCCCCTCTCCAGGGTCAGCTGTTTCATTAAAAGAACGTTTCTTAGTTCTTTTCCAGCTATACACTTCCCTGATTGCACAATGGAAGACTATGGGAAAGACTAGTGAAATGGGGATGTAAGATCTACAGCAAGGTGTATTTCCTTCTTTATACAACTGCAGTAATAATAGTGATAGCAATAGCAACCTGACAGGGCTCTTGTGAGAATTACATGGGCTAATGCATGTAAGCCTCCATAAACTCTAGTAAGGATGAAAAGGAGGACGATGAAGCAGAAGCAGAAGAAACAACTGTTGTGAAGGTCAACAGAGGTCACCATATTGCCAGATCCCATAGACATTTGACATTCTCATTTCACTTGGCTTTTCAAGAATATTTGACCCTCATGATTCTCCTTCCTTCTTGAAACAATGTCTGCCCTCTCATTCCACAGCACAACACTTCTAGCCAATGCTCCCCCTCTCTCGCTGCTGCTTCTCAATCTCCTTTGCCACCTCCTCTTCTCCTACTCAAGCCCTAAGGGCCGGAGTCCCTCAGAGCATGGCTCTACTCCCCCTGCCTTTCTCCTTGTCCTGCCCTCTTGTATCTGAGGATCTTGCCCATTTCCCCAACTTTACATACAATCTGTAATCAACTCAGACCTCTCCTTAGAGTTCCAGACTCATAAATTCGACTGCATGCTTGGCGTCTGCATCAGAAACCTCTCAGGTTCCTCAAAGTCCCTATGCCCAACACTGAACTCCAAACATACAACCCCAAATTCTAAGCTATAGTTAAGCTATAATCCTCTGTTCCTCCTCTGCCATCAGCACCCTTCCCCATCAACTCACACACAAGCCCTATTGGCTCAACCTCCACTCACTCTCTTATCTCCATCTTTATAGCACCTCCTGCCTCCTGCCTGGGCTACTGCTATAACTTCCTGACTGGGTCCTGGCTTCCCCTCTGATTCCGTCAGGCAATTCTCCATACAATTATGTAAAACGTTTAAGTGGTTTTCCACTGTTCTGAGAGCACAACCCCTAACTTTCCTATGGCCCAAAGGTCTGCATTACCTGCGTGCATCCACTTCTTCTCATAGCTCTCCACCACGCTCACTAGGCTTCAGCAAACTCAGCTCCCTGAACCGAACACATTCTCTCCTACGGGAGCCTCACCTGGCTTACCTTTGGAACCCCATAGCGCCTATCCCAGAGCCTTTCCCAAATAATCCTGCACTGCATATGTGTTGAAAGGTGTATATTAGTGTCCTGCAGCTGCTATAATAAAGTACCACTAATGGGGTGGCTCAAAACAACAGAAACTGATCATTCCACAGTTCCAGAGGCTAGTTCACAGTCAAGGTGTCAGCAGGCCAGGCTCCCTCTGAAACTGTGGGAGACTCTCCCTTGCCTCTTCCTTCCAGTGGTGGCTGGCAAGCCCCCGTTGCCCTCGGCTTGCAGCCCTTCAATCTCTCCTCCACCACTGCAGGGCCTTCTTCCCTCATGCCCTGCAGCTCTGTGTCTCTTTTTATAAAGACACCAGTCATCTTGGAGGTTGGCCCACCTTAACCGAGAGAGACCTCATCCTAACATTACATCCCCAACGACTCTATTTCCAAAAAGGTCACATTCTGAGGTATTGGAGGTCAGGGCTTCAACCCCTCTCTTTGGGGGACACAATTCAACCAAGACAGGATGCACAGGGGGAGGGTATCACGTGTCTGAGGACCAAATGAAGGACAGAGATGTCCAAGTCCAGGAAACATGCACGTGGAAGCCCAGCCACAGCCGGGGAGAAGGGAGGAGGGAGAAATGAGGCGGTCCATGCGTGGGGACTGCAGAAGGTCAGCCATGAGGAAAGGAAGGCAGAGGGGCGGCAGAAGGAGAGGGCCTGGATGAGAACCCCTACGTGGAAATGTGCCCTCAGTCTCTGGCTGGTGTGGCCTGGAAGTGACCGTGTTAGCAGGACACCCGAAAAGCACAGAGAGCCTCGGGCTTCGTGTGGCAAAGCAAAGGTGACCACAGCCCTTCCCCAGGTTCCTTCCTTCACAGTTGCCCCCTCCCTTCTCACACCGCTGTCTGCTGCAGCCTGACTCTCCTCGTGGAGACTTTACTGAGGCCTGCAGTGAGCAGACCCCAGGTTCTCTCTCCGCCAAGTAATCATGTAAAAGCTCAGCAATTCTTTCCCCCTAACTTGCTGCTGATTTTCTAATTACTCTTTCTCCAAATAGGACAGTTAACATTAAAATGAAACCATGCTGAGGGTGTGGGTTCACTCACATCTGCTTTGGTTATTTCCTTAATTTGACAGCATGACTTCACAGAGGGAGAGCAGCAGGTGATTCCCTCATTGTATAACGCAAGGCTTGTATCCCCCCAGAACATGGTGAACCTTCACCTGGCATCAAGGCAGAATTCTCCTATAGGAAAAACTCACCAAGACATGCCCTCCAGATGGAGTTTAATGAGTCTTACAATACAGCAGCCTTCTCTCTGGAAGGGCACCAGAGAGGGCGTTTTCCTTCACTTCTTCCCAATAAAGGAAGCAACCTGGCTCCAGCAACCTGAAATGAATTTCTGAACATGAGAGTCCTTTCATATAAGGGCATATAGTAAGTTTGGGATGAAGGGCCAGCCTGGGTTGAAGTAAGCTGGGGCTAAGGGAGGAAAAAGAAAGTGCAGGTAAAAAAAAATGATAAGTAGGCAGCAGTAACTGAGCAGGAGGGGTTTGAAAATACTTGGGTCAGTGCAGAAAATGTTGGCATGTCTGCATGGGCATGTCTGGAGAAATCTTGCAGAGGTTTCACCAGCCTTGGGCTGATGATTTTTGTCTTGCAAAATTCCATGACCTCATCAAAGAGAAACTTTCCAAGGAAATGTGATTAAAGGAACTGGTGACAATCAGGAAGGAACCCTACTGTAAAGTCCTGCACCTACATATCTAACTTAAAAATACCCAGCGGCAAGTCAATCTCCTCTCTTCTTGCCGTCTTCCAAGTGCAAGCTCTACCGGAGGGACGGCGTGCCTGGCTGCTGAGCCCGTGCTTGCAGGCTCCTTGTCTCTCTCTCTGCCTTTTATCATTCTCATCTGTCACCAACACCTCACAAGTCAGTTAGGGAACAGGAGAAGAAGTCTTGAGATTCCCATGACAAAAGGAGCGTGACTTTAGATTCAATTTCCCTACCCAGTAGTCATGGGTTCTTGATTATTTTTCCCGCCATATTTCCCCACATTCTGCTTCTTTGGACATAAAATGAGTATTTGGATTCAGGAATCTAGAATTGCAGGGAAATGAATATGGACTTAAGACTCAAGTAGATCTGGGTTCAAATCCTAACAGCACCACTGATGAGCCTGTGTCCTTAGGTAAGTTCATTTCTCTCAGCCTCACCTTCCTTCCTTCCAGCTGGAACCTGCAGCTTCTTCTCCAGGTTTACTGTGAGAACCCAAGGAGTTTGCCCACATATAATTGATCTCTAGTAAACAGTCCCCTTCTCCTGATCAGTCATTAAATAGGCAGTTATTCAGAATCTTGGCTGGGAAAGGATGTTGGGTGGTATAGTCATTGTCCCACAATGCACGGGGCTCTCTGTTTGTGTGACGACGTCCTCAACAGTGCCCTGGAACTGTCTCTTTCTTCTCACCACCCCTCTTGGTCTCAAAGGCAGACAGGAGACAAGCTGGTATGGCTTAAGGACTCATTTCATCTTGTCTCCATACCATCTGGCCTATGACCAACCATTAGTCCTTTTATGCCTCCTGACTAAAGAAATGTCTTATAATTTGCCTACAGAAGATGTCTCCCTAATGAATGTCACATAACAATAAAGCTTAAGTGTCTTCATCAGACACTCGTGCAGGCATCTGTCCTCCCAGCAGTACAATATGCTGGGGTTCTGCAAACAGATCAGAAATGTGAAACTGGGTTTCATCCACACGGAGGAGAGCTACAACCATTTCCATCACTGACTCAGTTAGAGGAAAAGCTCTCGTGAGGCTACAACTAAGTGCAGTAGCTCTTGACATGATCCTTCCCAAGGAAGGAGGAAGAAAAGTATACTAGGGAGGAAGAAGGATGGGAAGGGGTCTGGAGCCCACAGCACTAGCCAGGTGAAGTAGGACAGGCTCCTGGGAGGCCACAGCCCTTGGGCAGCCTCCGCTGCAGTGTTAGCCCCTGGCTATGCAGACACGGCCTCATGGGCACCCCGGCCCCCAGAGCGGTGGGCATTTGGTGACCCCAGTCTGCCCTGAGCAACAGAACTGTGCTTACTGGTCTAAAGGGGCTTGGCACAACCAGAACAGGAAGCACTCAGGGAGAAGCTCCCTCTGTCACATGAGTTCTGATGGTCAGGAGCAGAAGAATCACACCGAAAGGCCCTGAAAGCACATACAGATGAGACCATGAAGTTGTCCTCAAGTTTGGGAAACACAGAAAATGCAAGGCGCTCTGGTGAAATGTGGAACCTGATGGCCGCAGGTTCAAATCATGGTATAGCCACTGGTCAGCTGGGGAAGGTCACTAACCACTTCGAGCCTCATTTCTTAGTGTGGAAAGTTAGATGTAGGGACAGGGGTAGAGGTAGAAGGGACTTGGTATTATTCTTTCAGAGTTGATGGGAGGATTAGAGACAAGTTGTGTAAACTGTCTAGCCCGTGGCTCAACAAACAATAGCCCCCAAACAATACCCAGACGCTAGGGGACAGAGTGGTCCCCATTCTCTAAGGGGGAAGAAGCCGAGCCCGAGGAAGTCGGCGGTCATCCCCTCTGAAAATGATCAAGGCAGAGGGCAATGGAGGGTGATCAGGGACCAAAACTGAGCAAAGCGCAGCCGAAAGCGGACCCGGCGTGCATGGTTCCCGCCAGAACTCTGGAAAAGACTCTTAGAGAGAAATGAAGCTTGGATAACAGCAGCTGGGTGAAGTCATTCCAAAGACGGATCTGTTTGGCCGTGGAGGAAGACCTCCATGGTCCTGCTGAGGGGTCCTCAGTGTGTTTGCTAACAAGTCGTTCCTAAAGGACTCCTCCGAAGAAGAGTAGGCATATTTATCCCATTTGTGGATGACACAAAGCTAAGAGGGTTTTGTGATCATAGGATTATAGAATTAAAATTCAAAAGTATCTCAGTGGCCTTAAGTTATGAACTTAAGGAAGCAAGCAGAAGAATAATCATCAAATTCTTCACTTCAGCTCAGAATGGTCGCTGGAGGGGAGGCCCTCCCTCCAAATGCAATGGCATTCCTAGTCTAAGCCAGAGATAAAGGCAGGAAGTTTGAGAGAACATTATTCCAAATCCAAATAATCCAACCTGTCTGTAGTAATCAGATGCCAGATACAGTGACCAGCAGGGGCAGTTTGCAAGAATTGATAGCTTCAGATGCGTAGGTAGCTCCCTTGCCTTCCTCTGGGTATTTAAAAACCTGATCTGGTTCTCTGCATTTTGCCCAAAGAGCAGATTCTGCTGTCTATTCAGAACCAGACAACCACCTCAGCAAACTGTCGCTATCTGGGACTCCGCTGAGCCACAGACAAGCTCAGTTGGAGCCTGGGCCTCTCATTAGAGCTGCCTTCTTTGTGGGAAGTGTTTTGTATTTACTTCCTTACATGAGTCATTTGCTCCATTTCTGCTAGCGGGAGGAAATAAAGTACATTCAGAGTGCACATCGCACGGGAATCCCCCGTGATGTGTCTTCCCAGTGTGTGTGTCCCCGTCAGAGCCACTCTTCATGCTTCAGCTTTCCCTTGGGAAACCACGTTGGCAAAATAGCTAATGCATATCAGTCCTGTTTTACTACATTCCCTACTTTCTGTTCCTTTAAATGCTAGAATTTATTAGACAGTTGCTGCTAATTCTTAAACTGACTTTTTCTTGCCCAAACATTTGATACACAAAAAAATGGAACTGGACACATTTGAAACTGGTGGCTTCCTCCTTCCTTCCTAACAATGTCAAAGCATCAGAAGCAGAGAGACCTCCCCATTCCATTGATAACATTTCCACTTGTGGGAAAGGTTCATGCTGCCACACAGCCGTTCCCCTCCAGAGCTGGCTCCACGTGAGAACAGGAAGAATTAGGGGGCTGTGCAGTGCGCCTTTACGATATCATGAATAGGATCCAAGGCAGGGATAGACTTGAAATGTTTCCCCCTTTTGGTTTTGACTCCAAACCAGTACAGCAAAGGCAATTTTTATAGGTTACCAGGGGAGTATTTGAGAACAATTTTATTTTTTTATTGAAATAAAATGATTTTTAAGAAATTCTACCTGTGAGAGTCAAGCTCATGCATATCCCCTAAAAGTTACTGCTTTAAACTCTGTCACGTGTTTTTGCTTGTCTGACTTGTAGAGTATCTTTAAGGAATGATAAATGTTAGAATTTTAGAAGTCAGAGTGCATGAGATGAGGCCCTGAGACAATCATATCGTTCCTGTCCAGTCCCACGTTCTTCCCGCTCTTGGCTCTTCAGTAATTTATTTCAGATTATGAGAAGTTCTCTGTGGATTATAAATTCATAAAGCTTATTTTTAAAATAGGAGTTTTATTTTCATATGGATTCTGAGGACTTGGCATAGTATGGGCCCTAAGGATTATTTTTAGAAGAATCTGGAAGCGTTAGAAGCATTATATTTACCTATTTTTGGCCCACAACAAGAACATACACCTTCCTAGCATTTAATAATAGCTTGTCTATCTGCTTTTGTTATATTCCTTGGGAGACTTAGGTGTCACCAAAAGCAACCCTTGACCCTGGCCCAGGCTCCCCTTCCCAGACCATGTAGGCCATTGCCAGAGCCAAGCCAGACTGGCCCTCAGAACTATTCTCTGCCTAGAGAAGAGCTAGGAGAGCCACAGGCAGGCGCTTGAGGCTTCTCGGTCCCCGTCTTCCTCATCACTTCCAGGTATATGGGCTGCCTGGTGGCCCTGGCCACTCCTCTTAGACTGGGGCCACGGCCCTGCCAGACCCATAGGCAGGCTGGCATCCTGCTGTCTCCTTATCTGTCCGATGATGGTACTGGCTTCTCATATTGAAGCCATCCCTGCCATCACTGCCCCTCATTAGTCCCTTAATATCCATCAGCTTACCTTTTCTTGACCCTTGACTCCTGCCATCCACTGATACAGAGTGACCGAGAAGCCCTGATGGGTCAGTGTGGTTCTGCTTAATGCCCTTGTATTGAAGTGCATCGCTGAGTTCCAAAGGGCAGTTCAGGCAAGCCCAGCAATGAGTCACGGTGAGCACCAACTCCCAATCTGGAGGACCCAAGGCCCAAGAGAACTCGGACAGGGATCAGCCATGGAGCCCAAAGTTCACAACTGAGGGGAGATTTGCTCTCTGTATGGAACGCTTTGGGGACATCCGAGGAGCGGCCTGGGGGATGACTGGAATACCAGCGCGAGTTCGTAGGCTGTTTCCAGGCCTGGCTGAGAGTGAGCTGAGTCGTGCTAAGCTCAGGCCCCGGGAAGATGGACATTCTCTCATCATCCAGCCACACACTGAACCACCTGGCACACAGAATCCATGTTTAGCAATACTGATTCCAGCAACTCTAACTGATTTCATGGGCATTTTATTGGGGGCTGAAAATTGTGATTTTAATTAATTTCTCTAGGTCTACTACATTTTAGTGTGTTCTTATGGCATTGGGGTCATCTGCCTCTCAGGAACTACTCTAGTTTCATAATTAAAATAGGAATCAACATTCTTAATTCAAAACAAAGATTTTTCAGATTTAACTTCTCTAGATCGAAGTTATGCTATAAAAATGTGACACCTTGGAGACCTAGAGTGCTGGCTCACATGGGTGTTACACCATCATGTTTTTCTTCTCTCCTGGATGAAATATAACTAGCTTTTACTGACCAACACAGGGCAATGTCTTGGCCTGCAGATTCTTAGTAAAGATTCCAGTGTCTCGTGGGGCGAATGTGAGCAGGCTGTCTCTGATCTGGCTACAGATCACGCAGGTGAAGCGCTGCCTTTCCTGGCAGTCAGGAGGCAAAAGCTGTCTCTGAATTCAGCTACTTCAGCCCCACGCTGACAAACAACACACTAATAGGCAAGGAACTAGACACCTCTATCTAGGAACCCAGCACGTCTTCTTGCAAAAAGGCAGGAAGGTTCTGTTTCCAAATAACAAAGTTTTGTCAGAGCCAAGGCCCAACATCCCCCTGCCTAGATGGACTCTCATGGCTTCCTAGCTCCTCTCACCAAGTCAGCGTCTCCTTCACCAAACAGCCTCTGTGCCATGTGCCAAACCAAGCATGGGCATGGGGGTTCCTAAAGAAACCCATGTTGTGATCCAGTCCTGCTGCCAAAGCCTGGCTTTTTATTGAGTTCTCACTAAGCGTCAGGTCCTCTGCTTGGCATAGTGGAAGATATTGAGACAGGGACCATGGGCTTAGACAGAATAGGGTGAGGGCCTCTGGAAAAAGCAAGGCAGGATATTTACAGTCAGAGCAATATAACAATGTAAAGAAGTCTCTATCAAAATTCTGTGTTTGGCATTATGCAAAGTTAACGTCACACTAATTCTCTAGGGTAAAGATACCAGGCTAGGAATGTAGACATCTTCAGTGAGATCAGCTGATACTCCCCAAATTAAGGAAAATAGCCCATGTTTTTATTAAGCTAATTATTTGTAATCATGTGTAAGATTCACTTTAACATGCTAAAAGGGACTTAATATCTCATCAAGGACAAACATCCTAAGGCCCCTTTCAACAAGCCCACACCCTAAGCCCTTTATCAGTTCCCCAAAATCCTCAACTGCCTATAAATCCCCTAGACAACACACCACCCCAGGCTCTCTTGTGCCCTCCTGGTGTGAGCCAGGAGCTCTGTCTGTCCTCTCACTGTATTGCTCAACAAAAGTCTCCCTGGCTCTCCTACCTTGGGTGTTTGCTAAATTCATTCTTCGACTCCGCAAACAAGAACCCCGGCATCAATATTGTTATTTGCATTTCACAGTCAAGGAAACCAAACAGGTCCTCCAAAAAATGAAGTAATGTGCCCCAAATCACACTACTGGTGGAGCAGATCTAATCTGAGACTGTCCAGCTCCAGATTCTGCACACTTTCCACTCCACCAAGCAGCATCCTTTTCAGAAGCTATGGGGTTTCTACATGAGTGAAGCCCCAGCACGCTGTCACCTTTCCAGAAGGTGGTCTCCTGCAAAGCCCTGCCTTTCTAGTTTGGTCCCATACCAATAACATTTGGGCAATGCTTCTTACACCAGCTCAACAGATAAAATAGGATCCAGAACAAATACCCCTTTCCTCAAATCAGAGCTCAGCTTTGCTCTCTAGCACCCCCCAGCCCCCAGGCTCTGTACCCTGCCCACCACTCAGGCTGGTCATCTCTGCCCAGCGCTGGCCCCAGCGGTCCAAAAGAGCATCACTGAGACCACCCCCTTGCCACTAATGCAAATTGTTTCTCCATGAACTTGTGGTGATACGCCTTCCTCCTTCATCTTGTATGTGTCTAAACAGCCACAAACATCTCGATGCTTATGAAAATGAAATAATCCAGATGTCTTTGTAGATGTCATGAATGGTGAGCTGGTACAGCATAAATATCTCCTCTTCCCACGTGGGAGTGAGAGCTTGCAAATGAAACTGGGAAAAGTGACCAAATGCACACTAATTCCTGCTGAGGATGACTTTTCTCGGTCCCTGGTTAGCACTTTTATTTTTAAAAAGTTTAGATATTTGAAATTTGATTTTCTTCAGTGGTGATCAAAGACTGATATTTGGTGGCTATTACAGTGTTACTAATTCAGGGCAAAAAACAAGGAGGTGTAGTGAGGTAAGGAGGAGAAAAGGGACCAGGACGATTACTTGCATGCTCCTGTGGGGTCAGTGAAGAGAAGCGGCTTGATCAGTGCGTGTGGAGGTTGGGGAGGAGACAGAGTGAGAAGGAGAATGGGAGGCTCAGAGCTTCATGGAGGGGTTATGACTCCAGCTGGTTGTGAACGTCAGAGACCATTGGTTTGGTGGCAACGGAGGAAGGCAGCAGCTGGAGGATGCCTTGACCAAGGGCACAGGAATAGGAATGGGTCAGGGCCATTTGAGAACTGACCCACAGATCATTCTGACAGGAGTTGGAGAACAGTCATGGTAGGAAAGGAGGCAGGGGCTAGACCCCGGAAGGCTTTGAGCACCAGGCTGATGAAGCCTGGACTTTTTTCTTTGAGGCAAAAGAAAGTATTGGGATTGTTCAAAGAGTAGGGTGACATCATGCAAGTAGAGATCCATGAAGTAAAGAGAAGAAAAAATTGAAAGGCAAATGGTTTATGCATGCACCAACCATATTTTCACTGTATCTTCTTCCACAGAGAAATTGAGGGCTCCAAGTTGCTGTTCTGGTCCAGGGATTAGGAGATGAACATGTGCCCTCCCTCCCTCTGAATGCAGATGTTTCCTGCCCGTGGAGGAGAAACACCAGAGCCAATGAAATCCTGGAGCTGGCGAGGGCCTCGCCTCCTGCTGGGCAGCAGTTGGTTCATCTCAGCTCTTGTCTGGCCAACACACCAGACCTGCTGAAACCTCTTTGCACCCAGCCCGCATTCTGTCTGCCCTTCTCTGCTCCTGGCCGCCTGCTGCTCCCTCTAACTCCTGGATGCAGTCTCACAGCATCAGGCCCTGTGGCTGTGTCCTTGAGTCTCCTGCTGGCCTGTCTTGCTGGCTCACAATCTGCTGTGCCATAAACTTGCCTCCCAGCAGCAAGCATTTCCATGGGGGCCCCACAGCTCAGCTGGAAAGGAGGACCTCTCCAGGGCCAGCGGGGCAGGGGGCGGGGAGGACCAGCGGTGCCAGGTGTCCTGAATGGGAAACAGAGGGGAGATGTGTGTCCCTGGCCTTGAAAGTCCTCCTGACTCTTCAGGTTCTGCTCTTGCCCTGCAGATGATGTTATGTGGACTGAGTAAAAGTCTCAGGTCACATGCTCATGTAGGCTCTTAATCTCTACTTTTCTAAAACAATTTAACTATTTCAAGCCCACAGTGTCCTGGGGGATAGAAACTATCTTAGTTAAAATGGACCCACCCCCAACCTTCCCCTAGCAGGGTTGCCGGGGGAATGTGTGAGAGAAACTTTCCAAGATCCCTGCTGGCTGTCTGCTCAACTGTCCTCATGCCTTCTGGTCTCTGCTCATTGTTCATGCAGGTTGCCACAGATTATTCCACATTCCTGATCCTAACACCTCTTATGGTCCAGCTCTATCTCAACTGCTGCCATGCCTGCTCTATGCCAGACACCTGAGGCTGAGAGATGCTCCATGAAGCTAAACCCCCAAGTGCCAGGGTGCACCAGGAAGCCATTCCTCCTCTGGGGTCTGGCTGCCTCAGCAGGGTTCAGGCTCGGTGCGGGGTGCAAGTGCCCCCGGCTTTGGATTCCCCAAACCCACCTGGTGAGCTATTGTTCTCCCTTTAGGCCACACCTTGCTCAGGGGCTATGTCGGCTGGTCCCCTGGGAAGCAGACACTGAAGGTAGGGGCTCAGGGGGTTTACTGGGGCTGGGGTGTGATCACTTGTGAAAGATAAAAGGGGAGGAAGCAGGACTGGGCAGGAGGCTTCCACTGCTATGAGGGTCCAAAAGTCTCCACAAGCCACCAAGGAACTCCAGAGCAAAGACCATCCTTCTGAGGGGTCTGACAAGCGCACACGTGAGCAGCCCTGGTACTCAGCTCCGCTGTCATTCGCTGGAGCTGCCCCCGGAAAAGTGTGGTGAATCCTGAAGGGGCTGTGGATGCAGGCTGTCAGCCAACTGCATCCTCCCAACTGAACGCAGGTTCCTTCCAGAAGGGAGAGCCCAACAGCACACCCGCAGGGCTGCAGAGCAGCCTCCAGGCCTGCGCGCTCTTCATGTTCCCCCCCCAGCTCCCACCAGGCCCAGGAGGGGAAATCTCAGTCTGCCCTCAGTGGGGGAGAAGCTTGCTGTCTTGCTGTAAGTCACCTCCTATCTTCTAGAGTTCTTTCCAGACCCCGCTCCCACCCCCACATGAGGTCTAAGCTGTTGAAATCTAAACACCAAAAGTGGATCTTCTTTTCTCTCTTTACATTATGAAACCCCTCTCCTTAGGAAATAAACTCAGAGTAACCTAGCTTGACTGGGAAAAGGCCATGGGGACACAAGATATGTGGGAGGGCCAGGGAATATCCCCGGTTACTTTCGTCTCACCACAAGTCTCGGCCCAGTGGCACTATGCATCGCCCTACAGAAATTTACTTCTCGCCCTCCCAAATGCCTATCTCCCCTCCAAAGAGGAAGGAACCCTGTCTACATTTCAGCAACTGCCTTAGGCAAACCATGCCTGACTGTGGAGTAATATGGCCCCAGGATCTCCAAGGAGTATCAGGCAAGCTGAGGTGCAAGTGAAGCTCTCTCCCACCTCCAAGTGGGTGGTGTGGTGTTCTTCCAGAAGCTTTCTATCCTCCCAGCACTAGCCCAGTCCTCAAGTGATCAGTAAAAGATAAATAGCTAAGGCTTAGACAGAGTTTACCACATGCCAGGCACTGTTGTAAGTGTCAGAATGACTCATTTAAGCCCCACAGCAACCCTATGAAACAAGTACTACTACTATCCCTAGTCTGCAGATGAAGCACAGAGAGGTTAGGCAACTTGCCTGAGGCCACACAGCCTCTAAGTGGCAGGACCACGATTTAAATCCAGGTAGTCTGTCTGATCCTATGATTGGGGTGCCAAATATCTACAGTTAGCTGCCTCACTATCAGGAGCTAAACTTCAAATGAGACTGTAACACAGGGTAAAAGGAGCTGACCCGAATGTGGATACCAGCAAGCAGAAGACAGGACCATAGAGTCACAGCTATTGGGAACCTGAGAAAAATAACTACCTCAATCTATAGATGGAGACATGGGGCACTAGTGAGGCTAAGTAATGCAGCTGGCGATAAGTAAAGTCTGCATGCAAACCCGTCTCCTCTGACTTAAATGCTGCAACGTGTCATCATCACCATGAAAAAAATTGCCCAAGGTCCATGTCCTGGAGTGGACAGCTAGCCTCTTCCTTGGTGGCATTTGTAACTGTAACACTTGTGATGCTTGGAACAGTAGAGAGGCATTTAATGGGTCACAGAGAACAGTGAAGAAGTTAACACCACTATGAATGGGGCAGTCTCATATCTTTCCAGGAGAAAGCTGAGCCCCCACTCAGTGTTCATGATTAGAAGTAATTTACAAAATCCATTTTATGTGCAGCACATCCCATAGTCAAGGATGTTACCTTTCAAAGAAAGCAATTTGTTCCTTCAACAAATATTTACTGAGTACTTACTATGTACAAGGAGGTACTAGACAAACGTGCAGGGATGAAAAAGACAGGATGTCATGTGAGGGGCCTGTAGTCTAATGCAGGGAACATGGCATGTAGGCAAATCATCACAAAAAGTAGAAAGGGGTGTCATCGTGCCCTTACCTAATGATCATAATAAGTAACATGAGAGTTTACAGAGCATTTACACATGTGCCTGGAACACCAGCCCATGCTCCCCTCCTGGCTAGCAGCAAACTCCTTTCACCCTGCAGAACTCTGCTCAAAGCTCCACACCTTTGTGAAGCCTTTTTTGACAGCCTTCCTCATCCCCCCAAGCAGACTCCTTCCCTCCTTCCTCCTTTTTCTCTCCTTTTATTCCTTCCTTTCGGCCTTCCTCCCCAACTTCCCTAGAACAAAAACACTTTTATGAGCAGTTCTTATGTGCTAAACATTAACGGTAACACTTGATAGGTATTAGCTCACTTAGTCCTCCAGAGCGCTGTGAGGAAGGTGCAGGGCCCCCCACCACATCATGACACATGGGTTCAAAAAATAGAGCTGTGCCCAGTATTTTCCAACCAGACAATGTTGTCAGCAAAGCAACCACATGAAGATGGGGAACTGCGTGCTGGATATGACATGCCCTCAGGACAGACAGGGCCCTAATGGTCACCGGAGGCTGACTCAGCATGCCGTGGACCCAGCCCTAAGAGCGCAGGTACGCACTGCCCACTGCCCCACTCCCCGCCTGCGTACTTGCCCGTTCCTGCACCCCTCTGCCCCCGAACCACTTAGCAGCCCACTCCTGGAGTCTTGCTGACCACCCGCAGGGCCCACCTGGGAGGGGCTCTGGACAGAGACCCACATACCACACATCCTGCTGGGGCTAAGCTGGCTACACCTGGTCACCGTAGCATGAGACCCTGTTGTCCCGGCCACCCTCCACTGCTGCTCGGCACAGCTGGGGACAGGCAGAGTCCAAGCAGGGAAGGCCCAGGTGAAGGATGCACAGAGCAGGCCGTCCAGCCAAGCACACTTATGTTTGGAACAAGCTGCCTGGTCTCAAACCCCAGTTCCAGCCCCTACTGGTGGGTGCCCTGGGTGAGTGACTGAACCTCTCTAAGCCTGGGCCTCCTCATCGGGAACACGGTGGGGCAGTGATAGCTCCCACCGCACAAAGCTGTTGAGGAAAAATGAGATGCTGCCTGCGAAGAAAAAGTGCTTTGTAAACTAGAAAGTGCCGTTGTATGTATTTTTAAGATACTCACATAGCTATTCTTACCAGACTCAGTAGTATATATAGAGATGTTAGCGCTCAAAGGTTAAGACGTGAGTTCTCAAGCCAAGTGGGCCAGAGTTCAAATCCTAGCTTTGGCACTTCCTACTCTGTGATGTTGGGCAAAGTATATAACTTGTCTAAGCTGTAGTTTAGTTTCCTCATCCATAGCATTTTGGGAAGAATAAATTGATTAATCATTTTAAAGTACTTAGAGCAGTGCCAGGCACCGAGTCAGCATTCCATAAATGCCAGCTATGACTAGGATAGGATTCAAAAGATTAATATAATGTTGTCTTAGTTCAAGCTGCTGTGACAAATATGACAGACTGTGTAGCTTATAAGCCACAAAAATTTCTCATCATTCTGGACAAAGAAGCCCAAGATCAGGATGCCAGCCCGGTGGTTGCTCCCTGGCTGCAGACACCCATTCTCTCCCTGTAGCCTCGCAGCTGAGAGCAGAGAGCTGCAGGAGTTCCTTTAATAAGAATAGTAGTCCCATTCATTTGGCCTCCGCCCTCATGACCTAATCGCCACCCAAAGAACCCACCTCCAAATACGATTCACTTTGGGAGTTAGGATTTCAATGTATGAATTTGCAGTAGAGGAACACAAATATTCAGCCCATAATCATTACATTCTTCAGTATTCTTTATATAATCTTATGTATGATTACAGAAACTAGTACTTGAGAGTTTTCAGAGCATCTACGCATTTATTTTCTGAAAGCGCCAAGGGAGGGACCTCAAAGCAAGTGGTCACTTCCTACCCAGGGAAAGTAACAGAGGATGTGCCACTTGCTCTGGGCCTCGAAAAAGGATATGATTTGGGCTGATGATATGGAAGGCAGAGAGAACGTGTGAGTAAAGGCACGGAGGGATCCTGATGACAGGACCTGTTCTGGAAGCTTCCGGCTGTGGGCTGGGTTTCAGGAAAGGCTCTACATCTTTATTATGCAATAGAATCACCTGGTGAACTTATAAAATACTGGTACCCAGGGCCCACTCTGAGGGATTTTGAAACATCAGTCTTGGATGGAATCTGGACATTGATAATTTTTAACAGTTGCCTAGATGAAACTGATTAATGTGCAGCTAGGTCTGAAGACATCCAGGCCAGAGCAGGGGGTCTCAAACCATAGCTGCCTCAGAATCACCCGCCAGGCTTGTTAAAACACACCTCACTGGACCCCATCCCCGGAGTTTCTGACTCAGGTGGTCTGAGGTGGGCCCCAAGAATTCACATTTCCAACAAGTTCCCAGTATGCTGGAGTTGCTGGTTAGGCACCACGGTTTGAGAACCACAAGGCTGGTGCTCGGGGTGCATGAAGACTGGCTTGAGATGAAGCTCCTCGGTTGGCTCATGGGAATCCGCAAGGCCACCCAGAGGATTTTCAGCCTCATTCTCTCGGCACTGGGATGCTGGGGTGAGGCGGGCTAAACACTGTGCATTGGAGAAACAACCAGTTAGCAACATGAAGGAGGGGTGAAGAGGGAGGAGGCTGGAGAGGGAGAACCCCGTGGGAAGGTCGTAGCGGCCAGTAGCCTAGATGGGGAAAGGGCAGCCTGACGCAGGGCGCTCACGTGGGGAGCACGGAGAGCACGTGAACGGCAGCAGCCTTGCTGAGGTCAGATTCAGACGCTGTGCGGGGAGGGGACAGAGGAGAATTGCCACCACTACCAGGTCTGAGAAAAGAGCACTGGGGGCAGGGGCAGGTCCACCCTGACGGGACAGTCTCACCTTGGATATCCATATCTGGGGACGGAGATTGTCTCCAGGCTTTTGGGATCAAGAGTTCAGTCTGAAGTGTCAAGAAATCGCCACAGGGAAGGAACCAGGAAAGTGGTGGTGAGAATGAGGAGATTAGGTCCAATGACAGATCCAGCCCAGCCACTATGAGGAAAAGGGACAGAATAAAAGTCAAAAGCCACAGGAAATAATATTAAAGGGAACACAGAGTCAAATAGTGCAAAATGCTATGGGGCATTGTAATAATACTGGAAACATAGTTTTTGACAAAACATAACAAAAACCAGCCTAGTGAAAAGAAAGTGTCAGGATGAAAGGGCTCGTTCCTGTTTCCGAAGCTGCTTGTGCTGAGTTGGGGGACAGCCTGTACCTCCGCAGAGATTGTGAGGGTGGGGCCCTTGACTTCCTGCTGGCTCCTGAGCAAACAGCATGGTCAGCGCAAGCCTCGTTCTCCCCCTCCAGCTGCCTGCCCTCCACCACTCCAGGGACACTGAGTATGTTGAGAGAGGGACCCCTGGGCCGGCATTAAGGTTTCCCACCACCACTAAGCTCAGGCACTGGCAGCTGCTCACCAAATGCCTGTGCCCTAAGAAGCACATTCTCCATAAAGGATCAGATAGGGGACAGAACAGTGGGAAGCAGATGGCCTGTGATTACCGCTTGCCTGTGATCACAGGCCTCACGTGCGCCTTTGTGATGGGAGAGAGGTGGGGGCACGTACCAAAAGAACGCTGAGAGACCGCATTTTCTCCGACATCCACTGGGCCCTCAGGCCCTGACTTGGGTCAGGCAGGAGGTGCTGGACAATGAGCAGTGGGCACAGGGGCATGTGAGGTGGGCTTTGATGAGAGCCAGGGAACCATGGAAATAATATCAGAGCCTCTATGAACAACCACGGACTACTAATATTAATTGAAACCGCGAGGACAGCCAGGGGAGAGCCATGGCTTCCACCCCGAAACACGAGTGGAGACCTTGACTTTCCTCTGAATGAGGTCAGGCCACTTGCTTGCACTTGGTGGGTGCAATAATGCACCATTAGAAGCTTTGCTCTCCTCCGGTTGGCCTTACAGTCCTCCATAATAATCCACATTTTCCATTTCACTTATTAGGAAAGATAAAGATAAGACTTCAGAGAGCAAAGACACTCGTTTCCCATTTGCAGATTTGGCCTGTGTCAAAGTTTTCAAATAACCATGTGTACAGGCTCAATTTGCCCAGGCTCCCTGGGCATGATGCAATTCCATTTCCAAGCCTTCAGTTTGCATTCCTGGGGGAGGCTGAAACTCACCCATCAGGCAACATTACTTTGAAATGAGCAGGTAGGGATCCATGGCTCCTTCCCTGAAGGACATTCTCCTAAGTTTTGCATTCAGATTCATTTGCTGGGTGTTCAAAGCCCTGGAACTTGCCTCAGTGGAGTTTTCCAACTGGATTCTTGAGACTGGGCCACTGTGAATAAAGGAATAACTACCTGGTTTACATTCTAAGCCAGAAAACATCTTATATATATATAGTGTCTGGAAAGCAGATTCATTACTAAAGAAATTCTGTTGAGACGTAGAACCTGTTTATGGAAGGGTTCAGAGATGGTGATGAGATCCCCCCTTAAATACCAACTCTTAGACTGGTAACAGGCTACCTGCACCCCTGGGTAAAGAGGCTTCTAAGCAGGAGCTCAGGAAAGGGGAGCAGCGACCCGGGAGCTCCATTTGCCGCCCTTGACTTCTTCCCATACAAACCAGTGCAGTGGCCCTAGAAGGGTGGCTGCCGGAGCTCAGTGCCTTGATAGACACTAAGGAATTTTATGCAGCACTGTGTCCTGCAAGGTGTTATTGCGCAAGTCCCTACTCGGAGAGCCCCTGACAGGGTGAAAAAATAAAGCACCACCATGAAAACCTAAGTGACGGGCCCAGGAGCTGCTGCAACTACTGAGGCAGTAGGTGGACATCTGTAGAGCCCACCAGGCTGCCGTGAGTCCCAGGCTGGCAGAGGGGAAGTGTAGGGAGTCCAGGCCAGAGGAGAGAGCATCTGTCTATGGCTCGAGCAGCCTTTCCCTTTCTTCTGTTATTGCATTCTCTCACCTCCACCTGGGTGGTTTGGGGTGATGCCGCCTTCCAGAAGTTCACACTGGGCCCCACACTATTCAGCATGTATCACAGCCCTGGCTATAGTGACCGCTGCAGAGATGAGCACACAGCCCATCCTAGACCAATGAGCATCAGACCCTGACTCTTGCAGGATTTGTGGGGAACGTCCTCTTTCTGCTCGGGTTATGGAGCAGGGTGAGAGAGCCGGGAGCTGCTGGTGGCTCAGGCCACCACATGCAAGGAGCCCAACTGACAGGAAGGTAGAATGAAAAGAGAGATGTAAATTTCCGGTTTGAGAAAGAACCAGCACTGTCCCATGCAGAACCAACTCTGCCCCTAAATTTTTTAGTTATATGAGCCAGTAAATTCCCCTTTGGTTAAGGAAAGTTGATAGAATTTTTGACGCTTGCACAAAAAGCATTCCGACCTTTACACCAAAAAAAAGAGCATAAGCTTGGGCTTAAAAGCTCAAACATTTTTCAGCTCAAACAAAAGCACCCCAGCATCACTGTGAGTAAAATGCAATGACCTGTGTGTACACCCGGCCAGTCTCTGCCATGCAGGAGGTGCTGAAGTAGTTTTGCACCAGACCCTGTACTGAGCCCAGGAGTGGAGTGGATTGTGTCCTGGTGACACAGTCCTACAGGGGAAACAATCAGCTGCAAAGAAATGGGACATTGTGTGATAGGAGCACTAATAATAGAGATGTGATCAGGACGTGAGGGCAACATGAAGAGGGAGAGGAACCACTTCATGGCTGAGCACAGAGAACACCTGCCCAATTAAACTGAATTGGATAGTACTGGTCTGTCTATACCCATGAAATAACGAGATGTTTAAAGCTCCCATCAGTTGGCAAGGCAGCTGGAGAATGAGGGGAGCCTACAGTTTATTGAGCAATCGCGATGCACCATGCACTGGGCACTAGATGTTCCCATCCAACCCTATCAGTAACATGCTGAAGCAACTATTAGCACTGCTATTAGCAAAGCAGTTAGGGATCAGAAAGGTTCTCATTCCCAAAACAGAAAATTCCAGGAGAAGGTCTAACTTCAGGAATGGCCTGATCCAGGGACTCAAATAATGAATTTCTTTTCATTGCTCACTTCTTCATTCCCTAGTGGCCTCAGAATCTTCACCCTGGAGATCCACTGGATGGCCCCTCTAACTACAGGCCCACATTACCCTTTCTGCCTGGAGTAACCAGCAAGAAGTATGCTTCTACCCCAGGGGTCTCAACTGTTCTGCACTATTGACCGATGAAATCACATGCTTATCCATGAACCAGGGAATATCATGCTTTGAGTGTCCAGGATGAGTCAAAGTTCACTTCTGGGGCTGAGAGATGATTCAACTCCCTCCACTTCATATGGATGGAGAGTGAAGTTGATACAGGCTCCTCAGAAGGGTGGCATAAACAGTGAGGTCCAGGACAAGTCTTTCCCCCAATCTTCAACATGCTTTACTTTGTGAACACAAGTCATGCAAACAGGAAGCCCTGGCGATAGTTAGAAGCTCACAATTTGGGGTAGTAAAGTAGCAAGTTACACTGATTTTGGGTGGTCCTATAGTTCTGAAAAAGAGTATGGGTGGTACATAAAAACAGAGCTATAACTACATCTCTATTTAATTCTAGTCCCTAACTTCCTGTTTATCATCCCTGTCTCTCAACTCTAAACATAGTAGAGCCTAGGATAGTGGTGTCCTCAACCTACCTGCACCTCAGAACCATTGGTGGGCTTGTAAACACATATATACCAGACAGACCCTACCTTTGGAAGATCAGAATCACCATGTCTATCTCAAGAACTTCTGGCCTAGAGTTTAGTAAAACTTGCAGGAAAGCCAAGGTACATTATGTTATTTGCAAAATTTGTAAATGACTCCCTGGCTCCCATGTATTCTGGACAAAAGATTAGAAGCAAATAAAATTGATGAGAGTTTGATAGGTTCTGAATGAAGCTGAATCATTTGGTTGGAGTAGCCTTTGTTAGAGTTAGAGATTGCCTGTCTGTCTTCACTTCCTCCTTCGTGAAATTCCTTCTGTGTGTTTTTCTTCCAGAAACATGTTCTTTGATCCTAGCATCTATATGAAACCTTCAGCTCCCCAACCCCCAATCACTTAGTTTAAAACAAATGAAACTAGATTTTGTAATGGGATTCAGTGGGCAGTACGGTCGTTCCAGGCAAAGCCTCCCTACCCTGCCTCATTTACCTGGGGATGCCGGTCCCAAACCAAAATGTTGTTGAAGAAACTGTCAACAATAAGAGGATCATCATACATGTGGCCATTGTTTTATATTTTAGAAAATATTTTTTCCTGAAAATTTTTATTTTATACCACCATGAAGTGAGGATAATAAAAAAATTATCCCCCCCGTATGTCTTCTCAGAATTTAGGATTGGGAAGTAATTCCTCTCTCCTCTGATTTGAAATGCATCCCTTCATTACACAGTGAAAACCAGATGTCCTAGGTATTTCCATTTATACATTAACTTATTTTCCAAATATCCAGGACTAATTTAACACTTAGTCTTTTGTAGCTCAGTTAGGCCAGGGTTTCAGTCTGATTATTCTTCCCCATCCTCAGTGTAGTGTCTGATCATTTGTTTAAATAGTTTTACTCTTTGTTATAATGTATAAAAATCTTCCTTGGAAATAAATACTGTACTCATTATTAATAAATAGACTTATATGATGCTTCATTTTTTCCCATATTGTCCACCTGGAGAAGACCTTTGCTTTCACTTGATTCCAGACCCACTGCCCCCTTTTGCCTCAGCTAACTTGTGCATGGTATGGGAGGCTTCAGCTCTGTACAGAGCCTGGCGAAGCTTTCCCTGACTTCCTTTCTTCTCTTTTCTTCAACTTTTTTTTCCTTTCTTCCCCTTTCCAAGTTGTGAGGTAAACTTTGCTTGAGGAAAATCCTGACCAAACACCTCATTTCCCTCTGCATCCTAGAAGAGCCTCAGATCAAACAGAACAATTAACTCAGCAAACAATTCCATTAGCAGAGCTCCCTCTGTACCCACCAGTCCTAAGCCGAACAAACATCTCTTGGAGCATATGGAGGCAGGGAATTGCAGGCAGGGATTTTATGGGCCTCTCAGCAGGCCTGCTCAGGCTCTTTGGGAACCAGACAATTTAGCATATGTCTGTGTTCCCAGCTGCCTTGAGGCCTTGGCTGGGGACCACAGACTTGTGTGCTCAAGTGACAGCATTCAAAGTCAGGTGGGGCCGGGGCTGCTTTCATGACACCGCACTCCCAGAAGGTGCTCTGATCAGGACTCGGTCTCCTCAAAGCGGACCACCAATGGGACCCTGAGGAAGAGCGTGGCAGAGCACAGCCACAGGGACAGGCTGCTGCCAGTCATCCCCAAGCCTGGCACATTGCTCACTTCCAACTCAGTCTGGAAAACTTCTTGGGTACTTAGGCAGAAAGTGAAATTCATCGAAAATCTCAATGTACCATAAAAGCAGTAGTTTTTGCAGAAACCAGAGACTAAAATGACCTATTAAGGTGTCATGTCTGTCCCCTATAGGCACAAGATTGGTCCCTGAAGAGTTTTCATAGCCCATTCTTAAATAACTCTAGCAATGAACTTCCGATCACAGAACTCCCCAGGAGAGACCATTTTAATGGATCTCATTCTTTGGAAGTGTACCCAAGATCCATCCTAATTTCTCCATTTCATAAGCTGCTCCTTGTACCATCCAGAATGACTCCAACAGCTCTTGTGGTATTCTCTCTGTGAGGCACTTGACTATAGCAGCCTTGTCTTCATGTAGTTTATAACCTTTATTTTGGAGAGGGGCTGACTGATGGGTTTGAAATTTGCTAAGTGTTTGTATGATTGAAATATGTAGTCTCAGAAAGCTTTGTTTTGTGATGGTGAAACCAATCAAAAATCAAAGTGTTAAACTGCAGCAGGCAGAAGGTAAACTGGAAACCTGGGAGGCAATATAGAGTAGAGGTGCAAAGCATGAGCTTTAGAGTCTGACCAGCTTAGGTTCAAATCCTGGCTCTGTCACTCACTAAAGACACGACCTTTGTATGTGATAACCTCTCTGAGCTTCCCTTTCCTCATATATAAAATGGGAACAATATTGCCTACCTCAGAGCATTGTTGGAAAAATCAAGGATGTGGCACACAGTAATGCTCAATAAGTAGCCTCATTATTATCTTATACTATAAACATGGATTAGATGCAAAAAGTACATACTAAGAGCAAGGAGTTAAAGTTACTCTTCCACATTCAGGGTAGAAAGGTAGAAATCAAAATAAATGGCCTTATACATTCCTTTATCCTGAAGCAGTTTGCAGCACTATGCTGGACTTAAGGAGGAACTGGGGAGATGAGATATTCTCATATTAAGAGTTATACAGCATGGCAATAGCATGGCATGGTAGTCATCTAAATGCCAAAGAAGTGGGAGGAGGAAGGATGCAGACTTCTAGGGGGACTTCATCTGGATTTGTCAGGAAAGTTCTGATGACCTCCAAGCCACAGATTGACCCAGAGCCCTCAATGCTCATTTCTGAAGACAGCTTCTAATGCAGTCTTGTGATAATTTACTCAAGGAAAGGATCAAAGTAGTATTAGATTGGCATTACTCAAGTAGTCAATGCCAACTAGTCCTGTGTATTAGTTAGAGCCCTTCAAATTGTTATAGAAACCCAACTCTAAACCAACTTAAGCACACACCCAAAAAAAGGTGAAATTATGGATGATTCTTGATCCAGAATAACCAAGCCTCAGGAGCCTAGAGATAAGGATAATCTTCAGGAACACTGGAACTGAAGAGAGGGACTTCTTTAGGACTTGCTGTTTCTCAGAGCTGGGAAGATGGAGAAGAGATAGACCAGTGCTGATCAAGAAGGTGGAAAGTCTGCCAGTGGCAAAGAAAGCTAAAGATCAACTGATTTCACTACAGAAACACAGAAAGGCACAGGAATGGGAGGAACCATCTCCCTCTGAAAGTGGGAGGGAAGGTAAAAGCAGAAAACAGTGGAATAAGCTATCTTTATAAGAAGCATTCTGACACTCCCGTATCCCTACCTGCACCATAGCAGAAAGTTAGACATTTATTCTCTGCTGAGATCTACCCAGAGAGTTTCTGGACTCAGACCAAAAGAGTTAAGGGTTGGGATTCCATGAAAAAACAGTGGAATTAAGTGATAGTTGACATGCTAAATCATGACCCCCCAGTCCTCTTTCCTATACATGGCTCCCAGATGCAAGCAAGCTGGTTTCTGCATCCTGGGAAAAAAGCTGGCATGTGCCTCAGACGGAAAAACAACCAGCCCAACAGACACTGGTAGTTGGGTCCTCAGTGAAAAGGCCAAGCCAGTTCTTCCTACAGTGAAGTTGACCATCAACACACACAGCCCTGGCAAACACGGCTTCCAACCAACTTTTCAGTGGCCCTTTCTTAAATATCAACTGACAACCAAAGATAACAAACACTGGAGAAGGCTCTCATTGTCCAAAAAAGATAAACTGAGGTAAGCAGAAAGAATTTAGAGGAAAAGATGAAATAACTGATATTCTCAGAATAAAAAGAGAAGACATAGCATCCATGAAACAAAAACAGAAGGCTCTAAAAAGAAACACTCAGAACAAAAAAAAATGAGCTCTTGGAAACTGTAAATTTGATAGCAGAAATGAAAAATTCAGTAGAATATTGGACTATAAATTAAGGACATCACCAAGTAATTAAATTTTCTGAATGAAAATAGTCACAGAGAGGAAAAAGGCTAAGGGATTTCATAGAGGGAGGATTGAGGGTAGGGAAGAGAGTCAGGTATTTAAATGGCAATCAATTTCTCAAAGCTAGGGGACAATAAGGCAATGTCTTCACAATCCTTAGGGAAAATGATTTCCAACCTAGAATTCTATACCCAGCCAAACAATTGTGTGTACAAGTAGAACAAACATATTTTCAAGCATGCCATGTCTCAAAAAATGTTTTGACCATATGCTTATTTTCAGGAAGATACTGGAGAATGTACTCCAGTACTATGTGAATGAGCCAAAGGGAAATATAGTATCCAAGGAACAAGGAATCCAATGTAAGAAAGAGTTGAAGGGAATTGCCAGGGAAATGGTAAAAGGAGATCCCAGGACAACAGTTGTACAATAGGCTTAGCAGTCAATCAATCCAGATATGAGCAAAAAGATAGAGAAATCCAGGATGGATATCCCCTAGAAAAATAAGACTTTGTTAAGATAATTGTGTGATGAGTTGTGATTGGTACTAGAAAACTAAGCAAACAAGAAATGCAAAAGGACTATTAACTCTGAGAAAAATAAATACTTGATCCTGAAAGTAAATTTAATAATAGTACATTATATGACTCAGATGTGACTAATATTTACATAACATAATTTACAATGAATAAAGAGTACACCAAAAGTATGGCAAAATACTTTTGCCATAGGGGAGAAGTAGTATCTGTGTATGTGTGTGTGTGTGTGTGTGTGTGTGTGTGTGTGTGGTAGAGGGCGAAGACAAGAAGGGAGTCTAAGAAAGACTAATCGTCATTTTCCATACTTAAAGGTCAATAGATAACTCAGAAAACTAAAAATTTGAGAAATAGTGGTATAACTATTTTAGTTCAATATTTTGAAGCAAATACTGGAATAGTAAAAAAAGAAATTTAAATGCTTGCCTGTATGGAGTGGCAATAGTGTGGGAACGGATGGGCCACAGCATTCCCCTTTTTCATTATATGCCGTTAGTATTCATTTTCTTTTTAAGCTACAGATATAGATATATACATATATATGTATATGTCTATGTATTTAGATGTGTATCTATATCTGTAAAGTTTTTGTTAGGCAGGCCAGTTTAGTTTCAGAGACATTTATATCTAAGTTGTAGAACTTCCTAGCTGTGTGACCTTGAGCAAATAGCATCTCCTCTCTGAGCCTCAAATTGCTCATATATTTCATAAGACAATGCAGTTAAGATGGCAAGAGGTACAAGGCTTGAAACATTTCAGGTAGTTCCTTTTCCCCACACTATTTTAGACCTTCATCATTATTATCCTCATTTTCTCTATCATGTATCATCTCTAATATTTCTGCCCTCACTTACCAGCACCCACCAAAAGAATTTGGAAAGAGATTAGATTTCTAAGATCAAAAACTCATCTGACAACAAAAATGAGAAGAAGGGCTGAGCATGGGTGAGACTTGAGGCAGTGGTAGAAAATTTGCTCAAGGAAAATTTTTCCTTCCCTTGTAAGCCATTACCTGAGATGCACAGAGGTTTTATTTAGAACTTGAGGCCAAGAAGGGACCGAGGAAAAGATTGTTAAATTTTTAGGAGTTTTGTGAGCCGGTTATTAAACACAGCCATTATTAAAAATTAAAATACAAAACATAGAATGAAATAAATTATATTTAAAACAAAAGTACAAAATACTAAAAGCTCAGCATTTCTATTTGACTATATTTGACTTTTATCTATGTCCTTGAGGTTACCTATTATATCTATTATCTATATTTATATTAAGTGATGTCATGCTGGTAGCTGGAAGTTAGCTTTGATGAAAGATTTACATCACAGAAATCAATAAATGCTACAAATCAAGACTTTTTTTTCTAAAAGAGAGAGTTATTAAACATCCCCCAGCATACCACTGGATGGGGATCAAGAATACCAGATTCCAGATATGTCCGACTTTCCAAAGGCTCAGTGAAAACATGTTTTGGCAACCTCCTTAGAAAACTCTTTCATCTCCTTAAATATTGTGCTTCCTAGTAACTAATAAACATTTGAATGAATTAACTGTAAGGAAGGAAACATTTTCCTCTATCCTCTTAGGTTCTGTAACTGAAGGATGAAAATTAAATTGACAAAATACCAGTTAATAGAAGAAAAGCACACAGATTTTATTTGATGTTAATATTTTTTACATGCACAGGGCCTTCATAGACAAGTAATGAAAAACCCAAAGAAACAGATTTGAGGGTTTATATACCACTTAACAAAGGGTAATAAATTGCAGAGAAATGACTAGACAAAGGAAAGGGTGTTTGGGTTTTTAGGGGAGGTAAGTGATGAAGAAGCTAAGAAAATAGAGGAAACCAATGGTAGGTAAGAATTTTTTATTAAGGTCTGTTTATGCATCTCCATGCTGGCCTTCTGTCTGGTGAAAAAGGTGGCTCTCTTAATCCTGGTGTGCAAGGTGAAGAATCTATGCCACCTTCACATAGGGAATTTTTTGCCCTACTTTTAGGCAAGTGGGGAGAGGGCAGAGTAATCTTCCTATGTCTCTTTCTCAGATGCCTCCAGCTCAAAATAATGCTTATGCCAAAGTGGCATATTTGGGAGTGACATATTCTCATGCCTTTCAAAACAAATGATTGAATGAATATCCAGAAAGCAGTGCTGTCTTGCCAGGGGGTTTCACCCAGGGCAAGTTCACTCTTGATTTGGTGAGTCCGAAAAATGGCAATGGAACATTCTTGGGGTAAAAGGGTTTACACCCAACTCTATCCCAAGGTGGCAAATCAAGCGCTAGAATCCTGTACACCTCAGGGCAAATCTGCCTGCAGCAAGCCGGTCTCTGCCCCTGGGCCTCTCGGCCCCGACAGCCGTCTCAGTCTCCATCCCCAGCACTGCCACCACTCCAGTCTCTGCTCTCCTGCAGCCACACAGCCCAGGGCACTGGGCCTAGCTCTTTATATAGAGTCAATAATGATGTATTGCCCGCATGTGTGTAGTGAGCCAGCCCACCAGGGTCAGGTCAGAATCCTGGCCATAGGAACTTCCATTTTTCCCACAACTACTTAATATTCAGAGCTTTCTTTAACATGTGAAACAAAGTCCTCTAAAACCACATATCAAAATGTGGTCTATGGACCATCAGCATTGGCATCACCTGGGAATGTGGCAGAAAGGCACAGTCTCAGGCCTGTTCACAGGCCAACTGACTAGGAATGTGCATGTTCACACAATAAAGTTTGAGAAGCACTATTTTAAATGCCAGACCTGACCAAAATACTCCCCAATCAGTCAGAAGGCTTTCCCTTCCCCACCCGAAATTCTCCCAGTCAGAAATCCATAGTGCTTAACAAGGCTTTTTAAAAAGACAAACCCTCTGAGTAGATTAACAGGGCAGCCCTAAGGAGAGTGTGTTCAAAGGGACTCTGTTCTTCCTTTGGAACCTTTACCTGACAAGCACAGCACGTACAGAATGAAGGTCTTCTTTACGAAAGACAGGGGAACACAGATGAAAAAATACTCAACAAAATATTAGCAAACAGAATTCAAAAATACATCAAGAGGATCATACACCATGATCAAGTGGGATTCATCCCAGGGATGCAAGGATGGTACAACATTTGAAAATCCATCAACATCATCCACTATATCAATAAAAAGAATGAAAAAAATCACATGATCATCTCCACAGATGCTGAAAAAGCATTTGACAAAATTCAACACCCATTAATGATAAAAATTATCAACAAAATAAAATGGGTATAGCGGGCAAGTACCTCAACAAAATAAAGGCCATATATGAAAAACCCACAGCAAACGTCATACTTAACATTGAAAAGCTGAAAGCTTTTTCTCTGAGATCGGGAACAAAACAAGGATGCCCACTCTCCCTGCTTTTACTCAACATAGTACTGGAGGTCCAAGCATGGCAATCAGACAAAACAAAGAAATAAAAGGCATCCAGACTGGTAAGGAAGAGGCCAAACTGTCACTGCAGATGGCATGATATTGTATATAAAAAACCCTAAAGAATCCACTCCAAAAGTATTAGAACTAATTTCTGAATTCAGCAAAGTTGCAGGATACAAATTCATGCACAGAAATCTGTTGCATTCCTATACACTAATGATGAACTAGCAGAAAGAGAAATCAGGAAAACAATTCCATTTATAATTGCATCAAAAAGAATAAAATACCTAGGAATAAACCTAACCAAGGAAGTGAAAGACCTGTACACTGAAAACTACAAGACACTCTTGAGAAAAATTGAAGAGGACACTAATAAATGGAAATTCATTCCATGCTCTTGGCTAGGAAGAATTAATATTGTCAAAATGGCCATCCTGCCTAAAGCAATCAACAGATTCAATGCAATCTCTATCAAAATACCAAAAGCATTCTTCAACAAACAGGAATAGTTCTAAAATTCATATGGAATCACAAAAGACCCCGAATAGCCAAAGCAATCCTGAGAAGGAGGAATAAAACTGGGGGAATTATGCTCCCTGACTTCAAGCTCTACTACAAAGCCACAGTAATCAAAAACAATTTGGTATTGGCACAAAAACAGACCCACAGACCAGTGGAACAGAATAGAAAATCCAAACATTAACCCAAACATATATAGTCAGTTAATATTTGATAAAGGAGCCTTGTATATGAAATGGGGAGATGACAGCCTCTTCAGCAGCTGGTGTTGGAAAAACTGGACAGCTACATGTAAGAGAATGAAACTGGACTATGGTCTAACCCCATAGACAAAGGTAAACTCAAGGTGGATCAAAGACCTGAATATAAGTCATGAAACCATAAAGCTCTTAGAAACAGGCAAAAATCTTTTGGACATAAACACGAGCAACTTCTTCATGAACATATCTCCCCGGGCAAGGGAAACAAAAGCAAAAATGAACAAGTGGGGCTATATCAGGCTGAAAAGCTTCTGTACAGCAAAGGACACCATCAGTAGAACAAAAAGACATCCTACAGTATGGGAGAATATATTCATAAATGATGTATCCAATAAGGGGTTGACATCCAAAATATATAAAGAACTCATGCACCTTAACAAACAAAAAGCAAATAATCCAATTAAGAAATGGGCAGAGGACATGAACAGACACTTCTCTAAAGAAGAAATTCAGATGGTCAACAGGCACATGAAAAGATGCTCCACATCACTAATCATCAGAGAAATGCAGATTAAAACCACAATGAGATATCACCTCACACCAGTGAGGATGGCCAACATCCAAAACACAAACAACAACAAATGTTGGCGAGGATGTGGAGAAAAGGGAACCCTCCTACACTGCTGGTGGGAATGCAAATTAGTTCAACCATTGTTGAAAGCAGTATGGAGGTTCCTCAAAAAACTCACAACAGAAATACCATTTGACCCAGGAATCCCACTCGTAGGAATTTACCCTAAGAATGAAGCAGCCCAGTTTCAAAAAGACATATGCACCCCTATGTTTCTCGCAGCACTATTTACAATAGCCAAGAAATGGAAGCAACCTAAGTGTCCATCAGTAGATGAATGGATAAAGAAGAGGTGGTACATATACACAATGGAATATTATTCAACCATAAGAAGAAAACAAATCCTACCATTTGCAACAACATGGATGGAGCTGAAGGGTATTATTCTCAGTGAAATAAGCCAAGCAGAAAAAGACATGTATCAAATGGTTTCAGTCATCTGTGGAGTATAAGAACAAAGAAAAAAACTGAAGGAACAAAACAGCAGCAGACTCACAGAACCCAAGAATGCATTAATAGTTACCAAATGGAAAGAGACTGGGGAGGGTGGGTGGCAAGGGAGGGAGAAGGGGAATAAGGGGCATTATGATTAGCACACATAACGTGGGGGCAGGGCATGGGGAAGGCAGTAGAGCACAGAGAAGACAAGAAGTGACTCTATAGCATCTTACTACGCTGATGGACGGTGACTGTCATTGGGTATGTGGTGGGGACTTGATAATGGGGGGAATCTAGTAACTAAAATGTTGCTCATGTGATTGTATATTAATGATACCAAAATAAAAAAATTTTTAAATAAAAGAAAAAGGAAAAGACAGGGGGAAGCTAAAGAATAGCTCAGGGACTCCCCAGGATCATTGCAAAAACCTTCTAACACTGTTTCTCACTTCCTCCCTCACCTCTGCAGTCTCCACTTAGCAGCTGAAAGTGAAGATCACGTCATGGAACTCCCTTTCCACTGCATTTAGAGTAAAATCTGAATCCCTGTTCTGGGCCAGAAGCCATAGGAAAACTTACCCCAGCCTGACCAAATCACACTCCCATTCTCCCAAGCCCCAGCTCTGCTGCCCGACTCCGGCCTCTGGGCGCTCAGGGCTTCCTCTGACTTCCTGGCTTGCTGTTCCCTCTGCCTGGATCTCACCACCTGGTTTTTCCCTGAGCAGCTCACTCAGTCTTTGCTTAAAGTCTCCTTGCAGAGAGGCCGTCGCTGACCAAACTCCAGCTGTCATTCTATCATGTAGGCTGCTTTCTTGTCTTCCTCGTAGTCATCACTATTTGAATTTGTCAGCTTACTTTTTTGCTTATTTTTTGTACACCACAAGACACACATACACACTCACACACACACACAGTCATCCATCCTTAGACACAAAATAGGTGGAAACTCCATGATAACAGGGACCACGGCAGCACTCAGAGTGGCATCTGACCCATAGGAAGTGCTCAGAAAACACGGGGGGAGGTGGGGGGGCACCTGAAGGTGTGAATGAAGGTGATGGCATGGCAAAGTGATCCACCACCCAGAGCAGCCCTGCAGCCTGGAAAGAAAGAGAGTAGCCTGGGCACCACCCCCTCTCCTGCTCCCCACACTCTGTGGCCGGCCCCCTGCTCCCTCCCAGGACACAGCCCTGCTATATGAGTATCCATGTGCTAAGGAGTTTGCCGGGGGCCTGTGAGGCAGGCTGGTCTGAGGGCCTGCAAACCCCACCAGTGGCAGGTCCTCAAGTGGGTCTGACTCGGCAATGTCGACCATACCTTCAGAGACTCATGAAGTTGCGGATGCCAGTAGCCTCTGGGTGTCCTCTCGTCACAGGTACAAGCGGCCAGTGGGCTTGAAGCAAAGGCCTGGGAGAGAAGAGTCAGCAAGAGGTGGGTGTGGGCCTTACACCCGACCGTGAGGGGGGTTTGCGCCCACTTGGCGGCAGGGGGTGATCTGGAGGATCTGATGCGCTCCATGGACTGGATTCAGTGGCAGGAGAACCAGGGTACAGCGTGGGCCCTGCTCACCTCAGGGCCGGGCCAAAGTCCAACCACCCTGTCCTCAGGCCTGACACCGGCTCTGCCCCTCCCACCGCAGCACCTCCTTGAGCGGCTCCAGCCTCCAGGCCCCTCTCCCTGCTGGTCCCCCCGCCCTCCTCCCTGACCCCACGGCACTTTAAACACAAGCAGAAACAAATTATTTATGAAGAGCTCTCATTTACAATGCATCCATAATGCCTGGGAAGACACTGGTAATTTATTTAATGAGCACAGACACGCTGATTCACAAATGATGATTCTAGCCAGAAATTAGCTTCATTAACGTGCTGTGAGCCCTCTGCTTTGATTTAGAGCCTCAAGAGCACCTCAGGCCCACAGATCTCCTCGGCCTGTCTGTCGCTCCTGACGGCCCAGCTCGCTCTGCCTTCCATACAAGCGGCCTACCTGTGTCCCACAACAGAAGGGCACCCCAGGCCAGACACTCCTGAGGCTCTGAGCCCAGATGCCCACCTCACCCACAGGTGACGGCCATCATGGCGCCGTGACAGGCCGCAGACCTGGACGCTGCTGACATGAGCCTGACCCCAGGAAGTTAACTGGCACAGATGTTTTCCAGCCACCAGGCACAAATCCCCGTGCCCTGTCCATGTGCCTCAGGGTGCCCGCCTGAGTGGGGCCAGCGGCGCTGGAGCTGGTAAGAACTCT
Source organism: Smutsia gigantea (assembly GCA_032199065.1). NCBI lineage: Eukaryota > Metazoa > Chordata > Mammalia > Pholidota > Manidae > Smutsia > Smutsia gigantea. Next base: position 69,073 of record JAVSCE010012982.1, read on the forward strand.
GCCTCGCAGTACACTCAGTGACCTCACCTTTCCTCATCACCTAGGCACACATAGACTACAGTTTGCTGCCCACATGAGTTATAGTTATTTTTATTTTTTAAGGTAGGTATTTTCACCCAAGTCACAAACACAGGGGTTAAAGAAACAAACAATGCTACAAAGCCTGTATTCAGACAAAAAAACAGGCATCTCCACTACCATCACCCCTGTTTTCCTTTGGCATTTTTCTCCATATCTTCAAAAAATATGCTTAGAATATAACTTTAAAGGTTTTTTTTTCAATTTCAGGCATTAACTCTTGGCTTCCTCTATTAAATATGAAGCCTTAGCTCTCCACCTTTTCTCCTTCTCTACACACACTTGTTTCTAGTTTCGGGATCAACAATGACTCTTAGACGGCCACATGTTTTTGTAAATAAAGTGTTATTGGAATATAAACGCACCCACTTGTATTGTCCGTGGCTGCTTCAGTACTGTAACAGCAGAGCTGAGAGTTTGCAACAGAGACAGTATGATCCACAAAGCGTAAAATATTTATTGTCTGGCTCTATAAAAAAAGTTTGCCAGCTTCTGTCAGTCTTTGCATTTTACCCATACAATTCCATTGAATTATATGTGTGTGTGTATATTAAAATATATATAAAACAGATTTCTTAGTATTATAGATATATAGATCATACATATACACACACATATAGATCAATATCCAGTGTTTCCATTATTATAACTATCTAAATTCCATGCTCAACTGAGCCCTGTCATACACTATGAGTACTTTTTCCTTCCTGTACATTTGTTGTCACTTGCATTTATAAGCCTTTTCTGTTTGTTTGCTTGCTTCCATTTCTTTCTACTAACCCAACAAACTCTTCACCAGGTGTGCAAATCTATTTGAACATATTAAGGTATCAATTTGCCCACTTGGAGATGTTACTTGAGGAGTCTACTCCAGTCTGAACCGGCTACCCTCTAGGCCCACTGCATAGCCATCATCCTACTGCAAAAGGGGGTCCCTTTGCCTCTGTACTGTTTTCAATCCCCTATTTCCAGAATTAAGTCATTTACTTTCTTAATTTACTCCAATTCTGAAGGAGCACATACTCCATTATCATCCCAAGACAAAATACAGAGAAGATACCAGTTTTGAGACTCTGCATGTCTGAAAATGTCTTTATTCTATCCTGATAATGATTTATTTTTACACTGGGAATCAAATTAGTGAATGGAAGTTATTTTCCCTTGGAAGGCTGAGGGCTTTCCATCGTTTCCTGTGAGTCTTGCTGTTGAGGTGTCTGGTGCCACTTTGATTCGTGATCATTTTGGAGTTTTGCATGGCTTTCTCTTGGAAACATGAAGGATCTTTATTTTTCCTAGTGTTTTCAAATTTCACAATGTGCCCTGACCTGGATCAATTTCTATCCTGTAGGCAGGGCACTAGGTAGGAACTTTCAGTCTGGAAACTCACCACTTTCCATTCTGGAAAATGTTTAAATTATTCCTTTAATGATTTCCCTCCTGTCAATTCACTATTCTTCCTTTCTGGAACTCCAGTTGTTTGGGTGTTGTATCTTACGAACTATCCTGTAATCTTAATTTTTTCTTCCACATTTTCCACCCTCTATGTTTTTGCTCTGGGAAATTAACATGAATAGAGAGCTAAGAAACATCAGTCCTTTGAGGAAGTATCTAACTTGACAGATGGGACCAGAACACATCAACCTAAAACTACTAGAAGGAAACAGAATATTCAAAAAATGAAAACTTGGGGAAAATTGGTATTAATATTCTCACATAGAATAGGAAGCTATGAAAAAGTGGCATTCAGAGAACACAGCAACAGCATCACGATAGCCAAACTAAAATTTCAGTGGAACGGAACACTCAGAAACCAGAGAGAAGCTCTGAGTGGGCCTCACCAGCCACGACAATTTGGCTTGGCCGTTTCTTGGGGATGCTTCTGATGTTACTATCTTTTGGCCCTTCCTCTTGCAATGAGCAGAATCTACAGAGAAGGCATGGATGAATCTGGCTGCCAGTAGAAGGGAAGGCTGGGATCTCAATATTTTATATTTAAATATTCACTTAATTACCCCACTTTCACAATAGTAACCCCACCTTCAATTGTGCCCAGTGTTACCCCATTCAGAGCCATTGTATTTTTAGTCTCTCCAGAGAACAAACCTACAACCCTCCAGCCTACTGTCTACTGAGTGCAATTAGGAGGATTGAGGAGGGCAAGGGGTGCAGCTTCTAATCTGATTTTAAAACAGACTTTCAACCAGTTCTATTTTAACTCTACCTTTAGCCCACCTCCAGTAGTACCTGGTCCCACCAGTTATAGAGACTTTGTGGGTATTCATATTATTTACCCCTGTATCCTCAAGACTCACCCCAGTGTCTAGAATTGGACACCCTTTGGGGAAGTAAAGAATGAAGGGGGAAGCATGCAATAAAGGAAGAAAGAAAGAGAAGGGGAAGGAGGAAGGTAGGAAGACCGGGAGGGAGGAACCCTGGCACTCACTTCCAATTGACTTGTGCCTTCATCACAACTCATTTTCCACTAACATTTGACTTCTCCTTTCCATTAATTTGGGTGGTAGATCTTATTATTGCTCTCAAGTATATGCTACTCACCCATTTAGGAGGGCTGTAATTCCCACACCACTGACATCAGCTTTGACCATGTGACTTGCCTTGTCCACTCAAATATGATGGAACATGTGACACTATAGAGCTGCAACTTCAAAGCTATTATGTGGTTCAGCCATATTTCTGTTTATTTTTGCCACAAGATCAGGGATACACCAGATAGCAGCTGATTCTATTTCTTGGATCCTGAAAAGAAGACAGCATGGAGCAGAGCTATAGCTAACTCACAATGGAGCAGACTTCATGTGGATGGAGAAATAAAACTCTGTTATTGTAAACCACTGATTGAGGGTTGTTTATTATTGGACAATAACTTAGCCTAAGCTGAATGATATGTATAACTGGTGACAGCCCTGGGGACATACAATGCAAAAAGAGCCATAGTATGTGAGAGTGTAACGGTCAGAAGGGCATCCTATCGGCCTCCTTTCCAACAGAGAAATCCTCTGCCCAGCACCCTGGACCTTTGAAATTCTGCCTGAATTCCTTTGGTGCCAGAAAAGGGAGTTCATCAGATTGTGTGTTAGTTCATTTCATTGTTGGAATTCAAACTGTTAAATTATTTCTCTGTTGCTTCTCCACCATGGGTTCTACTCGTGCCACCTGTAGCCACCCAGATCCATCCACTCCTTATGCCACAGGAGAGAACGTGAGCTATTAGAAGTTTGGTCATGTCCAGACAAAGCATTGCCAGTGCTTACCTTGCTGGAAGACTTAGAAGATGAGACTGAAGCTATTCTGACTCTTTAGGATAAATGAAGACATTCTTTCCAGTCCGATGGTACCATGATCCTTTGTATATTCCAAAAATGGAAATGGCATTTTTTAAACAAAATGTCCCATTTTACAACTTTAAAATTCACAGAAACACACAGTCAATGAGCTTGACACTTAGTAATATAAATTATCAATATTTTGCCAACATGCTTCCAAGAAAACCTTTTTAAAATGCACATGATTTGGCTAACCCTTCTTGAAAACAAAGCACATTTTAAATGATTCCAAGTAATCAAGAGGAATTTAGCCCTTTGTAGATGCTACTAGATTTCCAGGAAACCCATCATGGTTTTATTCTAATGAGCTTTTCTCTGATTTATGCATTATGTTGCTTTCAAATACCCAAGGAAATAACTGTTAGAAGTATACTCTCTGAACAACTCCAGAAGGTTGAAGAAAAAACAGTGTGGTCAAATAACAGAGGGGAAAAAAACTTATACTTGGAATAAACAGCTTTATTTTTCTACCATTGATCCTTCTTATTTAATTAAAAAAGTAAATCATGAATATATACTTACTATAAAAAATTCAAATGCTATTGAACTCTACAAAGCACACTGTTCAATAGAACTTTCTGTGATGATGGAATCGTTCTCTATCTGCACTGTTCAATAAAGTAGCCATTAGCCACCTGTGGCTATTGAGCACACTAGAAATGTAGCTACTGAGACTAAGGAACTGATTTTCATTTTTACTTAAATTTAATTAACTTCTGTCTAAATACTCATATGTGGCTACTATATTGGATAGCGCAGATACAGAATAAAACAGTAAAATCGCATACATCTCCAAAGCCCATAAGAAACCATTGCTAACAGTTTGGTATATTCCCTGGTCAATTGGGGGAGGGGAAATAATGCCACCTGTCATGTATAATGAATATGCTGTTTTACAGCATGGACTCTGGAGGCAGATAGCCTGGATTCAAATCCTGAGTCTGTATATACCCGATGTGTTACTTAAGCAAGTTCATTAATCTCTGTTTCCTCATCTACAAAATGTACTACCCCTTAGGAATCTTCTGAGAAGTAAATTAGCCAATATATTTAAAGTCCTCAGAACAGTTCCTGGTACATACTAAGCATTCAACAAATGTCAGATATTGGTATTAATATTGTTGTATGCATATTATTCTTTAGTTTATTTTGCACTTCTTGCCTTAGAAGGCTTTCCATGTCAGAGCATATAGATCTACCTTATTTTTTAATGGAATTTTTTAAATTAAAGAAGTAATAAATGCATATGGAAATTATTATGCTAAAAAAATTTACTGACTTTCATTTACTGAAATGTTAGATGAGTTAACCCAGATCAATCCTCTAGGATACTATCAGAATTGGACCAAATGTGGTTTTTTTTAACTGCTTAAAAGAACTAAGAAGCTAAAAAAAAAAAATAGTGAAGAATTACCAGTTTCGGATTTGGAGAGAACAAAGGTCCCAGAAGGCTAGCCAAATCCTCAGCACTGAATTTTCCCTGTCAGAATAATAAAGGATCCAAAATTGGGGTCATCAGATATATACTTTGAACATACTGTACTTACACTGGAGGAAATAAAAGGCAAAACTGAGAACTTCAGAAGAGGGTTGGAAACTATTTTTTAAAAAAGAATCAATGGAAATTCTAACACTTAAAAATAAATTTAAAAAATCACTCATTGTTTGGATTTAAGTGCAGACTAGAAACAGCTAACTAGTGAATTTGTGACTTGAAAGTTAAGTTAGAAGAAAACATCCAGAATAAAGAATACAGAGATAAAATGATTGTGGGAAATAAAACAGAAGAGAGGATAAAAGATATTGGGGATTGTGTGAAACCTAATTTATATTAAAATGGATTCTCAGGCGACAAGATAAGCCACGAAAGACAGTACTATTTGAATTGATAATGGCTGAGAACTTTAAGGAACATACAAAAGATATCAATCAATAAGGTCAAGAAGCCCTATGAACCATACACCCAAAGAAAACACTAAATGCATCATCATAAAACTATCTCAAAGCAAAAACAATAAGAAAATCTTAAAAGCAGCTGGAGAAAAACGTTAGGTAAGTTCTGAGGAGCAATAATAAAACTGAAAGCTAATTTCTCAACAGAAAACAATGCCAAAATTCGGCTGAACTAGATCTTAAAAGAAAAGAACTATCAACCTAAAATTTCAGTGAGAATATCCTTCAAAAATAAGAGTTTAAAAAGAGATACAGAAAAAAAAAATTGGGAGGGTTCCATCTGAGCAGATTCTCACTAAAGAAAATACTAAGCATTCTTTAGAGGCAGAAGAAGAACAGTTTCTGGTGGAAGGTCAGAAATGTAGGGCAGAATGAAGATCAACAAAATGGGATAAATCTAAATAAATATTGAGTATAAAACCAGAATACTGAAGTCTCAAGGGACTTAAAATATATTTAAATTTAAGCATGCATATAAGCCAGAGAGGGTAAATGAAAGTGTGTTAAGATTCCTTGCATTGAAAAAAGATGGCAGTGTGAGTAGTGTGGTGGAAATCTCCTCCCAAAACCACATATATTTTGAAAATTCAACAAATACAACTATTCCTAAAAGAGTGACCAGAAGTAACAGTACACCAGCCAGTCTACATCTGGGAGAAGTCAACTTCTCACAGAAAAGGTTAAAGTAAAAAGCCGCGACTCGGTGGGACCCAAGCACTCCCCCCACCCCAGCTAACCAGTGGGAGGAAAAGAATCAGAGCAGGGAAGGAGTGGAAGCACAGGAATGCTAAAATACCTAGCCCTAGAAATCTACCCCGGGAGCACAGACCCACATTGCATGGTGCTATGGAGATTAGAGGGGTTGAAAAGCAAAGTCTGAGTCTAAGACTGCAAACAGGTTCCCACAACCGGTTGCCATGGGACAAAAGAAAAGCAGGCGTTTTAAAAGTCTTAAAAGGGCAAGAGTTTAGGATAAGGAACAGGTGGACAAAATCCTCCTGGCAAACTCATCCCAGCAGCCTGGGAACTTTCAGGAGCTTCAGGTGCCCTATACCCATGGTTGGCAATGCAGCCCCAAGGGCCCCTAACCACGATAAAGCAGCCTGCTGCTCCTTCCTCTGTGCCTGCACCGACATGCAAACCAGCTGTTCCTGCCACTGTTGCAGACCAGACAGAGTGCAGCCCTGCCTACAGCAACTACACAGCTTAATGCAGAGGCTTCTTCCTGTATGCAGCTAACCATCCCAGACCCAGAGGTTGCTCCCAGCTTGCGGTTGACGAGGCACAGACAGTGGAGAGAGGTGCTGAGACCAGGAAGCACGAAACGGCTTTATTCTCATGGCAAAACCTGCATTGCTTGCCTGTGACCCCTGCCAGCACCTAGGCCATCCCGAGAGCCACTCCGCCCATGGCAGTTTAGGGGATTAACCCAGAGGCCACTCCCTGCCATGGTTAACCAACACAGGCAGAGGAGACAAGCATGACAACTGGCAAGCAGAAAGGGAGTTTGTCCTCCCAGCTGACACCTGCACCACTCGCATTCAACCACTCCCAACACTCCAAGACTATGAAAAGGGAGAAGAACCTTGTTCAATCAAAAATCCCTTAAACACCAGAAAGAGGGCTCAGTGAGACTGAAATCACCAATCTTCCTGAAAAATAATTCAAAATAAAAGTCATAAGCATGCTAATGAAGTTACAGAAAAATATTCAAGAGCTAAGGGATGAATTCAGGAGGGAGATAACTGAAATGAAACAAACAATGGGTGGATTTAAAAGCAGATTGGATGAGGTGAAGGAGACTTTAATGGAATAGAAATCAGAGAACAGGAATACAGAGAAGCTGAGGCAGAAAGAGAAAAAAGAATCTCTAGGAATGAAAGAATATTCAGAGAATGGTGTGACCAATCAAACAGAACAATATTCACATTATAGGGGTACCAGAAGAAAAAGAGAGAGAAAAATGGATAGAAAGTGTCTTTGAAGAAGTAATTGCTGAAAACTTGCCCAGTTTGGGGAAGGAAATAGTCTCTCAGGCCATGGAAGTCCACAGATATCCCAACACAAGGGACCCAAGGAGAACAACATCAAGACATATAATAATTAAAATGGCAAAGATCAAGGACAAGGACAGAGTATTAAAAACAGCCAGAGAGATAAAAAAAAAAAAAGATCACCTACAAAGGAAAACACATCAGGCTGTCATCAGACTTCTCAGCAGAATACTTAAAGGCTGGAAGGGAGTGGCATGATATGTTCAATGCAATGAAACAGAAGGGCCTAGAACCAAAAATACTCTACCCAGCAAGATTATCATTTAAATTTGAAGGAGGGATTAAACAATTCCCAGATAAGCAAAAGCTGTGGGAATTTACCTAGCACAAACCATCTCTACAGTGTATTTTAAAGGGACTGCTCTAGATGGAAATGTGCCTAAGACTAAATAGATGTCACCAGAGAAAATAAAACCACAGTAAAGGAAATAGACCAACTAAATATTAACCAAAAACAAAATTAAATCAGCTACCCACAAAGTCAGTCAAGGGTTACACAAAGAGTACAGAATATGACACCTAACATATAGAGAGTGGAGGAAGAAGAAAAAGAAGGGAGAGAAAAAATAATCATAAGACTGTATTTATAATAGCATAACTAGTGAGTTAAAGTAGACTGCTAGATAGTAAAGAAGCTGCCGTTGAACATTTGGTAACCACGAATCCAAAGCCTGAAATGGCAATAAGTACATATATATTGATAATCAGCCTAAATGTAAATGGACTCAGTGCAAAAATAAAAAGACACAGAGTAGAGGGATTAAAGATGACAGCATGAGAAGTGAGACACAGGCTTCCTCCTGAAACTGCATATAAGATGAAAATACAATTAATACAACTAATTCTGAAAGAGCAACAGGAAAGAGGACTGCGCCAGACTGCATATACCTGGAGAAAAGAGCAGACCTCACAGAATAGGGTAACATACTAAGCTGTGGCCTGGCAGGACCCAAGCCCTTCCCCCACCCCGGCTCACCAGTGGGAGGAAGAGAAACCAAGCAGGGAGGGAGTGGAGGCCTGGGACTCCTGAATACCTAACTCCAGAGATCTGCTTTAGGAGCACAACCCACATTTCATGGTGCTTGCATGATACGGGGTTGGAAAGCTAAGACAGGCAGAATTCCTGGAGAGACTGAGATTCCAGCTGCTTGTGGAATGCAGGGATCCATATCCGGCAGCTCTGGGACAAAAGAAAGGTAGGCATCTCAGAGACTTCCTAACAAGGAAGCCCTTAGCAAGAGGGCAGCTAAAGGGGCAAGGACTGCACAGAGCTTACTGCTCAGGAGAGAGGACAGGTAGACAAAATTGTCTGGGTGCACTCTGCCCAGAAGGTTAGGAGCTTTGCCATATAGACTCTCATATTTAAGGAGGAAAAAGAAATCTTCCTTCTTAGACAATCTTCAGGTACTCCAGCTCTCTGGCTGGCTACACAGCTCCAAGGACCCCCTCCGTGATACACAGACTTTCTCCCGGCCAGCAACACCTGGCTCACAAATTGGCAAACCTTACCCTGGCGTTAGGCCAGCCAGAGGGAAGATCTGTCTACAGCAACTACAAACGCAAAGCATACAGGCTTATACCTGTGTGCTCAGCCAACTGGTTCAGATGTTGGAGACAGGCATAGCAGCTGGATAGCAGGAAACAGCTCTTTCCTCCCCCCAGGCACCAATACCACTCCCCTGCAACCCCCAACATTGCTTCAGGGGCTGAGCAGCTCCATGGAGTAGAGCTTCTGGGCACTAGAGGGCGCCATATACAAATATGAAACACCAAAGGAATCTGGTTCAGAGTAAAATTATTAATACCACTCCTGAGAAAGATTTAAATGACATTGACCTCATGACTCTTCCTGAAAGGGAGTTCAAAATAAAAATAATTAACATGCTCATGGAGGTACGGAAAGATATTCAGGAACTCAGAAATGAATTCCTGTCAAAGATCCAATCATTGAAGAGCACAATGGGCAGTACTAAAAGCAGATTGGATATGGTGGAGGAGACAATAAATGAAATAGAAACTAGAGAAGAGAAATACAAAGAAGCAGAGGCACAGAGAGAAAAAAGGATCTCTAAGAATGAAAGAATATTGAAAGAACTGTCTGATCAATCCAAACGGAACAATATTCGCATTATAGGGGTATCAGAAGAGGAAGAGAGAGAAAATGGGATAGAAAGTGTCTTTGAGGAGGTAATTGCTGAAAACTTCCCCAATCTTGGGAAGGAAATAGTCTCTCAGGCCATGGAGATGCACAGATCTCCCAACAAAAGGGACCCAAGGACAACAACACCAAGACATATAGTAATTAAAATGGCAAAGATCAAGGATAAGGACAGACTATTAAAAGCAGCCAGAGTGAGAAATAAGATCACATACAAAGGAAAGCCCATCAGGCTATCATCAGACTTCTCAACAGAAATCTTACAGGCCAGAAGGGAGTGGCATGATGTATTTAATGCAATGAAGCAGAAGGGCCTTGAACCAAGATTACTTTATCTGGCAAAATTATCATTTAAATTTGAATGAGGGATTAAACAATTTCCAGATAAGCAAAAGCTGAGAGAATTTACCTTCCACAAACCATCTCTAAAGTGTATTTTGGAAGGACTGCTGTATAGAGATGGAAGTGTTCCAAAGGTTTAATAGCTGTCACCAGAGGTAATAAAACCACAGTAAAGAAAGTAGAACAGCTAATTACTAAGCAAATGCAAAAAATAAAATAACTATCTCCAAATTCAATCAAGGGATAGACAAAGAGTACAGAATATGATACCTAATATATAAAGAATGGAGGAGGAAGAAAAAAAAAGAACCTTTAGACTGAGTTTGTAATAGCATATTAAGTAAGTTAAGTTAGACTCTTAGATAGTAAATAAGTTAACCTTGAACATTTGGTAACCACAAATCTAAAGCCTGCAATGCCAAAAATTACATACCTATCGATTATCACCCTAAATGGAAATGGACTGAATGCACCAATCAGAAGGCATAGAGTCACTGAATAGATAAAAAAAAAAAAAGACCCATCTATATGCTGCCTACAAGAGACTCACTTTAAACCCAAAGACATCCACAGACTAAAAGTGAAGGGATGGAAAAGATATTTCATGTAACTAATAGCGAGAAAAAAGCAGGAGTTGCAGTACTTGTATCAGACAAAATAGACTTAAAAAAAAAAAGAAAGTCACAAGAGACAAAGAAGGACATCACATAATGATAAAAGGGTCAGTCCAACAAGAAGATAAAACCATTATAAATATCTATGCGCCCAACACAGAAGCACCTACATATGTGAAACAAATACTAACAGAATTAGAAGGAGAAATAGAATGCAATGCATTCATTCTAGGAGACTTCAACACTCCAGTCACTCTGAAGGACAGATCAACCAGACAGAAAATAAGTAAGGAGACAGAGGCATTGAACAACACAATAGAACAGATGGACCTAACAGACATCTACAGAACTCTACACCCAAAAGCAGCAGAATACACATTCTTCTCAAGTGCACATGGAACATTTTCAAGAATAGATCATATACTAGTCACAAAAAGAGCCTCGGTAAATTTTAAAAGATTAAAATTGTACCAACCAGTTTCTCAGACCACAAAGGTATGAAACAAGAAATAAATTATGCAAAGAAAATGAAAAATCCCACAAACACATGGAGGCCTCATAACATGCTCCTAAATAACCAATGGACCAATGACCAAATAAAAACAGAGATCAAGCAATATATGGAGACAAATAACAAAAATAATTCAACACAACAAAATCTGTGGGATGCAGCAATGGCTGTGTAAGAAGAAAGTATATTGCAATACAGGCCTACCTCAGGAAAGAAGAACAATCCCATATGAGCAGTCTAAACTCACAATTAACAAAACTAGAAAAAGAAGAACAAATGAGGCCCAAAGTCAGTAGAAGGTGAGATATAATAAATACTAGAGCAGAAATAAATAAAGTCGAGAAGAATAAAACAATAGAATCAATGAGAGCAGGAGCTGGTTCTTCAAGAAAATAAACAAAATAGATAAACGCCTAGCCAGACATATCAAGAAAAAAAGAGAGTCTACTCACATAAACAGAGTCAGAAGTGAGAAAGGAAAAATCACTATGTACACCACAGAAATACAGATTATTATTAGAGAATACTATGAAAAATCATAGGCTAACAAACTGGATAACCTAGAAGAAATGGACAACTTTCTAGAAAAATACAACCTTACAAGACTGACACAGAAAGAAACAGAAAATATGAACAGACAAATTACCAGCAACGAAATTGAACTGGTAATCAAAAACCTACCTAAGAACAAAACCCCTGGACCAGATGGTTTCACTGTTGAATTTTATCAAACATTTAGTGAACACCTAATACCCATCCTCCTTAAAGTTTTCTAAAGATTAGAAGAAGAGGGAATACTTCCAAACTCATGCTATGAGGCCAGCACCACTCTAATACCAAAACCAGGCGAAGATACCACAAAAAAAGAAAATTACAGACCAATATCCCTGATGAACATAGATGCAAAAATACTCAACAAAATGTTAGCAAACCGAATTCAAAAATACATAAAAAAGATCATCCAACATGATCAAGTGGGATTCATCTCAGGGATGCAAGGATGGTACACATTCGAAAATCCATCAACATCATCCACTACATCAACAAAAAAAAGGAGAAAAACCACATCATCACCTCCATAGATGCTGAAAAAGCATTTGACAAAATTCAACATCCATTTATGATAAAAAACTCTCAACAAAATGGGTATAAAGGGCAAGTACCTCAACATAAGGCCATATATGACAAACCCACAGCAAACATTATACTTAACAGAGAGAAGCTGAAAGCTTTTCCTTTAAGATCGGGAAGAAGACAAGGATGCCCACTCTCCCGACTTCTATTGAACATAGTACTGGAGGTCCTAGCCATGGCAATCAGACAACACAAAGAAATAAAAGGCATCCAGATTGACAAAGAAGAAGTTAAACGGTCCCTGTTTGCAGATGACGTGATATTGTACATAAAAAACCCTAAGGAATCCACTCCAAAACTACTAGACCTAATAACTGAACTCAGCAAAGTTGTGGGATACAAAATTAATACACAGAAATCTGTAGCATTCCTATACACTAACAATGAACCCATAGAGAGAGAAATCAGGAAAACAATTCCATTCACAGTTGCATCAAAAAGAATAAAATACCTAGGAATAAACCTAACCAAGGACATGAAAGACTTATACTCTGAAAACTACAAGACACTCATGAGAGAAGTTAAAGAAGATACCCATAAATGGAAACATATCTCTTGCTCATGGATAGGAAGAATTAATATCATCAAAATGGCCATCCTCCTAAAACAATCTACAGATTCAATGCAATTCCTGTCAAAAGACCAACAGTATTCTTCAACGAACTAGAGAAAATCATTCTAAAATTCATATGGAACCACAAAAGACCCCGAATAACAAAAGCAACCCTGAGAAGGAAGAATAAAGCTGGGGGGATAATGCTCCCCACTTTCAAGCTCTACTACAAATCAGAGTACTCAAAACAATTTGGTACTGGCACAAGAACAGACCCATAGACCAATGGAACACACTAGAGAGCCCTGATAAAAACCCAACCATATATGGTCAATTAATATATGATAAAGGAGCCATGGATATACAATGGGGAAATGACAGCCTCTTCAACAGCTGGTGTTGGTAAAATTAGACAGCTACATGCAAGAGAATGAAACAGGATTATTGTTTAACCCCATTCACAAAAGTAAACTCACAATCAGTCAAGGACCTGAATGTAAGTCATGAAACCATAAAACTCTTAGAAGACAACATAGGCAAAAATCTCCTGAATATAAGCATGAGCGACTTCTTCCTGAGTGCATCTCCTCGAGCAAGGGAAACAAAAGCAAAAATGAACTCATGGGACTACATCAAACTAAAAATTTTCTGTACAGCAAAGGACACCATCAACAGAACAAAAAGGCATCCTACAGTATGGGAGAATATATTTGTAAATGACATATCCGACAAGCGGTTAACATCCAAAATATATAAAGAACTTACACGCCTCAACACCCAAAAAGCAAATTACCCGATTAAAAAATGGACAGAGGATATGAAGAGACAGTTCTCCAAAGAAGAAATTCAGATGGTCAACAGACACATGAAAAGATGCTCCACATCACTAATCATCAGGGATATGAAAATTAAAACCACAGTGAGATATCATCTCACACCAGTAAGGATGGCCAGCATCCAAAACATTAAGAACAACAAATGCTGGTGAGGATGCGGAGAAAGGGAAACCCTCCTACACTGCTGGTGAGAATGTAAGCTAGTTCAACCACTGTGGAAAGCAATATGGAGGTTCCTCAAAAAACTCAAAATAGAAATACCATTTGACCCGGGAATCCCACTCCAAGGAATTTACCCAAAGAATACAACTTTTCAGATTCAAAAAAAATATGCACCCCTGTGTTTATTGCAGCACTTTTTACAATAGCCAAGATATGGAAGCAACCTAAGTGTCCATCAGTAGATGAATAGATAAAGATGTGGTACATATACACAATGTAATACTATTCAGCCATAAGAAAGAAACAAATCCTACCATTTGCAACAACATGGATGGAGCGGGAGGATATTATGCTCAGTGAAATAAGCCAGGTGGATAAAGACAAGTGCCAAATGATTTCCCTCATTTGTGGAGTATAACAATGAAGCAAAACTGAAGGAACAAAATAGTAGCAGACTCAGAGACTCCAAGAAGGAACTAGTGGTTACCAAAGGGGAGGGGTGTGGGAGGGCAGGTGGGGAGGAGGGGAGAAGGGGATTGAGGGGTATTATGTTTAGCACACATGCTGTGGGGGATCACGGGGAAAACAGTTTAGTACAGAAAAGGCAAATAGTGAATCTGTGGCATCTTACTACACCTGAAGAATAAACCTAACCAAGGAAGTATATTGCAATACAGGCCTACCTCAGGAAAGAGGTAACAAGAGGCAAACAAGGACATAACATAATGCTAAGAGGTCAGTCCAACAAGAGGATATAACCATTATATATATCTATGCACCCAACACAGGAGCACCTACATATGTGAAACAAATTCTAACATAATTAAAGGGGGAAATAGAATGCAATGCATTCATTCTAAGAGACTTCAACACACCACTCACTCCAAAGGACTGATCAACCAGATAGAAAATAAGTAAGAAGACAGAGGCACTGGACAACACATTAGAACAGATGGACCTAACAGACATCTATAGAACACTCCACCCAAAAGCAGCAGGATACACATTCTTCTCAAGTGCATATGGAACATTTTCCAGAATAGAAAACATACTAGGCCATAAAAAGAGTTCGGAAAATTCAAAAAGATTGAAATTCTACCAACCAACTTCTCAGATAACAAAGGTATAAAACTAGAAATAAACTGTACAAAGAAAACAAAAAGGCTCACAGACACATGGAGGCTTAACAGCATGCTCCTAATCAATGGATCAATGATGAAATTAACACAGAGATCAAGCGATATATGGAAACAAATGACAACAGCACAACGCCCCAACTTCTGTGGAATGTGGCAAAGGCAGTTCTAAGAGGAAAGTATATAGCAATCCAGGCCTATTAAAAGAAAGAAGAACAATCCCAAATGAATAATCTAAATTCACAATTATTGAAACTGGAAAAAGAAGAAATGAGGCCCAATGTCAGTAGAAAGAGGGACACAATGAAGATCAGAGGAAAAATAAATAAAATTGAAAAGAATAAAACAATAGAAAAAATTAATGAAACCAAGAGCTGGTTCTTTCAGAAAATAAACAAAACAGACAAACCTCTATCCAGACATATCAGGAAAAAAAGAGAATCTACACACATAAACAGATTCAGAAATGAGAAAGGAAAAATCACTACAGACACCACCGAAATACAAAGAATTATTAGAGAATACTATGAAAAATTATATGGTAACAAACTGGATAACCTAGAAGAAACAGGCAACTTCTAGAAAAATACAACCTTCCAAAACTAACCCAGGAATAAACAGAAAATCTGAACAGAACAATCACCAGCAATGAAATTGAAGTGGTAATCAAAAAACTACCCAAGACAAAATCCCTGGATCAGATGGCTTCACAGCTGAATTTTATCAGACATTTAGAGAAGACATAATACCAATTCTCCTCAAAGTTTTCCAAAAACAGAAGAGGAGTGAATACTTCCAAACTTATTCTTTGAAGCCAGAATCACTGTAATACAAAAACCAGGCAAAGACCCCACAAAAAGAAAGTTACAGACCAATATCCCTGATGAACTTAGATGCAAAATACTCAACAAAATATTAGCAAACCAAATTCAAAAATACATCAAGGTGATCCTACATCATGATCAATTGGGATTCATCCCAAGGATGCAAGGATGGTATAACATTTGAAAATCCATCATCATCCACTATATCAATAAAAAGAATGAAAAAAATCACATGATCATCTCCATAGATGCTGAAAAAGCATTTGACAAAATTCAACATCCATTCATGATAAAAACTCTCAACCAAATAAATTGGGTACAGGGGCAAGTACCTCAACAATATATGACAAACCCACAGCAAACATCATACTTAACAGTGAAAAGCTGAAAGCTTTTCCTCTAATGTCAGGAACAAGACAAGGATACCCACTCTCCCCACTTTTATTCAACATAGTATTGGAGGTTCTAGCCACTGCAATCAGAAAACACAAAGAAATAAAGGCATCCAGATGATAAGGAAGAAGTCAAACTGTCCCTATTTGCAGATGACATGATATTGTACATAAAAAAAACCCTAAAGAATCCATTCCAAAACTACTAGAACTAATATCTGAATTCAGCAAAGTTGCAGGATACAAAATTAATACACAGAAATCTGTTGCATTTCTACACACTAACGAACTAGCAGAAAGAGAAATCAGGAAAACAATTCCATTTATAATTGCAACAAACATAATAAAATAGGAATAAACCTAACCAAGGAAGTGAAAGACCTGTACCCTGAAAACTACAAGACACTCTTGAGGAAAATTAAAGAGGACACTAATAAGTGGAAATTCATCCCATGCTCTTGGCTAGGAAGAATTAATATTGTCAAAATGGCCATCCTGCCTAAAGCAATCAACAGATTCAATGCAATCTCTATCAAAATACCAACAGAATTCTTCAACAAACAGGAATAGTTCTAAAATTCATATGAAACCACAAAAGACCCCGAATAGCCAAAGCAATCCTGAGAAGGAAGAATAAAGCAGGGGGATCCCACTTCAACTTCAAGCTCTACTACAAAGCCACAGTAATCAAGACAATATGGTACTGGCACAAGAACACAGCCATAGACCAATGGAACAGACTAGAGAGTCCTGATATATGGTCAATTAATATATGATAAAGCAGCCATCGACATACAATGGGGAAATGACAGCCTCTTCAACAGCTGGTGTTGGCAAAATTAGACAGCTACATGCAAGAGAATGAAACTAGATTACTCTCTAACTCCATACACGAAAGTAAACTTGAAATGGATCAAAAACCTGAATGTACACCATGAAACCATAAAACTCTTAGAAAAAACATAGGCAAAACTCTCCTGAATATAAACATGAGCAACTTTTTCATGAACATATCTCCCTGGGCAAGGGAAACAAAAGCAAAAATGAACAAGTGGGACTATATCAAACTAAAAAGCTTCTGTACAGCAAAGGATACCATCAATAGAACAAAAAGACATCTTACAGTATGGGAGAATATATTCATAAATGACATATCTGATAAGGGGTTGACATCCAAAATATATAAAGAACTCATGCACCTCAACAAACAAAAAGTAAATAATCTGATTAAGAAATGGGCAGAGGATGTGAACAGACACTTCTCCAAAGAGAAATTCAGATAGCCAACAGGCACATGAAAAGATGCCCCGCATCGCTAATCATCAGAGAAATGCAAATTAAAACCACAATGATATATCACTTCACAGCAGTTAGGATGGCCAACATCGAAAAGACAAACAACAACAAGTGTCGGCAAGGATGTGGAGAAAGGGGAACCCTCCTACACTGCTGGTGGGAATGTAAATTAGTTCAACCATTGCTAAAAGCAGTATGGATGTTCTTCCAAAAACTCAAAATAGAAATACCATTTGACCCAGGAATCCCACTCCTAGGAATTTACCAGAAGAATACAAGATCACAGATTCAAAAAGACATATGCACCCCTATGTTTATCATAGCACTATTTACAATAGCCAAGAAATGGAAGCAACCTAAATGTCCATCAGTAGATGAATGGATAAAGAAGAGGTGGTACATATACACAATGGAATATTATTCAGCCATAAGAAGAAAACAAATCCTACCATTTGCAACAACATGGATGGAGCTAGAGGGTATTATACTCAGTGAAATAAGCCAAGCCGAAAAAGACAAGTATCAAAAGAACAAAGAAAAAAACTGAAGGAACAAAACAGCAGCAGACTCACAGAACCCAAGAATGGACTAACAGTTACCAAAGGGAAAGGGACTGTGGAGGGTGGGTGGAAAGGGAGGGATAAGGGGATTAAGGGCATTATGATTAGTGTACATAATGTGGGAGTGGGGAAACATGGAAAGCAGTACCAGAGAAGACAAGTAGTGATTCTATAGCATCTTACTACTCTGATGGACAGGGACTGTAATGGGGTATGTGCTGGGGACTTTATAATGGGGAGAATCTCATAACCACAATGTTGCTTATGTGACTGTATATTAATGATACCATAATAAAAAAATGATTCCTTTTATTATTTGGACAAGAAAGTGTACTTATTAGCATTATATTTTTTTGTAAATTAAAGATGCAGCTGTAATATATAGGGAAACTATCCTATTTCTAATTAAGGTTCTTGTGATAAATGGATTTTTAATTCTATCAGATGATTTTTCTGCATCTTTCAGACTACAGTATCCCAGCTTACACACAGAGAACACATTCTAGGACCCACAGTGAATGCCTGAAACCATGCATAGTTCTGAACCCTATATATACTGTTTTTTACCTATGCATATAAACCTATGATAAAGTGTAACTTATAAATTGGGCACAGTAGGAGATTAATAACAAAAACTAATAATAAAGTAGAATGAATAGAACAATATAGTATATTAAAAGTTATGTGACTCTGGTGTCTCTTTTCCTCAAAATTTCTCCTTGTACTATACTCACCCTTCTTCTCGTGATGATGTGAGCTCATAAAATGTCTGTATGATGAGATGAAGTGAGCTGAATGACATAGGCATCAGCCTGCTATTGACCTTCTGCCTGTACATCAGAACGTGGGTCATCTGCTTCCATATCATGTTGATACCTGGTAACTGAAACCACAAACTGCAAGTAAGGGGGTACTACTAGATCATCTTGTTTTTACTCCTAGAACTATTAATGTAGTAAATTCATTAATAGAATTTATAACATAAACCAACTTTGAATGCCTGTAGTATAACTTCTAATATGATCTATTATCTTTTTACTTACATTGCCTGGATTCAATCTGCCAGTGTTACGGGGTTTGGGGTTTTGTTTTGTTTTGTTTTTGCATGAAGGTTCATGAGTCGATTGGCCTGTAGTTTACTGTTCTTTTACTCTCTCAATCTCATTTTGGAACCATGGTCATTTCAGTATTAAAGATTAAGTGGGCAAGTGTTCTATTGTTTTTAATTATCTAGATTTTGTATAAAAGTAATCTTCTCTGTTATTTTGAAGTTTATAAAAATTCAGTTATAAAACTGCCTAGGTCTGTTCATTTTGTGGAAAGATTGTTTTCTGTTTTCACTGATCCAGTTTTGTTTAATTATACTTTCTATACGTTTTAAGAAAATTTAGGTGTAAGCTATCCATATTATTCTCTTACCATCTTTTTACATGTATGGTATATCTTTAAACTGACCCCCTCTTCGATCCTAAATTTGTTTTGTGTATGTGTGCATTATCATTTACTGGGTCCATTTCAAAGAACTAACTTTTGGCTATGTTGATCTTCTTTATCATAGATTTGTTTTCTGTTCATTTATTTTCTGCTCTTATTTTTATTATCTCATTACTTTTTTTGTATTTGTTCTATAGTTCTTTTTCTAAGTCTTTAATTTTGGTCCTTAGACCATTATATTTTGGACTTTTTGCTAATTTAAGTTTTTAAGACTACTCATATAATTTCCCCTTAAGTACTCTTTGAGCTATCTCACAAGTTGTGATATATGGCATTTTAACTACTGTTTACTTCTGAGTTTTGCTTCTCTTTCCCCTTATGGTATTTCCTCTGATCAATTTAGAAATGCCTTTATTTTCCAAGACATGAGTTCTTATCCCAAGGTTTCATTTAATTGGCCTTAAATTGAATCACATAATGTGGTGTGTTTGATACAGATTCTTTGGTATTTCCATTTTGCAAACTAGAACAAGGTCAATGTTTATAAATGCTCTAAGTGTGCTTGAGAAAAATACACATTCTATAATTAACCGGTAAAGATTTCCAAATAGATCTATATTAAACCAAGCTTGTTAATTGTGGTGTTTTGAAACTATTTCTAAACTCAAATCTATTTCTGTATATTAGCAATAAATAGTAATAAACTGAAGTTTTTTAATGATACCAACCACTTACCATAGCATTTAAAAAAATCAGGCACCTAACAAAATTTGTTAAGACCTCTGGGTTGAAAGTATAATACTTTATTGAAATAAATGATTTACATAAATGATGACAGATACTTTGTGCATAGTTTAGAAGAATCATTATAAAGATGTCAGTTCTCTACATTATGTTAGTATGATGTGTGTGTGTGTAAATCAACAAATGACTAAAGTTTATACAAAAGATAGCTAAGAATATCTAAGACGCTTAAAGGAGAATCAAATATCAAGATTTGTTATAAAACTATGGTAATTATAACAATATGGCCTTGGTACAGGGTAAGACAAATGAAACAGTAATTCTCATACTAATACTAATGAAACAGTACAAAACCCAGGAATAGGCCCATTTTTATGTGTGCATTTTCTTTATGACAGAGATGATGCTGTAAGTCAATGGGGAAAGGCAAATTTTTCAATAAATGGAGCTGGATCAATGAGTTTTCCTTACAGAAAAGAAAAACAATTTAACACCTAGTTCATACCATATACAAAACTTATTTCCAAGTAAATTAAAATCCCAACTATAAAAGTGAAAACAATAAAGCTTTTGTAGAAAAATGTCTTTATGATCTCAGAGTAGGAATGGTTATTAACACACCAGAAGAAAACAAACCTTGAAGTGAAATGAATTCAACAAAATTAAAATAAATTCTGTTAATTAAATATAGCATTGAGAAAGAGTAAAAGATAAGCTGCAATATAATAACCAATAAATGATTTGTGTATTCAATATATAAAGTGCTCTTACAAATAAATAAGAAAAAGGCAAAACCCTGATGGAAAACAAGCTAACAATATATCAGTCACTTCACAAAGGATGAAATATGAACAGTCAACGAATACACAGAAAGATGCCCAACCTCATTAGTGACTAGAGAAATAAAATTTTAAACCACAGGGATATAAAATACCTATTCAACGTACTGACCAAATTTTAAAGTCTAACAGCACTAAATGTTGATGAGGATATGGAGCAAAAGAAACCCTCATATACTGTTGGTAGACATAAAAATTCTTGTAGTCATCTTTGACAACTGTGTTTTCTTGTAAAGACGAACATGTGAATATCTCACGATTCAGTATTTCCACTCTCAACTGTACCCAAGGGACTTTTGCACATATGCACCAAAAGACATGTGCAAAAACATTCCTAGCAGTTGGTATACAACTCAAATGACCACTGACATGGGAATGGATGAATAAATTATGGTACAGGTCAATAATCTTTTATTAATTTCATATATAGAGTACATATACATACATATATAACACTCAAACTCAAACACTCAAACATATACATTTTCTGGAGTAGAAACATGAATTTTTCACATTAAATTGGATCAATAAACACCATAAACATCACTTCAAGTTTTTACTTTCAGAATTTCAGAAAAAGGATGGTATACATTCACATGATGAAATTCTATAAAGAAAATGAATAAACTATAGCTAGATGATCAGCATAGATGATTCAGAAACACAATGATAAGGGAAAGAAGCAAATCAAAAATAGCAAAGCTAACAATATATTAATTAGGAATACATGCAATTGTGGCAACATTGCAAAGTAAAGAAAGCAGGGAAATTATTAACAATAGGTGTTACTGGAGAGATGAAGGGGATGTGATAAGAGAGTATTGGTTCCTCCCTTAATTTTAAATTGTATATATATTTTTAATTATATATATATACATACATATATATATATACACACACATAAATATACTTTTTTGTATATATGATACATTTCACAGTAGTTAAAGATAAAAAAAGCTATTGATTTTTATATGATTTTGTAACTAGCTACCTTATCATTCTTTTATTATTTTTAATATTTTTTCCATCAATTCTCTTGGTTTTATATGATAGTATCAACTGCATACAATGATAATTTTGTTTTCTCCTTTCCAATATTGATACTTATTTCTTTTTTCATGTAATTGCATTGGCTGTTGCCTCTAAATCAATGTTAAAATAACAGCAATAATCTTTTTATCTTGCACCTTTCATGAGTTTCCTTCTGCAGTGTTTTACTGTTAAATGTATGAAAAACTTGCATGGTCAGAGCTGTCTCAGGATGAAACAGACCACTTGGAGAGACAAGCAGCAAGACTCTGGGAACTATTATTTTGGTTTGCTGCTTCTTTGTCTCTACACATGATGTGAGGACCCTGACATCATCCCATGGCCCCCCATGGGGCCAATGGAAGAAGCCAAAATAGAACAAGCTCTGTCTATGCACAGGAAGGCAGACACGCTATGATGAGCTCACACAAAGGCCAGTCTGAGTGACCTTGACCACAGAGCCCAGGAGTGCTCAGGTCAGGCTCACCTTCAATTACAAAATTGGCTGGGTCACGAACAGGATGGATGGAGGGAGTCCTCCACCTCCAACCAGACACTTGCGTGTCTGTGACAGATCTGTCCCCACAAGCCATTCTCTGAGCAGAGAACAGCTGAATCCAGAACCAACACGTCTCTCAAAGGACCCATGTTTCATTTAATAGAGTTCAGACTGAGTCCAGAAACCTTGATGCTTTTTCAGTTCCTCGGTATCTACAGAGATTCCCAGGGCTCCATTCCCGCCCACATCTCAGGACCTCCTCACCTGAGAAGCCTGCCACTGCTGAAGTTTACCAATTATTTTAAAGCAGCACCCTAGATGAGTTGATAATGGGCTGGGTGGAAATGTTGGGGGCCTGTGTATATAATACACCTGCAGAACTTCCAGGCACAAGGTGTGTTAATACTAGCTTCCCGAGCCTTGTTGGGTGGACAACAAAATTAACTTCTTAAAAACAGATTCAAAAGTTTCACCCCCAGCTAATGGAATTAAGATCTCGGATGATAAAGCCTGGGAATGAGAGTTTTTAACAGGTAATATTAGTTAGCTATTATTATATAACAAACTACCCCAAAACCCAATGGCGTAAAGCAGTAAGCATATATTATGTCTCATGAATCTAGAGGTCGCCTGAGCAGTTCTCCAGATCCCAGCTGGCTTCATGCATGCATGTGTGTTCATCGGTGGTTTGGGTCAGTGGTTCTGCTGACGAGGTGGGGCTCTTTCAATCTGGGGGGCATCAGCTGGCTAAGGCTAGTCTATGATGAGCTCGGCTGGGACTGCTGGGCTCCTGTTCACATGGTGCCTGCTCTTCCACCAGGTGGCCTGGGCTTGTTCACATGAGTTCTGAGAGAGCTAAAGCGAGGAAGACTTCTGGAGGCCTAAGCTTGGAACAGGCACACTCGTACTGTTGGCCAGAGCAGTCATAAGGCCATAAGGGGGAAAGGGAATAGACTCTACTCCTCCGGGGAGGGGCTGTGAAGTCCCACAGCAAGAAGCATGGGTGTTGGGAGGGGGGAGAATTGGGAACATTTTGCAATCAGTCTGCCACACATCTCCCCTGGTGAGACTAATACAAGGTGCCTGGCATCAATCTATAGACCATCTGTGCATTCCAGGGATAAATGAGATCCTCTCAAGATGCCTACAGAGAAGGCCACTCAGGGCCTCCCACTGTGTCATTCATCCATGGGCCATAATTAATTCTCACAACCTAGATTCTGTTACTGGGACTAGAACTTCAGTCTTAGCACCACAAAGGTAATCTTGGGCCTGGCTGACTCCAAACCACTCACAAACACCTCCGTTTTTACCAACCAAAAGCCAATCGATTCATTTCCATAAAACATGTAACCAGCTGCCCAGACATTTGGGTCAGCATTCTTTTCCTATAAAGCAGAGATATGGGAAGAGGAATCAGAACCAGAGGGTCACTTTATACATCAGGTAGGATTTTTTTTCAGTTACCACTGATAGGAAGACCAGCTCAAACTGAGTGACGCACAAAGAGAAAGTATTGGCTCCCACAGTACATTTGTGTAGGTCTAGCCGTAAGCCCACCTCGATCCAGAAGCTCAAATATTGCTTCAGGCTTGGTGCTCTCCACCTTTGTCTCTGCCTTCTGCTGTATGAGCTTCATTCCCAGGCTGCACTAGAGTCCTCTGGAGAGCCAGGCTGACATCCTCACCGGCTCGAGCCCAATTGAAAAAGGATGTGCTTGTCTTTCAATATTCCAGCAAAATCTCTTCTCTTCTTATTGACTCTGACTGGGTCCTATGACCATGCCTAAGCTGATCCCTGGAAGAGGGGAACGTGATATTCTCTATTCTATAAGGACAGACTGACAATAAGTAAGAATTGTGGCATGTTAGATGGTGATAAAGGTTACAGGGGAAAATACAGCAGAGAAGGAGAAGAGAAAACATCAGAGCAGGGGTTCAGTTTTAGATGAGGTGGCCAGAGAAAACTTCTCTGAGAAGTGTGGCTAGAACATGGGGCTGGATAAGGTCTGCAGATGCCTGGAGAAGAGCCTTCCAAACAGAGGGAAGAGCCAGTGCGAAGTCCCTGGGCAGCCATGGATGGCCTCGTTGCTTCTCTTCTCTCAAATATCCAGAGATGCCCTCCTGGCCCTTCACAGACAAGTGTGGATCAATCACCTGGCTTCACCTCTTCCCTGTGTAGATGAAGCCAGGAACACTTTAATCCTCAATTTTTCTTATCTTTGGCTATCATGACGTTAACATTTTTAAGGCTCGTGGGCCACTTGTTTTGCAGAAAAGTCCCTCAAATTGAGGTTTGTCTGATGTTCCTCATTATTAGAGCCCAATTATATGATTCGGGCAGAAATACCAAAGAAGTGAAGGTATGTCCTGCTCTGTGTGTCATGTCGGGAAGCCCATGATGTCCATTTGTCCCATTCCAAGATGTTAACTTCGATCACCTCATGTAGGCGGTGCTTGATAGCCTCCCCACCGTGTTTCTATATTTCTCCTTATAATCCGAAATATCTTGGGCAGAGGTACGTCAACATGATGTTAACATCCTGTTTCTCCACTCCGACAACTTGTTTCAAGTTCCCAGGTGATTCACATGTGCAGCCAGGGCCAAGAACATTCTCTAGAACTTCCCTGGTTGTGGGTCCCACTTCTAAAACGAGGAGAGAGGAAACCCACACGGGGTCCTTTCAGAACTCACTGACTGGTACGGGCTGCAGAGAAGGACAAACCATTGCAGCATTGCCCCTGCAGCTGAGCCAAGGGGAGGGGGCACTGAGGAAAGGGCACTGGAGGGAGGAAGCGCTGTGAAGAGGGCACCTGGTCCAGCCAGGGGTTCACAATCAACACTGAGCCAGGCTGATGGCTTTTAGCTTTGGATGCTTCCTCATCAGTCTGACCACTGCAGAAAAAGGCCTTCATCCATGCTCATTGCCCAAGAGACCCTGAGGCCCTGGGCCCCTCTGGCTGCAGTGGGAGAAGCAGAGCCCTGTAGGCAGGAGGTGGATTCCACGGAGAGTGACCAACTATCCCAGTCCACATGTCCTGGATACAGGATCTTCAGTGCTGAAATCAGAGAAGTTCCGGGCAAACCAGGATGAGCTGGTCATTCCACCAAGCCACTTTAGCTTAGACACACCTGGTGCTCGGCTACCAAGAATGATGCCCAGAAATGATCCAGAAAGCCAGGTTGAAAATAATTGACCTAAGAAATTGGGAGGATTCAGTCTGATCTTTACGAGACGGATAGGCCTGAAAGTGCAAGACTGTGGGGAGGGGTGGGGGGGAGTTGGGGCACAGAGACCAAGTTAGACTGAAAGAAATCCATGAACCCAAACTGACCTATGAATGATGTGAACAAGAAAACGGAGATGAAGTGCCCTCCCTCCTCCAAGTTCCTACCAGTGTCTCTCCTTCAGAGCTCTGATAGCTGTCAGAGGGTTTCACCATTAAAATGATTATGGTATCCACCCCTCTACCCACCTCCGGGGCATATACACAAAATACATAATTCCAAACAATAAAGTGCAAGACATGCCGATAAAATTCCCATTCCCCTGTCCTCCTCCCCACCGCCCATCCTTTCTCACGGCGAACAGCGCCTTCTGCTGGTGTTCCAGAGGCCACTTGCTCGGCCTGTAGGACCACCCAGCCCTGCTCCTCCCCTGTAATGGCTGCTGGATGATCTGTCTTCTGCTCAACAGCGGAAGCTCCCGGAAGGCAGGCATTCTGCCTGAATCATCGACATATTCCTAGCCAGGGGTGGGAACAAACACTAAATAGATGGCATACTCAAATTAGGCAATTTGAAGAGAGTTTAATAAAGAGCTATTTACAAAGATGTGGGCCGAGTTTAACGCAGTTGTTCTCAACCTTGCTACACATTAAATGTCCTGGAGAGTCTTTAAAATTACTGCTGTCTTGGTCTCATCCTCAGAGAATTTGATCCAATTAGCCTAGAGCCGCACTGTCCACTAAGGTAGCCACATGTGGCTAGGGAGCGTTTGCAATGTGGTTGCTGCAAATTGAGATGGGTCTTAAGTGTAAGATATACACCAGATCTTGAAGGCTTAGTACAAAACCAAACAAAAGTGCAAAATATCTCATTAATTTTTAGAATGATTTCTTGTTGAAGTGGTAATATTTTGGCCATATGGAGATAAAATATATTACAGAAATTTATTTCATCTGTTCCTTTTTACTTTTAATAATGTGGCTACTAGAAAATTTAGGATTACATATATGGTTCGAATCATACTTCTGATTGACAGCACTGGTCCAGAGCACAGCCTGGGCATCAGACTGAAATTTTGTAAATCCTCCCCAGATGATTCTAATGTGCAACCAAGATTGAGAAGCACTGGTTCGGAGAAACCATAAAAGACGGTGCAGTAGCCTGTGACTAGCAACAGCAGGGTGATTACAGGAACATAGGGAGAGTAGCTCTATGAAGAGAGCTGCCTGGTAGGAAAAGTGACCTTTAGCAGAGGATAAAGTAAGCTCAAGCTCAGTTGGGAGGAAGCAAGGCAAATAAACACCCGGATCCCTCCTTCCTCCTGCCTTTGGTCCCCCCCACCTCCCCGCCCCGACCGGCAATCCCCACTGGCTGAACCCAGTTGACAGCCAAATGATACAGGGTAGCTCCCTGGGCCTAGAGCAAGGACGAAAAGGGTGGAGAGTGGGTCTGAAGGGGCAGATGGAAGATATCCAGCTCAGGCACTTACTGAATGTTCTGGGAATAAATGAAAAGCCCACAGATAAAACACATCAATCCTACAGTAGTAGCATTGACCACAGGTAGGCAATATCCCTTCTATCTCTCCAGTTCTGACCCCTGGATTGATATCCAGTGAGAAATGCAATCAGCAGGATTTTAGCTGCCCAGAATAATTTGCAAAGCTAGAAAACTCCTAGGCATCGTCTTTACTCACAAACAGTAATTTTGAAGTCCTTGGCTACTTCATTTCCTGCAGCAAAATGGTCGACTAGTAAGACCAATAATAAGTTCCTATTCATTGAGTACTTATCACGTGCTAGGCACTGTGCAAAATGCTTCACTTAAATTGTAATGTAGTGTATGCTCTTTCTCAGTTTCACAGTAGAAAATATGTGTATGTGTCAGGATGTAAAAATGGAACTACTTTTTTCTCAGTTCCTCCTGAGGTTCCCAAGAGGAAAAAGAAAAACATTTAATGCCAGTTATCCTCACATTTCAAAGGATGGCATCCAGTGTTGATGTAGGACATACTGAGCTATCATTAAATGGTGTCTGCCTGCATTCTAGCTGAAGGGACAGTGACTGCTTGAGACACAACATTCTCCCTACGATCACAAGAGTACAAGAGACCAGGTCAAACCACTCAGGCACTTACCAAGCTCTGCTTGTGCCATCACTTCTATCCTTCCATTGGCCAAGTCCAGAATCAGTGGGTTGGCAAAGTACACTCTGCCCATTCTGTATCCTGAAAGAGCACATGGTGGAGGGCGGGAGTAAAGAATTGTGATCAATAACCTACTCAATCATAATAACTGTCCAATAATCCAAAGGCAGAAGAAGTCATTGACATCCCGTCCCCCGTGCCCAAAGCAGTCTGGCGATGCTCACAGAGGGGACATGCTTTAAAACGTGGGAAGTGAGGAGTTAACATGATTATGGCACTGGAAAGACATTTTAATTATTGAAATGAGAACTTTCTTGAGACTGGAACTGGTCAGAAGACATTTTATCAACTGAGAGTGGCCTAAAAAAAGATTGTGAATTTACCCAAAGTTCCATCTAAGATCAAGGAATAACAAATCTGCATGTCACTGAAATGTGCTATGGAGAGAGGGATGGGTTTGCTGCTAGAACCCCCACTGAGTCCAGGTCATGTAGCAAACTAACCACATATGCTATCTTCCAACCTTCAACTTGTCTATTTGACATTATTCAGATAGAAAACCAACATTTTTGTCTTTAGAATGTTAATTTAGTTAATATGTTATACACACTTTGAGAAAAAAAACATTTCAAAGAGCATTTAAAGATTGTCTTTAACCACCTTCCAAATATTTACAGAAAATATGAAAATCAGAACGTTTTCAACCATATCCAAAAGAAATCTGTTGTGTTCTAGTTAAGATTCACAGAAGGGGAAAGAAAGTCTGTCACAATTAAATGCAAAGCAAAAAGCACACTGTTCCGAAGCCAGCAACCATGAGGTTCATTCCTCATGGACTTGGAGAGACATCCCCTCCTCAGGAAAGATTTCTTGAGGTAACAAGAGCTGAGACCATGATTGAAGGTATTAAACGGCCTCATTTTCCCTTCTGGGACTTGTTTGATAAGACACAGATTATGATACAACCAAGTCCACTGGGTCATTTCTCTGTGAAGACCTGTGTACATAAATCTACCTCCTCATGCGCTGTGCCTTGTCAGGACAACTGCTCCAAGGTGGAGGCCACACCAGGCAGTCTGCTTTGTATTGTACCACAAATGGCATCATGCACAAATGTTAGGAGACAAGGTATTTACCCCATAAGTTCTAGAAGTTGCTGAGCCCATTCCCCAGCAGATTGCACCTCCTCTTGAGGTCCTCTAGTGTCCACCTAACATCAGTTTGCCTTTCCCATTCCATCTGAAACCACTGATAAATAAAGACAGCTCATTTACTAAAGGATTGGTGCCTATGTGAACTTCCTCCCTAAAAAATGATAAACTGATGCCACCTGTGCTGATATTTTATTTCTATCTGGAAACGACATTCTCGTACTTCCTTGATTAAATGCAAACTCTGCCATATCTTAGATAAAAGTCAAGTTCTCCCATCACCAAATGTTGCTTCTCATGGATGAATACCTTGTCTTGTTCTTCTCTGTCTTTGATCTCAAACATTGAATGTTTGAGATTACATGAATAAACGAAGGATCCTGAGGCCACACGAGACTCCTACACGTGTGGTTGACTAAGGGATGATGGAGAACGAAGGATGTGACCCACCCTACTACCAAGGCAGGGCATGAGGTGACTTCTGCATGGGCTTTCCTCTCCTTTCCCTGGGCCCAACCTTTTTGGTGACCAAGGGGTTCAAGAGCAACCAGCAAGAAGAGTAAAGGAGTCTATTGGAAGACAACTTGGAGTGACTGTGGTCCCTGCTTCCCCATTCATATTCTGGGCTGGCTTCATGGGTGTGTGACCTATGCAGTCTTACAGGGCCCCATGCTAAGAAGGCCCCCACAGGTGGTTTCATGCTCTGTGTTGCCTTCTTGAAATTCTTAATGATTTTTAAATAAAGGGTCTTGTCCTGCATTTTCATCCTGGGAGCCTTGTAAATTATGCAGTTGGTTTGTTTATAGAATAATATGGGTGAATGAGGAAGGTGAGTAATACTAAGGTCCCTCCCAACAAGGACGTTCCGAGAGTCTGTTGCCTTCACTGGCTTCCTAAGAACAAACAGAGGCATCCTCCAGGGGACATCCTCAGCTGAGCGTCAGATCCCTGCCTCCAGCGTCGGTGAGCCTGAACCCTGGGGTCAATTTCAGCCTGTGACTCCAAAACCCTAGGTTTGAATGAAGAACAAAGAAGTTGACTTACCTTACTTTCGACTTCGCTGCTTATATTTATTCATTATAATTATTTTCCCTTCCAAGTAAGAATATTCTATTGGAATTTTTAAGGTCAAATTATTTCCTCCAATACACATATGTAATAGGCACAAAAAAAGCCTTCTATTTCTTGTTAAATATTACCAACAATCCTACTTCTCCTGTGTCTATTTTGATTTCGTTGTTCTTGGAACTGCTGTAAACAGCTCTAAAATAGAACTTGTTCGTTCTCAATTATTCTTGTTCTTTAACTGTTGCTTCAGAGAATCATATTCCAGGACAGCTTCTTATGTGGTCACACTTACCGTGATGTAATCAATCAAATGAAAGCTCACAGAAGAATGTATTAACTTGGCAGAGACAAGCCTCCTGCAGGTGCTTAGCTGGGTTATTAATATTGGAAATGAGAGCTGAATTGATGATCAGTAGAAAAACTTCTAAGTAGACATCGGTTTTAAAATTTGATTTCCCCATCCTTAATGAAAGAACTGCTCATCCTATATTTCACTGTATAAAAATGTGTTGAAGCTGTACTTTTGTTCTAATATCTGTTCTAATGAAAGCCTGGTATGTCTTTATTAGCTCTGGGGTGTTTCGGCCCTGCTTTTGTAATACATCAATCTGAAATTAGAAACTACGTGTTCAATATGTGTTCAAAAATCATTGTTGTCTTTACTTGTGCTTTTATTCGGCATAATGCCCCTAGTGCAGGATCGATTTCCACAAGAGGCAATAGCACACACTGGTTTCAGTGGGTTTTGTTTTACTGTTGTTGGGCTGGTGTTGTGAAGGGCTATAGCCACAGGCAGGAGGCCCTGGGACTCTGTTCAGCATCTCTCCATTGCCAGCTCTGATCTAACAGGAGATTCTAGCTATTACCTCCCTGATCTGTGTCCATAAGGGGCAGCCGAGGTCTGAGGGCAGGCAGAGCAATGCAGGGCAAGGCCAGTGAGGCCACTTGCCTGAAGGAGTTTCGCACTCTAAGAGGAGCCTCTGAGAAAGGGCAAGGAAGGCCCTCCTCCAAGGTCATTGCCCTGACAGGAGTCCAGGCCTGACAGTGGCACATGGAACTGGATAGATCTGAGAGACCATGTGACATCATCCCCTTCTGGTATTTTCCCCACCTCACCCCATGCCAGAGTCTCAGATGACCCAGTTGCCAAGTCCTGAAGTTCATTTTGGCCCATGGAGGTTGTGGGGGTTAGAGTTGACATCTCATGGAAAAACACCCTGGAGAAGGTATGTCTATCTTTATTAACATCTGGACATTATTCCTGCCTCACACATTGGTTTCATAACCTGCACATATGGGCCTCGCTGTCCCAGCTTTCCTAGCCTAGCTTGAACTCATAGGAATATTTTGTTATCTGTAAAAAAGAAAAAAACAAATGCTCTAAGTTTCCTCTCAGCTTTAAAATGTTCTGATTCTGTGACTCGAGGGGAGGAGAAGAGGTTTTTCTGTCATCTTCTCCCTCTCAAGGCAGAGAGGGCAGATGGAGAGCAGGCTGGAACCGAGGCAGCCAGGAGACTGCAGGGGCAGCTGCAGGGAAGGATGCGCGGCGAGGAGAGGTGCTCGGTGTGTGCTTTCGTCTGTTATTTCATGTGCATCTTTCCCAAGCTGCGTCAGATGTCTCTGTGGATTGGAGCTTTAGAAGATCTGTGTCCCAACTGTTTTCCAACTCTGACAGCTCTCTAAAAGTTTACTTTAAAATTCCAGAATGCCTTTTGCTTCTTTTCAGCAGGAGTCCTTAAGTAGCATCGTTTTTATCAACAGAAATGATAAGAGCAACAGTAATAATTAAGGATTTGTTTTCTATAGCATTTCTTAAGATTTTTGTCTTTTATCTATAGATCCATGAATTCCAGGACCCCTTTGCTCTGCCATCTCTAAGTCTCCCTCTCTGCTGGTCTCTCCTCTCCCTCACCCCTCATCAGAGGTAGCCAGAATTTGTAAGCCAAATGTTCTCTTTCTGTAGCAGCTAAGGTGAAACTTAGGGAAAAGAACCTGAGAGAAAAATTTGACCCCCACCCTCATTTTGCAGAGAAACTGAGGTTCAGAGAGTTTATTCTTCCTTAAATACTGATCTCATCCTTCCCTGCTCACCAGCCTTCCATGTCCACATTTCCCTCAAGTCCCACCTTTGGGGCGCCCTGAGATCCAGCTCCAACCTACCTCTCCGGGCATTCCCCCGTTGACACTCCATCATGTACCTTTATGCCTCCCAAGCTAACTTTCTTTCTTTTCCTCATGTATCTATCATATTTCTCTCCTTCCATGCCATTACTTACAGAGTTTCTTTACCTGAAAACACCCTTCCTCCTTCCCCATGCCCTCAAGTGTCAACTTTGTTCATCCCTCAAGGCCCCCAGGTCAGAAGCCTTGTCTCCACATCTGTGGTCCCTCCAGACTCACTGGGAAGATCTCTTCCTTCACCATGTGCATGGTCCAGTGCTGGGCTGATGGGTTCAGAGCTAGACTGTATGCTGTCCTCACATGTGACATTTTCATGACAGGCTACCAAGAATACCAGCTGGGCATTCTGGGGTTCTCAGGAGCCCATAAAATATGTGTAAGATAAAAAAAAATTTTAATCCCTGCTTTACCAAACCCAGAGCAGGTTCCTGTGGGCTGTCCATGCACAGAGCAGCTTGACTTCAAAACGAAACCTATTATCATTCAGTTTCTACCTTTGTGGCTTTTGATTTAAAGCCATATTTGAATCATTTTTCGTTGTCCACTGTTGCTGAATACATGTGCCTTATCTCTCCCAGCCAGCAATCATAGAAGCCTCCTGGGAACTTCAATTTCACCTTTTCTGGAGGATGGCTACCCATCAGTTTGAAGTGCCCAAAGCTGGCTTCCTAAAGTGCTCTTTGCCTGTATTCTGCAAGCTATGGGTTAGGTCAGACCACCCAGACACGCCCAGTGGCATCATAAATTCCAAGCTACCCAGCAGAACTTTAGAGAGTGCCTCTTGCCCTTGCTGACCTGTAAAATGAATGCCCTGCAGGGCAAGGGGCCCACTGAAGGCCTCCATGGAGCAGGCGTACATGCTATCTAGGCACCAGCCCGCCTGTCCACCTGCTGGCATACAGCCTGTCTAGCCTGCAGCAGAGAAATGGGTTCTTGTCACTTCACCAGCTACCAAGTATTCTGTTCAGCTTTCTCACCTGGGCATTAGATACTCTGAACCCCAGGATGTAGTCAGTAGTGATTTTAAGTGATACATCAAGTTCACCACCATGGCCTCATTTGGCTCTTTTTTCTAGCCATTTTTTTTCCCTTTCTTTGTGCTTCAAAGAAGAGAGAATGTAGAGTCAGCATTACTCCTCCTAAATACCCAGAGGGACCACAACCAGCTTTCCTGGTCTGTGTTCCATTATACAAAAAAGGGACATGAAGGAAAAGGGTTGTAGAAATAAATGCATACTCTTCTTTTGAAATTCGTGAGGAATGTTTGTGATTATTAACAATCAGATGGCAAAATGGGATAAGGCAATAAACAGTGCAAACAGTACTATAACTGTTAGAGAAAAAAGAAAGAAATGCAAAGAAAAATGAAACTCATTACTAGAACTCTTAAATTCTAAAAAAAAAGAATTTAAAAAGCCCTTCTGGGGAGAAGAGGGCCTTCCAGACCCTGTCATCCTGCTATTGTAACCTGAGCCCCTCCCAAGTTTTCCGTCTCCAAAATCAGATCTAATTAAAAGAAAATGGAAAACGACTTGGAGCTTTTTCAGCTCTAGAGAACATGCAGACAAATAAATTAAAAAGTGGGAGAAGTGGAACTAACCCAATAATCCGTGAAAAGCTCATTTCCCTCCCTGCCGCCACTGATGCAACAGTGTCCTTCCTCCCTCCCTGTTCTCTGGTTCAGGGGCAGTGAGTGAAGAAATTGGCTAACAAGATCAGAAAATTTAATTACAGGTCTGCCGTCCCTTCCCAAGAAGTTGGCTGTCACCCTTCCCTTTTGCCAGTCCTCAGAATGTGCTGACGCTCCCCCTCCACCCCAGTCCCACTCATCTCCCTACCTCCGTTCAGGACGGTGGACACAGATGCTTTAATTTGGGGGTTTAGGAGGATTAGATATAAAGATGAAAAGGGCCAGTTGAAAAAGGAAATGTCATTATCTTTCATTTCCTTTGGTCTGCCTGAACAACTTTGCCTCAGTCTTATCCCAAGAGAAGTACTCTGGGGGCCCAAAGGCTTATTAGCATCCTTGCATTCCAGACCTAAAGAAGCCCTGAGACCCTTTAGATGAAGCAAATAAACCCTCATTCAAGTGTCTGTTTTGTGTGCCAAATCAGAGATACAGGAGTGGCTTCCTTCAGCATGGTTCCCCGCAAGATTCTGAAATGCTTTGGGCTCAAAACCAACAAATAAAAAAATAACGTTATCGAGTCCTGATTTCTGCCACAGGGGTGGAATGCAGAATGGTGTCAAAAGACCCAGGTATTTGCCATTTCTGTCCTAGAGCAGCCAGAGATTTATTGCCACATACAGTATGCAAACCACTGGACAATTGTTGCCAGGCAGCTGCGTTTGGGAAGGTCTCTCCCTGCTCACTAAGTGAAGCATGAGGAGAAACTTCAACCAGGATGGAGGAGGGTTCTTGACTCTGGGCGAGAAAGCATTCTCGAACAGGTCAGAGTATAGGTAAGGAAGGAATTTATTAAAGCAAGAACAGCAGGGAATGGCAGCTGCCTTGCAGGCAGCAGAGAACAGGTAAGTGCAGAGGGAAAGTTCTCAGCCTAGGGCAGATTCCCTTGCCAACTCCTGAAGCCAGGGTCACCTGGCATCCTGTGTCCACTTGGATCTACACAGCATGGGGACTGGCCCCTACCACCCCAGGATCTGGGGGAGCTGCAGAGCACAGAATGGAGTGAGGTTATGTTCTGGAAACTTCCCAAAGAAAGGAGATTTTCAGGCAGGCTACTAAGAGCAGCTTGCGCAGCAGCAGGTCACCCAGGTGACGGGAACATGAGGCCCAATCTGAGCTCTTAGCAGCCCTTCCTACTGACCAGGAGTGAAGCGGAGACAGAGTGAAAATGTGGAAATAACGTGAAATGGCAAAGAGATAAACTGCAATAATTTGAGCAATAAGAAAGCTTTATTCAAGGCCAAAAGGTGCATACTCAGAGGAAGGACAGTGTGGGCTACCTCAGAAAGGAGGTGTGCGGAAAGCTTGGGGGTTTTGCCTTTTAAGACTTTCAAGAATGTGGCAAAGGGCAGAGGGGGGTTGTTGGGCATAGGCTTGACTTGTGATCTCAAGATGCTTATCTCTATGAGACACCACCATGTCTCCTTTCCTCTGTTACCAGTTTTCCAGCTAATTTTGCTAAATAAACCCAACACAAGGGGTTTATTTATCCTGTTCTCCAAGATAGTGGTCACCCTCAAGCAGTGGGGACATGTCAGTTAAGACTGCCTGCCCTGCCTTAAGATAGGCTGTTGAGCTACTGTCTGATTACCAGAAAATATGTTAAGAATCTTACTTCTCAACTCTCTGCTTTTTAAAATGGAATCTTGGCCTTAAGATGGAGTCCCTCATGTTCTTACTACACTGTTCATATCTCAGCATTTTTCATCCTAGGCAGGAAGAGTTCATCATGATGCTTGTCCCATGGCCCTGCCCTAACTCAGAGGGACATGAAACAGTGGTCTTCAAAATTCCAAGTTTGGCTAATTAAAAAAAAAGACTGTCTGCTTTTTCATTACAGGGTAAAGCTAGAAAAATGGTGCCAAGGTTCCTGGCATTCATACAGCTGCGAGGCTGTTTCTCTTCCCAGAATGTAGTCATCTCCTACATCCTCAGACCACTGTGAATCACTGCCCACATTAGGACAAGACACATAAGCTCAGAAAAGTGACTATGTTAATACAGGGCAGCCTGCCTGCTAGGGCATCAGGGATGCCCTAACTTGCCTGCTCCACGCCGGTGGGAAGACAGTGCAGTGAGAAAAAGAGCCCGCCAAGGACAGGCAGGCAAGGAATTCATCATGATGAACAAGAGAGATGAGAGCTTTTCTTAAACTCTTCTTCTTAAGAGGTTGTGTCAGTCTGGATTACATTTGGCTGTGCACAATGGAAACCCTCCTCTCATGCAGCAAGGAGTCCAAAAGTAGGCAATCCAGCACTGCTGTGGCTGCTCGAGGAAGCTTTCAAGGACTCAGGCTCCCTCCAGCTTCCTGCTCCTCCAGTTCAGCTTGTGATTTTCACTCTCAAGACTACAATAAGCAGCTTGGCTTCTGTGTTCCAGGAAAAAAGAAGGGGAAGGGCAAAGGGGAAAGGTGGATGGTTTGCCCCATTGATCAGGAATAAAATAGCTTTCCTGAAAGTCTCAGCCGGTAGACTCTGCATACGTCCCATCAGCTAGAACTGGATCCTATGGCCACATCTAACTGCAAGGGATATGTGTAAGGAGACACACTGTTGCCCTGTGCTAACTGAGGACCTATCAGTAAGGAAAAAGAAGAACGTGAACAATGAGCAGCGCCTCCCTCTGAGTAGTCGAAGGGACCAAGGAAAATAAGATAAACAACAAAACATGTCAGCAGCCAGGGCATAGGTGGACTTCAAGTACAGCTCCCAAGGAGTAGCAAGGAAGAAATGAAGGTTTTCAGGTAAACTGCATCTCCGAAGCTTGGGTCTGCCCATCTTGGCACATAGCTCTGCCCTGGCCACAACACGTGACTATGTCCTGGACATCTGTTCCCCACCCAGCCACGTCAGCATATCGAGACCATCCTCATCAACTGAAAGAAAGCAGAGCTGATGATGATTCTGAGGGAACTGGAATGTCACAGCCATAGCCCGTGGTTCCAGGAACTTCCCCTTTCCCTGCAGAGTGTCCTTAGGGCTGGGCTGCAGGCCTGGAAGGGCATCACCTTGCAAGACATGAATGAGATAAAAAGCAGACAGAGAAACCAAAGCAGGGAGAATCATTAAACAGAGGTCTTCAAATTCCCTTCGACCTCCCCTTGGCCTCCTCAGACCCTTGCACCAAAAGCACTCATTTGGCCAGAGTAGGGCCTGAAGCAGCGGTCTGCCCGTCCACCAATGGGCTCCTCATGGCAGCCTTGGAGGTGTAAGGGCCACTGCGGGAGGCTTTCTCCAGGAGAGTAGATCCCTCCTCCTCTCTTGTTGTGGGGCAGTAACAGCCACATGTTCTCATGCCGGGCAGCACGAACAACACTTGGGCCTCCTGCTGCTAGGGAGCTCTGCTTCTGAACCGCCTCAAGTGTTTGTGCATGGAAAAAAGAAAATACAGGTAGTGCCCTCTTTTTCAGGAAATTGATAAGGTGCATAAACAAGCAAATATGGGACTGCTGGGAGACGTCCTTCTGACTCTTCACAAAGCTAACAGGGCGTGGGGTTGA
This sequence comes from Smutsia gigantea, assembly GCA_032199065.1. Lineage (NCBI taxonomy): Eukaryota > Metazoa > Chordata > Mammalia > Pholidota > Manidae > Smutsia > Smutsia gigantea. The sequence goes on from JAVSCE010012982.1 coordinate 106,525, forward strand.
CTTCTTCCATCCATGCTCACCGGGGGACAGACACAAAACTGAGATCTCATCAAGCAATGGTTTGTTTGCACGACCTTTGGTGTTCACTGCATATCAGCTGAGTGTGCTGTGCATACCTGACAATGTGCAAGGAGCGCCAGATGGCATCAGTTATGAGACTCCCTCCCAGAGGGGTCACTCACAGAGGTACCCAAGGGACAAACCATTAATAGTAGTGATACCTTAGGGCCATATAGGTCTTCAGCAGGCAGAGTGTTTGCAAATCCATTATCCCACTCCTTCTGTCCCACAGCCCTGCGGGCACTCTGAGGAAACAGCATCCTATGGTGTTTAGAGCTCAGACTCTGGATCCAGCCTGCATGAGTTCAAAGCCTAGCTCTGCCACTGACTAGCCATGTGACCTTCTGCAAAGTTACTTAATCTCTCTATGCCTCAGTTTGCTCATCTGTAAAAAGACAGAGACAGAAACTGCTGCAATTTAATAGGATTATTGGGAAGATTAAATTAGTTATTTCACATAAAGCATGTTCAACAGTGCCTGGCGTGCAGTCAGGCAACTTTTGCTACCTCAAAATATGTACTGGATGCCCGCGATGTTCCTGTCTTTACTAGACCCCATAAGGGACATGAAAGATCTGTGCAACATACAGGGACCTCCCCCCCAAAAGTTTATACCTTAGTTAGGTAGGGGCTGAGAGAACTATGGGTAACAATGGACATGTCTATTTAGGACAGGTGCTAACCTGCTGGGGAAGGCCAGAGAAGGGGCAACACCCATATGAAGCCTTCAGGGGAGAGGGATTTACAATGGTCTTTGAAGTCCTAAACTGAGGGGTCTTATCTCAGTTGGAGGCCATGTGAAGATTCAGGTGATGTGAGTCCTGGACCAGGCAAAGACAAGCATGAAGTTTGCATTTGGTTCCATGGGTAAAAGGAAGACATTGTATATTGTGAAGAAATATTATGAAGGAGATTTCAACAAGGATAAGTGTAAAAGTCATGCACTAGAAAGTCTAAAAATAAGGGGCTCATCTGGGGAGGGGCAGATGTGTGGTATGAAGCCATCTGAGCCTGGGACTGAGTCCCAAGAAAGGATGGAGAGGAAGAGGAGCAGGGGATGGGTCAGGTACGGACATTGCGGGAAGGATAGAAGGATGTACACAGGGAAATGTCCTCTGGAAATCTAGGCCCTGGCAAGAAGTCAGGGCTAGAGAAGTAAGCTAAAACTGGTGGAAGCCAGGTTTAAGCTTTGCAAATGATGATGTATGCACCCAGAGTGCATACAGAAAAAAACAGAGGACCTTGGTTAGACCCTTAGTCACTTCCATAGACAGAAGAGGAGAGGAGGAAAGGAACATGCAAAATATGTTTTGAGAGAAAAGGAAACAGGACACACTTCTGAACCCTGGGAGGAACATGCACAAAGAGTGGGATGGGAGCCGATATCATGGGTGTGCCACTGTGATTATGATCGTTGGTCATTCACCATGCACATTTGCATATTAAGCAATATGAGAAATCCTGCTGTAAAAAAATTTCCTTAATTTGGCTTAGCCCTGCTTTTTCCAAGATCACTGAATACAGGACTCCTCTTACAGCATTCTCAGAACACATTCTGAAACACTGGTTTAGTCCAATTCCTAATACCCAAGCAGAACCAGAATGATGTCCCAGATCCCCCAACAATTAACACAGCATTTTTCCAATACATCACAGCAAATGCCTTGAACTCTTCAGGGGAAGAGCGTTACATAAATCTAAATACTGGGAATGTTAAACATCCTAGACAGCTGGAGTTACACACAAGCATGAGGTCAGCCCACATCTGGTCTGTCTCAGAGCCTCCGGGAGCAGGCTACCCATGGCTCCTGCCCCCGCCCCAGCCCTCTCAGGAAGAAGAGCAAAGAGATAAATAACTCCTTGAGAACATTTTTCCCTTCTCCACTTCTGCTATCTTTCTGCTGCTTCTCCCCAAGGGCTTTCCTTGATGAATACACCATGTGCCTCTAATGATTTATTTCTCTTTCCAGAATTTCAACAAGGGATGGATTAGAGTACCACATTTTTTAACATCAGACTCTGGGAAGGCCAGAGGTCAGAATCATTCTGTGCTGGGACAAAAGACAGGGCCAGGAGCTGGAGTGGAAGCCTTGCCCCTGGAGGGAGGTGTTCACCAGGAAGCCCACAGAAGCTCGGGGCACAGGCTGTAATACTCTACTTCGCTGGCTGGCTGGTCTGGGAAGCCTGCCTGTGTTCACTGCCCACCTCACTGCACAGCGACCCAAAATGAGAAGTCCTTCCTGGCTCCTCCTTCTTTCTTGTAGAAGTGGTTTCAGCTTTTGTTTTCTGGAGGAAAGGACCTGAGGGTATGGACCCCCTGCAGCTGTGATCCTAGTAGGACTTACAGAGCTATTTAGAGAAACCACACCTTGAAGGTCCAGAAAAGGTATCACTGCTTATTGACTATTTAGAACAGGGTCACAAGCTATGGCTGTTGGCCCTAGTCTGCCCTGCCACCTGTTGTTGTAAATATAGTTTTACTGGAGCCCAATATGCCCATTCTTTTACATGCTGTCTGTGGCTGCGTTTGGCCTTCAGTAGCACAGCGCCATGGTTGTGACACGAGCTGTATGGCCCACAAAGCCTAAAATGTTTATTACCTGGCCCTTTGCAGATAAAGTTTGCTGAGCCCTGGTTTAGAGGATATGGCTTAGAGTATCCCCCTTACCTTTGTTCACATACACACACACACACACACTCCTGTCCTATCTCTGCCACAACTTATACACACACACACACACACACACACACTCCTGTCCTATCTCTGCCACAACTTATCTCTGCTGCTAGTCTGGATCTCTCTGTGTATCTCCCAGTCCTGGTGTGTCCCTGTCAGACTTAACTTTTCCATCTCTGGGCCTTCCTGCGTTGGTTTCTCTCTACCCGTCCCTGCCTTATCTATTTCTATTCATAACTGATTATACATAAGCAAAGGAGTGTTTTTTTTTCTCATTTGTTGAACTTACTTAGGGACTTGCTCTAATTATGAAAGCGAATGAGTAGGAGCTTTGTATTTCTCTGGGAAAGGAAAAAAGAAAGAAAGAAAATCTAATTGCTCTTTAGTTCTGTGGTCCTCAATGTTTTCCCATTGTGGTTCAATGGCTCACAGTAGAAAAGACATATCCTGATAGCTTTAAAGCCGTCCTTAAAGAACGTCATTGTGCAGAGTCTTCAGTTCCCGTTACCTGAGAAACAATTGGCAGTGACCCTGAGAAATTCTAACCCACATGTGTAATCCAAGCTAGGAGACATTAATTGGAAGCATGATTCTGTAATATCTTTGTCTGGGAGGGTTTTGGTCACTTGAGAGGTTTTTCATAAGTGAGCGATTATGGGGTCACAGGAGAAATTCAACAACAGTGGTTTCATTTATTACAGCACTCATCACAGTCTGCCTTATCTTACTCATTTTCATAACCACCCTACACCAACTATCGAAGGACCTTGCTTGGTAGCCAGTACATGCTGAGGGGCTGCTGCTAAGTGGAGGTGCCCCTTTGTCCACAGACGTGTTAAGCAGTTTACACTCATCTTCCACTCTGACAACTCCCTTGCCAAGTAGAAGTCATTAGTCCCATCTTGCACATGAGGAAACTGAGGCTCAGAGAAGTTAAGTGGCTTACCCAAGCCCTTATCCTGCCATGGCAACAGTGTCAGGGCTTCCTGTCAGAGGCTGGCTCCATCCCTGTCTTCAGGCCCCCACGTCTGTGTCTGCCTCTGGCAGCCTGACATTGACCCTTGTTTCCCCTCCTGGTCTCTGGCCCAGCATCAGCTTTACTCTGCACTTCTCTTCCACCGCCTGTTCTTGTCACTCCTGGTCCTGGCTCCCCAGAGAGATGGGCCTCCGGATCAGCCAGGCAGAGCCGCTCAGCAGAGTACCATGCCACTGCCCCAGGAGAGGCTGTCAGAGCAGGGGAAAGCAGTGGGGCACACCCTGCTTCTATGTGGGAGAGAAGGAAGGAGGGAGGGGAGGAGGGGAGGGGAGGAAGGGAAGGATGGAAGAAGGAACAAAGGGAGGGAGGGAGGGAGGAAGGGAAGAAGGGAGGAAGGGAGGAAGGGAGGAAGGGAAGAAGGAAGGAGCCAGAGTCTCACCCTGGGAAACCCTGGGGGTGCAGACTTGTGAGGTTTTCCCAGCTGGGCTAACAACAATCTGATAGGTTGGGAAACAGGCTGCATTCCAACTTGACCCATCTTTCAACTTTTTGGGCAAGGTGGACATCCCAGAGGCATGGCAAGCTCTACCCCTGTGGGCATACCTCTGGGCAATTTTCTGCTTCCCGGAGTCCACCTCACTGCTGCCACTCACTCTCAGCCACACCCTCCACACCCCACATGAGCACAACCCTGATGATGATGACCCCATATGTCTCCTAGGTCTCCTCCTGCACAGCTGCCCCAGCAGCTGTGTCCCAGGAAGGTCACATGGAGTGGCAGAGTGTCAGCTGCTAGGAGCATATCATGCAGGAACTTCACAGGCCCCCAGATGCAAGCAGCAAAAATTTTTTACTGGAAGCAAGCCGTCTCCCCACCGCTGGCTTAGGTGCAGCTAACACCAGTGCCTGCCCAGGCTCCAAGGTGCTCTTCCTGCAAAACTGGCAGAGAACACTGCCTGCTCTGTACACCTGCTGTCCCTGTGCCCAGAGAAACTGAGATTGCTTTACTGTTCTCATTAATCTGCATTCTTACGTTCCGGTAGCTCATTTGGAGGTGGTGTTCCTGCCAGGGCCAAGCACTTGGGGTTCTGGATGCAGACACTGGCTTCCATCATCAGGTAGATCTATCCCCCACCAACCACCAACTGCCGGTCCTTTTCCTCCCTCCTTCCCTCTCTTTCTCTATAGAAGAATCAGAGGGGCTGGAATTTGGAAGGAATTTACATATCATCAAATTCTGGGGTTTTAAAACATAAGATCCATGTATGAATTTCCAAGAGTTCTTGACTCTCCTAAAATCATGGAAAAACTATCTACACACACACATATACACAGCTGTGTCCTGTTCTGGGACAAGTGTCCATAGTTTTCACTGGATTTTTGGAGGAGTTTATAACACACACACACACACACACACACACACACACACACACACAAAGAGTTAAGAACAAGTGATTTAGGAATGTGACTTCCGGGAAGATGGCGGTGTGAGCAGGGCAGCAGAAATCTCCTCCCAAAACTATATAAATCTATGAAGACACAGCAAATACAACTATTCCTAAAAGAGAAATCGGAGCACACAGGAAAGTGCACAGCGTGCAGGCACACCTGGGAGGACTCAGCACCCCGCGAGGCGGGTAAGATACGGAGCCGCGACCCGGCGGCACCCGAACACTCACCCAGCCTAGTGCGCCGGCGGGAGGAGAGGATTGGGAGGGAGTGGAAGAGCAGGTCCACGAAATAACCAGCCCCGGTGGTCTGCGCCAGAGCACCGGGAGCGCTGACACACATCGCGCGGTGCATCAGACATTGGAGAGGCAGAAGGTGCAGGTTTTGAGCCGGGAAGGCGCCGGGACCGTGCAGCCAGCGCCCAGGGACAAGAGAAAAGCATGCGCCATTTGTAGCGGTCTCGGAGAGGCGGGGGGCCCAGCGACGGAACACCATCGCCCCGGCGGGCTCAGCCCTGCAGGCTGGAAGTCCTGGGGAACTTCGGTCCCCTTCTATAGTGACAGAAAGAAGGGAGCAACCACGCTGGAACTTTATACAGAAAACAATAGCATCCCATTCATTCCTATCTACAAAAAAAGCAGCGCGGCTGCGGCTGCGAATTAGTGGAGCAACAGCGACACCTACTGCACACGTAGAGAATCCACTCCAGGTGGGCTTTTTTTTTTGCTCGTTTGTGTTATTTCTTGCTTTTTTCTTTGCTCGTCTGTTTTATTTCTTGCCCTTTTTTTTTCTTTTTTCACCTTCCTTTTCTTTCATTTCTTTCTTCTTTCTCTCTTTTCTTTCTCTTCCTTCTTTTTTTTTTGGCTTGCTTTTTTTGGTGGTACTTTTTTTTTTCCCTTTTCCTTTTAAACCTTAAAGAGCCCAGCTGACATACATGGCACCTACCAGCGACCACTCCTGTCAACATGACAAGACAGAAGAATATGATACAGACAAAAATCACCAAGATTCAGAGCCCCTCTGAGAAGGAATCTGAAGGGATGGAAATGCAGCATCTTCCTGAAAAAGAATTCAGAATAAAAGTCATAACCATGCTGATGGATCTACAGAGAAATATGCAAGAGCTAAGGGAGGAAGTGAGGGAAGTCAGGAAAGATAATGCAGAAATGAGACAAGCCATCGACGGGCTCAGCAGCAGACTGGATGAGATGCAAGACACTGTTAATGCAATAGAAATCAGAGAACAGGAATACAGAGCAGCTGAGGCAGAGAGAGATAAAAGTATCTCTAGGAATGAAAGAATATTAAGAGAACTGTGTGACCAATCCAAAAGGAACAATATTCACATTATAGGAGTACCAGAGGAAGAAGAGAGAGAAAAAGGGATAGAACGTGTCTTTGAAGAAATAATTGCTGAAAACTTCCCCATGCTGGGGAAGGAAATAGTCTCACAGTCCACGGAAGCCCACAGATCTCCTAACACAAGGGACCCCAGGAAGACAACACCAAGACACATAATAATTAAGATGGCAAAGATCAAAGATAAAGACAGAGTATTAAAGGCAGCTAGAGAACGAAAAAAGATCACCTTCAAAGGAAAACCTATCAGAATAACATCAAACTTCTCAACAGAAACCTTACAGGCTAGAAGAGAATGGCATAATATATTTAACGTAATGAAACAGAAGGGCCTCGAACCAAGAATACTGTATTCAGCACTATTATCATTTAAATATGACGGAGGGATTAAACAATTTCCAGACAAGCAAAAGATGAGAGAATTTGCCTCCCATAAACCACCTCTACAGGACATCTTAAAGGAACTGCTCTAGAGGGAAGCACTCCTAAGGCTAAAAAGCTGTCACCAGAGAAAATAAAATCACAGCAAAGAAAGCAGACCATCCAAAACTAACTAAAGGCAAAGAATAAAACACCTAGTATATAAAGAATGGAGGAGGAGGAATAAGAAGGGAGATAAATAAAGAAACATCAGACTGTGTTTACAATAACTTAACAAGAAAGTTAAGTTAGATTGTTAGATAGTAAAGAAGCAACCCTTGAACCTTTGGTAACCACGAATCTAAAGCCAGCAATGGCAATAAGTACATATCTTTCGATAATCACCCTAAAAATAAATGGACTGAATGCACCAATCAAAAGACACAGAGTAACAGAATGGATAAAAAAGCAAGACCCATCTATATGCTGCCTACAAGAAACTCACCTCAAACACAAAGATATCCCCAGATTAAAAGTGAAGGGATGGAAAAAGATATTTCATGCAAACAACAAGGAGAAAAAAGCAGGTGTTGCAGTACTTGTATCAGACAAAATAGACTTCAAAACGAAGAAAGTAGCAAGAGATAAAGAAGGACATTTCATAATGATAGAGGGGTCAATCCAACAAGAAGATATAACCATTTTAAATATATATGCACCCAACACAGGGGCGCCGGGATTTGAAACAAATACTAACAGAATTAAAGGAGGAAATAGACAGCAATGCATTCATCTTAGGTGACTTCAACACACCACTCACTCCAAGGGACAGATCAACCAGACGGAAAATAAGTAAAGACACAGAGGCACTGAACAACACACTAGAACAGATGAACCTAACAGACATCTACAGAACTCTACACCCACAAGCAACGGGATACACATTCTTCTCAAGTGCATGGAACATTTTCCAGAATAGACCACATACTAGGCCACAAAAAGAACCTCAGTAAAATCGAAAATATTGAAATTCTACCAACCAACTTCTCGGATCATAAAGGTATTAAACTAGAATTAAACTTTAGAAAGAAAACAAAAAGGCTCACAAATACATGGAGACTAACAACATTCTCCTAATTAATCAATGGGTCAATGACCAAATCAAAACAGAAATCAAACAGTATATGGAGACAAATGACAACAACAACACAAAGCCACAGCTTCTGTGGGACGCAGCAAAGGCAGTTCTAAGAGGAAAGTATATTGCAATCCAGGCCTATTTAAAGAAGGAAGAACAATCCCAAATGAATAGTTTAAAGACACAATTAATGAAATTGGAAAAAGAACAACAGATGAGACCCAAAGTCACCAGAAGGAGGGACATAATAAAGATCAGAGAAGAAATAAATAAAATTGAGAAGAACAAAACAATAGAAAAAACCAATGAAACCAAGAGCTGGTTCTTTGAAAAAATAAAGAAAATACATAAACACCAAGCCAGACTCATTAAGAGAGAAAGAGAATCTACAGACATAAACAAAATCAGAAATGAGAAAGGAAAAATAACGACAGACCCCACAGAAATACAAAGAATTATAAGAGAATATTATGAGAATCTATATTCTAACAAGCTGGAAAACCTAGAAGAAATGGACAACTTTTTAGAAAAATACAACCTTCCAAGACTGACCAAACAAGAAACAGAAAAACTAAAAAGACCAATCACCAGCAACGAAATTGAAGCAGTAATAAAAAAACTACCCAAGAACAAAACCCCCGGACCAGATGGATTCACCTCTGAGTTCTACCAGACATATAGAGAAGAAATAACACCGATTCTCCTTAAAGTTTTCCAAAAAATAGAAGAGGAGGGAATATTTCCAAACTCATTCTATGAAGCCAGCATCACTTTAATACCAAAACCGGGCAAAGACCTCACCAAAAAAGAAAACTATAGACCAATATCCCTGATGAACGCGGATGCAAAAATACTCAACAAAATATTAGCAAACCGAATTCAAAAATACATCAAGAGGATCATACACCATGATCAAGTGGGATTCATCCCAGGGATGCAAGGATGGTACAACATTCGAAAATCCATCAACATCATCCACCACATCAACAAAAAGAAGAACAAAAACCACATGATCATCTCCATAGATGCTGAAAAAGCATTTGACAAAATTCAGCATCCATTCCTGATTAAAACTCTCAACAAAATGGGTATAGAGGGCAAGTACCTCAACATCATAAAGGCCATATATGACAAACCCACAGCTAGCATCATACTTAACGGCAAGAAGCTGAAAGCTTTTCATCTAAGATCGGGAACAAGACAGGGATGCCCACTCTCTCCACTGTTATTCAACATAGTACTGGAGGTCCTAGCCACAGCAATCAGACAAAACAAAGACATACAAGGCATCCAGATTGGTAAAGAAGAAGTCAAATTGTCACTATTTGCAGATGACATGATATTGTACATAAAAAACCCTAAAGACTCCACTCCAAAACTACTAGAACTAATATCTGGCTTCAGCAAAGTTGCAGGAAACAAAATTAACACACAGAAATCTGTTGCTTTCCTATACACTAACGATAAACTAACAGAAAGAGAAATCAGAAAAACAATTCCATTCACAATTGCATCAAAAAGAATAAAATACCTAGGAATAAACCTAATGAAGGAAGTGAAAGACCTGTACCCTGAAAACTACAAGACATACCTAAGAGAAATTAAAGAGGACACTAACAAATGGAAATGCATCCCATGCTCTTGGCTAGGAAGAATAAATATCATCAAAATGGCTATACTACCCAAAGCAATCTACAGATTCAATGCAATCCTTATCAAACTACCAACAGCTTTCTTCAATGAACTGGAACAAATAATTCTAAAATTCATATGGAACCACAAAATACGCTGAATAGCCAAAGCAATCCAGAGAAGGAGGAATAAAACAGGAGGAATTACGCTCCCTGACATCAAGCTCTACTACAAAGCCACAGTAATCAAGACAATTTGGTATTGGCACAAAAACAGAGCCACAGATCAATGGAATAGAATAGAAAATCCAAACATCAACCCAAACACATACAGTCAATTAATATTTGATAAGGGAGCCTTGGATATACATTGGGGAGATGGCGGCCTCTTCAGCAGCTGGTGTTGGAAAAACTGGACAGCTACATGTAAGAGAATGAAATTGGACTACTGTCTAACCCCATACACAAAGGTAAACTCAAGGTGGATCAAAGACCTGAATGTAAGTCATGAAACTATAAAACTCTTAGAAAAAAATATAGGCAAAAATCTCTTGGACATAAACATGAGTGACTTCTTCATGAACATATCTCCCTGAGCAAGGGAAACAAAAGCAAAAATGAACAAGTGGGACTATATCAAGCTGAAAAGCTTCTGTACAGCAAAGGACACCATCCGAAGAACAAAAAGACTTCCTACAGTATTGGGGAATATATTTATAAATGACGTATCCGATAAGGGGTTGACATCCAAAATGTATAAAGAACTCATGCACCTCAACAAACAAAAAGCAAATAATCCATTTAAGAAATGGGCAGAGGACATGAATAGACACTTCTCTAAAGAAGAAATTCAGATGGCCAACAGGCACATGAAAAGATGCTCCACATCGCTAATCATCAGAGAAATGCAGATTAAAACCACAATGAGATATCACCTCACACCAGTGAGGATGGCCAACATCCAAAACACAAACAACAACAAATGTTGGCGAGGATGTGGAGAAAAGGGAACCCTCCTACACTGCTGGTGGGACTGAAAATTAGTTCAACCATTGTGGAAAGCAGTATGGAGGTTCCTCAAAAAACTCAAAATAGAAATACCATTTGACCCAGGAATTCCACTCCTAGGAATTTACCCTAAGAATGCAGCAGCCCAATTTGAAAAGGACAGATGCACCCCTATGTTTATCGCAGCACTATTTACAATAGCCAAGAAATGGAAGCAACCTAAGTGTCCATCAGTAGATGAATGGATAAAGAAGATGTGGTACATATACACAATGGAATATTATTCAGCCATAAGAAGAAAACAAATCCTACCATTTGCAACAACATGGATGGAGCTAGAGGGTATTATGCTCAGTGAAATAAGCCAAGCTGAAAAAGACAAGTATCAAATGATTTCACTCATATGTGGAGTATAAGAACTAAGGAAAAAAAAAACTGAAGGAACAAAACAGCAGGAGACTCACAGAACCCAAGAACGGACTAATAGTTACCAAAGGGAAAGGGACTGGGGAGGATGGGTGGGAAGGGAGGGGTAAGGGGGAAGAAGGGACATTACGATTAGCAGATGTAATGTTCGGGGGGCACGGGGAGGGCTGTACAACCCAGAGAGGACAAGTAGTGACTCTATGGCATCTCACTACGCTGATAGACAGTGACTGCAATGGGGTTGGGAGGGGGGAACCTGATGAAGGGGGTAGTGTAATCACCATAATATTACTCATTTAATTGTAGATTAATGATGTCAAAATAAACAAAAAAAAGAAAAAAAGAACAAGTGATTTAGTGTGGCCTCCTCATTTTGCAGATACAAAAACTAAGACCCAAAAGGAGGTTTCAGGACTTGTGATTCATCAGTTCTCCAGCTGTCTGTCTTCTCCCTTTTTATTCCTTTTTGATGTCAAAAAGTGACACAACAAGAGGGAATAACCAAATCAGGGTCCGGGCAGAAGCTGCCCTTCTCGGCAAGGAAGCTGCCCTTCTCGGCAAGGAAGCTCTATACCCTGCAGCATGCTCCCGCAGCCTGTAGGAAGGCCTTTGGCCCATGGGGCACCTGCGAAGGGCCTTGTCCATCAGACCCGATGGTCAGCTCCCCTTGTCCTCACCACAAACACCACCACCCTTGGGTAATCAGAGCTGGGATGATAGCAAAATGAGGGGCAAGAACTCTCCTACCTCCAAGGAAAACAAAGCCCGGACACTAAGCTTCCCACACCCAGCGTGTCTAGCCTGGCTTCCTTTGGCCTTGGGCCAGAGAAATCCTGAACTACTCCCCTGGGCTGGCCCTGCTCATTCTCCCCTGGGCCAAAGTTCTACCTTCACCCTTAGGTAGAACTAAGCTTGTGAAATTTACAGAGATGACAGAAAGAAAATTTCTTCAGAAAGTATACAATTGGGAATCAAAAACTCTAAGAGTCAAATGGAATGTGAGGCATTAATTTGATAAACCCCCACATTTTATAGATTCTCAAACAAGCAAGTTTACTCGCTCTAAGCAGTACAGTAACATTTACAATAGCTGGATGATTGATAGATGAAAGACAGAGAGATACAGAGATGACAGGGATAGATGGGAGAGACAGGGAGACACAAAGAAGTAAGTGTGTTCTGACTGGCTCATTACCTGCTCTTGGGGATGTGGGGTGAGGGCTTTGATGCATGCACTCCTTCTCACTTCGTCACACCTCCAAGTGCATTGTTTAGGGAAGCCCAGCATGTCTGTAAAGGAAAGATGGGGAGGACAAGATGGAAAGGAGAACGAATTTGTTTTTATTGAGAAGCCACTCTGTGCCAGGCACTCTACAAGACACTTTTGTCATGTCCTGAACACCACTGTTTGGGGGTCACTCTAGTAGCTGGTCCCTGATCCACTTGCTTATTGGACCCCTTGCCAAGGGACAGAAACTCGGCTCTCGGCTCTTGTGTCTCATGGGTGACCTCAATGTGGGGAAGGGCAGTCTCACATATAATTCCCACTGCTGTCTGTCTGACTCCCTGCCCTCCACTCCAACTGCTACTGCAACCCTCCTTCTGGGCCACTGTTGGGGTCACTCTCCTCTCTGCTTTGATTCTGCCTGTGTTCGCCCACTGCACTGTCAATGTTCCACTTGACCAATAAACTCCTGGGCCCCTTCTCCGTTTCACAGCTGCCTCCTAGAAGCCCCTCTCCTCCTGCTTCTAGATCCCCATCACTCCAATCCTTCCAGTCCAACGTCAGTGTTCTACTCAGAGGGCCCACCCTGTGGCCCAACTTGACTTCTTAGAACTCTCCATGCCCCTACTCTGTGCTCAGTGAGGTTGCCAAATAGCGTGACCAACTGTCCCATTTTGCCTGGGACTAAAGGATTTCCTAGGTCATGAGACTTTCAGTGCTAAGACTGGGACAGCCCCAGGTAAATCAGGACAGTTGGTTATCCTATGACATCAGCTAGTAAGCGGCAGAGCTGGAATACAAACACATCCCTATTCAGGATCCAAGCCTCTGTTTAGTCAAAGCATCAGCCTGTGAAAAACCGTATATGTGTTCAACACATAGAGAAGAAACATGTAAGAGAGTGACATTCAATGAGACTTGCTTTCTTCTGAAGAATATGATGTGTAGAATGAGCCTATTCCATGGGCTTTTTAGAATTAATAGATAAAGTTAATATATTACCTTGGGTTAACCGTATGTCCTGGTTTGCCTGCGACAGTCCCGATTTACACCTGTTTTCTTGACAGAATTATTAATAGCACTCTGTTTTCAGTCTCAAAAGTGTCCTAGATTGGACGATAAATTATACGGTCACCCTCACCATCATATCACAGAGCCAGCTGATTAAGCTCTTGATTAATAGGGTCTTTCCCCGTGGCTATAAGTAACACCCAGCATGGCTTCCCTGCTATTGACAGGGCATGTTCGCTCCACAGACTAGTCACCCTGAAAAAGCAGCAGTTTTCCAGCCGCATCTCTCTCAGCTGATTGGAGCTCTCATGGCCAAAGGAACAGGCCCTCCCCTGGCTTCTGAGAGGAACCCGGCCTGCGGAATTAGTCCTCACATCACTTGAAAGAAGCAGACCAGGCATTCATCGACACTCTGCACAGATTTATGCGGTGTACGTCATTATCTCCTGCTGAGAAGCAAGACAGATACAGGGCATACAGTGGGTCCTTTAGAAAAAGGGGTCTCCACAGATCTTTGAACCTAAAATACCTTAAGGAATCGGGACACCCACTCAGGGACACACAAAATAAATGACCCTGCCCTTGGCTGCCTGCCCCTCCCCCTCCTCCATTTCCTCCTCTTCCTCTTCCAGTCCTCCTCAAGAGCATCTGACGGCCTTTCCCTGCTCATCAGTAATTCCACAAAAAGACAAATTGGGGCAGGAAGAAGGAGAACATATTAAGTCACTGGGAGTAAGTTGGATGGGAGAGAGGTGGAAATGAATGTCTTGAATGAAGTTTGAGTCAGCTGGTAGATTTCATTTATTAAAGCTCTACGGCTTATCCTAGTCCTCTAATTAGAGTTTCAGAGTCAACACACATAGGTGTAATTCATGTGTGGCCTGGAACACAGTAAGTATTCAGTAATTGTGGTTGGTGAGGGGGTGAGCCTCTGCAGTTAAGGGAGCAGTGAGTCCATCACACCAGGCCTCAGGGTCACTCGATACCCAGTCCAGCTCACATCTTACCAGAGCCTTCAGAGCTGGGTCATGCACTTACCTCTGTTCTGTATACCATCCACCCACTACCCCCACACACTTCTGCCCCAGGGGACTGTAAACCTAAGCGGCAGTCGGGCAGGGATGGGAAGAGTGCCGCCCCCAGGAAGTCCTGATTCTAATCCCACTGCGGTTCGGTACATATTTTGGCCATAGGATGTTGTGAACAGGATACAGAGAAGACAGGTAAGACACTGTCACTGTCGGCCGGGGTCTCCCAGAGAGTAGGGAAACATTCAAGTAAACTGCACATCTCAATCTGATCTCATAAACTTAGTGATAGTTTGGCTCAGGGTGTTGTGGGCATGCAGACGTAGGGCTCCAGGCCTCCTGAGTAGAGGTCAGAGATGACTTCCCAGAGGAGCTGGAGCCCCTGGTGAGCCAGGACAGGGAGGAAATCAAACACCGAGGCCCAGAAGTGGGAAGTATCAAGGCCTTATGGAAAATCAACATTCTGAATGTCTTTGAAAATTAACCTAAAAGACTTTTTTTTTTTAACTTGTAAGATGTTGTCAAAGAGAAAGGCCCTGAGGCGCATTCTAAGCCCTGATTCCAAGAGAACCTTTTATACTGGTTGAGTTCATTATAATTTGATCAATAAGGTCATGGTCACAGGTTAATTATCACAAGGTTGGTGAATAAAATTAACTTCTATAGCAATCATAAATTACAACACTAAAGAAAAAAATGCAATGTTTTACTGTAAATGCTCTAACATTTTAATGTTCTAAACAAAATAACATCTGCCTCAAGGTTACCAGTTTACAAGTCAGCAGGCCTTAGGACTACTGAACCAACCTTTTAATATGATAGGAAAGCTAGTCTTTGCCTCTTTCAGGAAATAAACTTATTTAGAAACTCAGCTTAAAGATAAGATACAAAATAAGTACAGATTAACAAATTTTGGCAACTGGTATATAAATACTCACTAATCATCCTATGTTTCTTTCTGAATGAATAATTGTAGTTTATTCATTGATTTGCATTTTCAAAAACACTTATATCAAGAGCTTCTCATCCTCAAAGTTCCTATTAAAATATCTTGCCCACTGGTAGAAACTTACTTTTAATCAAAGCTGAATCGAAAGATTTGGGGGCCTTACACTAACTTATTTCCACAATAGTGTAAATGGGGACACACCTGCTCACTTACCTGGCCCTTAGCTTCCTCTCCTGTGTGCCCTCTCTCTTTCAGAGGGTATTGTGATGATCCAAAATGCCATGACCTATGAACTTGAGCCATAGCTGTTCCTCACCTGGTTATCCCCTTGACCTATGCTAGGAAGGAGGAGAATGTCAGGTGCATAATGCAGGCCTCCAGTGCAAAAGAAGGGACAGCTCTCCAGGCAGTCAGATTTCCAGAGAATCATCCTCTTGACTCCCAGTGAAACCCATTCAGCAGCCCTCAGCAGATCCCTGCTCCGGGTCCAGATCTCCCCACCAGGGCCTGATCTCTTCTCTCTGCTTCCGCATCCTTGGGCCACTCCAGTGACCGAAGTTCTCCAATAAACCCTCCTGGCGCTCCTCACTGCCACACCCTTCTGCCTTTTCTCACCAGTCCTGTTGCTCTCAGCTGTCTTCCAAGCAACTACCCATCCCTCCAGCCCCACCACTTGACTCCCCAGGTGTGTGTGCTCAGTCCCAGTGCCCATATACTGGAGCCTTCAGCCCTTAGAATTTGGGGCACAGAATTTTGGTGTTCCCAAAGCCTCATGATTCACATCTGCATAGAGGTGGCAGCCTGGGCCAAGATATGATTAGTTTCCACAGTCAGAACCTGAGAGAGTCTACAAGCCTGGAGAGTCCTCCGGGTAAGAGAGGATTCAGATCTCTGCACCTCTTCCATTGGACTTCACCCCCTTGACCAATGAAATCCACCCAAGGCCACTGAGTGATTTTTTAAACTGAAGACACAAGAACCCAGAAAAGGTTTTAGAAATGAGAAATAAAATAGCAAATGGATAAAGTGGAGGAAAAACAGGCGAACATGAGACATAGCAACAGAGGAAATGAGAAATGGAGATACAGGTTACAAAAATGAAGGAGAAAGAAACCACCAGGAGAGCAGCCCAGTGGGTTGGGAGTTTCAGCAAGGGAAGCCAAGGCGGCACACGCTTATGGCCCACAGGCCAGCTCAGGGCCACAGTGGAGGCTGGACACCAAATGCCATGCTCTCAGAGTTAAAGGCTGACTGTGGGGGCAGAAGATGTTTTTGTCAAGATTGGAAAGAGAACATCGCCAAGGACTCTGGCTGTGGGGACACCTACAGCTGCTCTCTGGCTAACTCCATCAGGCACCCGTGCAGACAGTTCTTAGTTACTGGTAGACTCAGAGGTGCCTACTGGGCGAATAACTGCGTGCTCCCATAAGAAATGTATCCTGACTGGAGATCTTCAACAGATCAGAGACAAGTTTGTACAGTGGGGCAGAGAGATATAGCATGATCGTTTTCTCCAGCATGTCATCTTTCCTGCACGGGGATGGATCAGAGATAAAAGAACAGTTTAGAAACCATTAGAAGAATGGGAGCTACATGCAGGGAGCAGGTAACCTAGCAAAGTAATGAGAGCAGCAGCAGGAGGCTAAGATCTTCTGTGTGCTGGAACGAACAGGACTCTCATGCCTCCCAGAGACTGGGCCCCTCACAGGGCTGGAACTTGCAGGGCAGGGCAAAAACATTAGCCTGAACTCAGAACCAAACTGGCATGTGGAAAGGGCTTGGTGCCCTAACTGCTTGGACAACAAATACACAGCCCTCCCCACCAGGCCCACAGGATATGCTCACTCTTCCCATCCTCCACTGTCCCACCAAACTTTCTCTCTTTTTCTCTTCTTTGAGGCAGTGGTTCTCAACGTGTGTCACCAGATGTCAATAGGTATTGTCAGTTATTAGATGAGTAGAAGGTATTTTGACACTAATATTAAAGTACCTAAGTGTATATGTTTTCTTAAAATAAAGGAGACCAAGATTATTTCCACAATTAACACCATTTTTACTCCTTTCCTATATTAGTCAGGTCTTGTTGATTGGAATAAACAGAAATCTAACTCAAACTAGCTTAAGCCAAGAGACTTGTTGAAAGTTTATTGAATATTGAATATACTGTTGCTGTATAACATATTATCCCCAAGTGTAGTGACTTAAAACAACGAATTTACCATGGTCAAGAATTATATGGGTCACGAATTTGGACAGGGCACAGTGGGAATGGCTTTTCTCCATGATGTCTGGGGCCTCAGCTGTTAAGATCTAATGGCTAGGAATAACTAAATGGATGGGGGCTGAAATTACCCGGAGATTCATTCACTTACATGCCTGAGTGGTTGAGGTTAGCTGTCATCTGGGGCTGTTGACCAGAACCTCTACACATGGCCTCTCCATATGGCCTGAGCTTCCTCACAGCATGGCAGTCTCATGGTAATGGAGTTTCTTACATGGTGACTCAGGGTTCCAGTGCAATTTTTCCAGCTAACAAGGTTGAAGTTGTACCACCTTTTATGACCTACTGATGGAAGACATATAATGTCTCATCAGCTGTACTCTATTAGTCATAAGCAAATCACAGCCTATTCAAATTCAAGGAGAAGGAAATACACACTAATGCTGTGGGAAGAGTGTCATAATAATTTGCAGACATTTTTTTTAAACCACCTCACTGGGCTATCCTGTATCTGGGAAGTAAACACTACCAGGACTCTCTGTTTCTCTTTGCACGATGAAATCTTTGGCGTTCTTCTCTCTTGCTGCAAACTGGCTTCCTCCAGAGAGCAGAAAGGGGGACATCTAGGGCCACATAGCACAGACATAGCCTCTGGAGACCCCTCTTTATTTTTTTCAGGCCATTCTCAGAAGGGAGATAACCATTGTGAGACACACAGCATTCCCAAATGGTATCTTTAAAATCTGTGGTCCAATATGTTATCTTAAAGGCAAGAGCAATGGTGGACTGACAGCTAGCCACTATGGAATTATCCATATGCTATAGTCTACCTTATGTATGTCCAGGTAATATGCCAATGGTGGGGAAAAGAAAAGTAAAAAAATTGAAAACCCTGCCTGTTGTCACTAATTGAATTTTATCCTGAAATGTAATCGTGTATATGCCATTTCCCTCTCTAAGCTTTGAGCATCTTGAGAAATGTATGGTCCTAGAGTTCAATATACACTGGATTGAATAAATGAATATATAAGTATTCTGAGGGAATATAAATCAATTACTATTGAGTATGGTACAAAACCCCAAGTTATATGGACAATGAATATGCTTAAGATTAGATAAGGACATTGGTGTATACCTAAATACTTAGTATACTTCTTTAATATTACTTACAATAGTATTTTCTTTAATAAAGTTTTTAAATGAGCCATTTATGGCTAATATGTTTATTTAAGTTTACTTTTAATAGAAAATACTTGCAACTCAATTGCAACTGTGAATAGTTTCTGATTTTATTAAGGTGACCAGCCATCACTTTATCTTATATTGGAAGGGAAGGTAAATCCTCTCTGGGGAAAGATAATATCAGCATAAATTCACCAGAATGTTGAAATCTGTTAAAAAAGAATTAAACAGACATTAATTCTAAATCAGATAATACAGTATCTCAAAATGAGGAACTATCAGATGGATTTACCAATGATTAAACACAGCAGAAAAGAGTATTACTGAACTAGAAGATAAAGCAGTAGAAAATAAAACTAAAGTTTGAAGAGAAAGAAAGAACATAGGAAGTTGGAATGTAGGTCAAAAGAAAATCCATAAGTATATTTAAAAAATAGGAAAATACAGAACAGACCATTAGAGAACTGTGAGAAATAATGAGCATGAGACAGAGCAATATGAGAAGAAATAGTGACCAAAATTTTTCCAAAGTGATGAAAGACAAATCCACAGATTCTAAACACACTCTATTAACCCTTAACAGGAAAAAGCCAAAGAAAAGTACACCTAAGTACATCATAATAAGACTGCTGAAAACAGAGACAAAGAGAAGGAATATTTTAAGAATCGCCTGTATCTTGCCAATGGGTTTCAACCCCAGGCAAGGTCACTATGGATTCAGTGAGACCGAGGAATGACAATGGAACGTTCTTGGGGTGAAAGGGTTTATTACTGGCCTGTTCTCCCACCAATAGGTCAAGCACTAGAATTATGTCTACATCCAGCAGTCTGCAGGTCTGTAATCCTCCCTTATCTCTGCCTCCACGCAGAGCACTGGGAAGAGCTCTTCATATAGTGACTTAGTCAATAACAGCTTATTGCCTAGGGTGTGGAAGCAGTAGACTGACAGTAGGCCAATTATATCATCAAGTAGTTTAGGTTCAGGTGAGGATCCTGGCCATGGGAACTTCAATATTCCCCACACTTGTCTTTTCTCTCTGGTTGCCTTAAGATCTTTATTTCTTTTGTTCTACAATTTCCCTTTGAGATATTTGCCTGTAGATTAATTTTATTTTAAATTGCTTGAAATAAATTATGCCTCCTGAATCTGAGGTTTAATATCTTTCTTTAGTTTTAAAACTTTAGTTCTAGAATTTTTTAAGCCATTATCTTGTTGAGTATGGCCTTTCCCCATTCTCTTTCTTCTCAGGTAAGATATTCTTCTTCGATCTATACTAGAACCCTCTCATTCTATTCCCCATTTCTCTTCACTTCTAATATTTCTACTTGTCAGTTCTGTGCTACTTCTGGGTGATTTCTTTAGATTTGTCTTCCAGTTAATGAATTCTCCCGATGTCTAATTTGTTGTTTAATCCATCCTTAAAATTTTTAGACTGATATTTTTCATTTTTTCAAGAGTTCCCTTTAATCATTTAAAAAATTTATTATTTTTAACATCTTATTTTTATCTCTTCTTGAAAGTCCTATCTTTTATTTATTTATTTTAGAATGCTTATTCTGCAAGTCTATAGCCCACAATTCTCTTATCTGTAATAATGGCTTGTCTAATCCTACTTTTTTTTAATTGCCTTTGATTCTTGAAAATGGTGACTTATTTCCTTGTGTGAGCTTATGTTTGGCAGCACTTTATATGTGGGACTCTTAACATTGCCACTGGGTTAACTGTATGTTCCTCTAGAGAGGTTTATATTCTGTTTCTGCAATACAGGGTGTCTTGCCAATGGTTTTCAGCCCCAGGCAAGTTCACTATGGATTCAATGTGACCTGACCAAAGAAATGACAGTAGAACATTCCTGGGGTGAAAGGGTCATACTCAACTTTATTTCCATGGTGGCAGGTCACTCACTAAAATCCCATCCACTTGAAGAGAGTCTGCACACAGCAAGCCGGTCTCTGCCTCTGGGCCTCTTGGCCTGCACAGCCATCGTCTGGGCCTCTGTCCTCTGCTCTGCTTTCCTGCAGCCTTGCAGCTGTGCCACTGTATCACCCAGAGCACTGGGCAGAGCCCTTTATATAGAGTCAATAGCAACATATTGCCCACACATGTGTAGTGAACCAGCCAGCCAGGGCCAGGCGAGAATCCTGGCCACAGGAACTTTCATTTTATCCACATAGGGTTATTTTTATTTCCTCTGACTCTTGTAGAAGAAATGCTTTACTGTTTCTTTTAATGCCAGTTTAATAGCCATGATTCCTCTTACTTTTGGCTTTATAAAACACTTTATTTCATATTAATTTTTCAAGCATATTTTCTCACAATTTAGAATTGTAGGTCAGTCATTGTTTGCTTTTTTCTGGCATAACTGAGAACCAACCCATTGTTCTTCTAATGTTTGTCATTTCTGTTACCAAATCAGATGCCCATCTTAGTGTTTCTCCTTTCTTCAAAGGTATTGTCTTTAAGACTGTAGGGAAAATTGAACTTCGTATAGCCAGGATCCTCACCCGAACCTAAACTACTTGATGATGTAACTGTCCTACTGCTAGGCTACTGCTTCCACACCACAGGCAACAAGCTATTACTGACTGAGTCACTATATAAAGAGCTCTGCCCAGTGCTCTGGGCATAGACAGAGATGAAGGAGGATTAGACATGCATATTGTTGGGTGCAGACATAATTCTAGTGCTTGACCTATTGCCGTTAGAACAAAGCCTGGTAATAAACCCTTTTACCCCAAGAATGTTCCATTGTCATTCCTCGGTCTCACTGAGTCCATAGTGAGCTTTGGGCTGAAACCCATTGGCAAGACACTAAACAATATGTTAGATCAGTGGGGAATGATCCAGCCAAGCATTCTATGATCCTAGGAAGAAGGTGGTGATCCTAATTAACTATAAGGCTTTGTTAGGGCAAGAATGCTTGTTAAAATTTATAAGAGTAACCACTAAAAGAGTAGAAACAGATCATATGAATTTGGTGGGGGAAGGAATGAAAAATTCATCAATACTAAATAAGTAAAGGGGAACAATGATGCCATGAAAAACTGATAAATGGAATGTAAAAATAAATCCAAATGTATCAGTAACGACTACAGATGCAGATTACATTTATCAGTTAAAGGGCAAAGTAGATTTTTTTAATGAGCTCTGTGCTTTTTCAAGTAGTACACAAAACATAAGCACAAAACGTTTGGAAGTTTTTAAAAGGATATAAAATGAGCAAATATCATACTAATTAAAGGAAGCTGATTACATAACCATCAGTCTCAGGTTCTCTCTCTTTCTCTATCACTGACTACTCCTCCATTTTATTGTTTCTTAATTCAAAGCAATTCTTTGTACCTATCATATCATGCCCCTATGCCTTCCCAGCCTTTTTACAATATGACCTTTCCAGAAATAACCACCAACACTGGATGTGGATAAAGTGAAGGTTCCTATGGCCAGGATCCTCACCTGAACCTAAACTACTTGATGATGTAACTGGCCTGCTGCTAGGCTACTGCTGCCACACCCATAGGCAGTAAGCTATTACTGACTGAGTCACCATATAAAGAGCTCTGCCCAGTGCTCTGGGCAGAGGCAGAGATGAAGGAGGATTACAAACCTGACTGTTGGACACAGATGTAATTCTAGTGCTTGACCTATCGCTGGGAGAACAAGCTGTGTAAGAAATCCTTTCACCCCAAGAACGTTCCATTGTCATTCCTCGGTCTCACTGAATCCATAGTGAACTTGCCCGGTGCTGAAGCCCATTGGCAAGACACTGGACATTAGGCTATTTCCTTTTCTGATTTAACATCAACAGTGTCAATGAATGTCATCAAGATAATTTTAAATTTCATAAAATCACAGATTCCTTTTTCAAGAGGGATTCCATCTTTCCTGCTGATGAGAGCCAATTACCCCAGCCAATAAGCTCCTATTCCAGCCTGCTGAGTCCAGGTGCTCTGGCTGCAGCATAACCTATAGTTTAATGGGATTCTTACTCTGCCCCCTGACAAGATCATACTTCCAGTGGGGATAAAGACTCCAATCCTGCAGCACCCATTGTTCCAGCCACTGGAGGAACAAAATCCCAAAGGGGTCATTGAGAGTGATGGTAAGTGGAGCCATTCTTGTTTTCAGAACTTGGTTCCTAGATTCATGTATCCTTTCTACTGAGGACACAGCACTATATTAAGGTCCCTGATTTAATATATACACCACATCCTGAAGGATGGCATCCCATCACCCAGTCTGCTAACTCTGCATTCACAGGGCCAAAAGCCTGAGCCTATTGCTCATCTATGCGCCCTGCAGCAGGTTCTCTTGGAGGAGATCCATGTGGCACACCTCCACCTCCACCACATAAAGGAGGGCCAGAGTGATTGTGGATAAAATGAGAGTCCCTGTGGCCAGGATTCTCACCTGGCCCTGGTTGACTAGCTCTCTGCACACCTGTGGGAAATACATGGCTGTTGACTCTGTATAAAGAGCTCTGCCCAGTGCTCTGGGCGTGACACGGTGGCACAGCTGCAAGGCTGCAGGAGAGCAGAGCAGAGGCAGGAGTGGTGGCAGCGCTGAGGACAGAGGCCCAGAGGACGGCTGTGTGGGAGGACTGTGCAGGCAGAGGCCCAGAGGACGGCTGTGCAGACAGAGGGGCCCAGAGGCAGAGACTGGCTTGCTGCATGCAGACTCGCTCTGAGTGAGTGGGATTTTAGTGACTGACCTGCCACCTGGAAATAAAATTGGGTATAACCCTTTCACCCCAAGAATGTTTTGCTGTCAATTTCCTTGGTCTCTTTGAATCCATAGCAAACTTGCCAGGGGCTGAAACCCACTGGCAAGACAGTGATTTAGAGTAGTTTCTAGACAAACATCTAAAATCTATTTCCACAGTTGTTCCTATTGTCTCTTGCTGCATAATGAATTATCCCAAACGGTGGTTTGGAATAGACATGCCTTACCAATGGATTTCAGTCCCTGACAAGATCACTATGGAGTCAATGAGACCAAAAAAATGACAGTGGAATGTTCTTGAGGTGAAAGGTTTATACCCAACTTTATTCCCACAGTGGCAGGTCAGTCACTAGAGTCCCATGCACTCAGAGCGAGTCTGCATGCAGCAAGCCGGTCTCTGCCTCTGGGCCTCTCTGCCTGCACAGCCGTCCCAGTCTCTGCCTCAGCACTGCCACCACTCCAGCCTCTGCTCTCCTGCAGCCTTGCAGCCCTGCAGCGTGTTGCCCAGAGCACTGGGTGGAGCTCTTTATATAGAGTCAGTAACAATGTATTGCCCACACGTGTGTGGTGAGCAAGCCGACCAGGGCCAGGTAAAAATCCTGGCCACAGGAACCTTCACTGTCTCCACAAGGCACCATTTTATTGTAATGATTGTGAAGAGCTGGGTGCTGGGTGACTCTTCTGTTGCACAGGCCATTGATAGGCCACTTGGTGGTAACAGCTGGGCAGCGGTCTGGACGGTCCAAGAGAGTTCACTCATGTGCCCTGGCACCTTGGTGTAAATGGATGGAAAGCGGACTCAGCCAGGATATTGACCTGAGGGTCTACACACATGGCCAGTCCAGCATGGCAGCTTTCTCGTGTGGTCGCTCAGGACTCCAAAGAACAAGGCAGAAGCTGCATGGCCTTGTCCAAGCTGGCTTTAGGAGTCACACAGCCTCTTGTCACTGTGCTCTGTAGGTCCAAGCAGCCAGACTAAAGAAGAGGAAACATAGAACGCTCCTTTCAAGGGGAAGGGGGTCAAAATATGTGTGAGCATGTTTTAAACCCATCACAAGGCTAAACTTACAGTTAGCTGGAATAATTTCTTAGAGCACCTCAGTTGCCAACACTGCCAGGAATACAGTGTGTCACAATAATTGACAATACCTATAATTGTACAAGGTGAGAACAAAAATATCTGTTCAGTGAATGCGTGCGTAAATGTTTATTGCCATCTGGAAGACAAGAAATGAACTAGGTGGAGACACTGATGCCTGCATCTTTCATGACAAGAAGCCCTCTCTCCCACTTGCCCTGGTCCCTTGAGTGCAGGAAAGCCTGGCCCGTCTGGCAGCGGCCCCAGCCCCCCAGCCGTCATACATATCACCTTGCACAGCAGAGCCTGCTCTCAGATGTGCATTCCTCCAGTCTGGCTATGCGTGCAGGGCCTGAGCTACTGTGCACAGCCCAAAGCAAATACAGCTTGAGTCTCTGATTCCCAGCCTTCTCTCAGGAAAGGGTGCAGTCCTCGGGTACTCCAGCGACTGCTTTTGGATTATTATTCAAATCTGCATTTTTTAAATAATTTGAATAATTAAATAACTTGAAATTTTATTTGAAAATGGGGGAGTAGGGGTTCTGGTTGTCACAGTGACTGGGAGGTGCCACCAGCATTTAGTGCGAGGCCAGGAGCCGCAAATGCCCTGCGACGCCCGGGACAACCCTGCTCCAGCTGCTCTGCCCAAAGGGCTGAGAGCGGTCCCCTGGAGAGGCCCGCCCCACTGTGGGGTGGTCAGGCTGTGGCTGGGGCCGTGAGGAGAAACCAGACTCAAAATTTGCCAGTTTACAGGTTTTTCCATCATCTGTCCTGTTTTACGCATTCCCTTTGGATGACTGGCTTGTGGGAGTACAGGTTCCACTCCAGCATTTCTTCCCTTTCCCTTTCCCTCCTCCCAAATAGTGCCAGTATGTGGAGGGCAGGGCTTAGTCAACCCGTGGGTGTATGTGGGGAAGGGGAGGGACAGTCTGTACCTGGATACGTGTGAAAAAATTTAGAGTCCTCACATGTTTCAACATGTGCTCACGTTGCCCTTACATCTGAATGAAGCTGAGTAACGTGTGTGTTTGGGTCCCTCCAAAAGCTGACCCTCAGAGAGGATCTGGGTGTAGGTTGTTTCCTGTGAGGGCACCCAGACAGCAGGAATGGGGATGGAGTGACCTCATGCAGGGAAGGGAGGACAGTCAATAGAAGGGTGTGCTATCAAGGAAGCTCCTGCAAGTCAGAGGCTCCATTCTGTCAGGACCAGTGAGAAATGTGTAGAATGCCCTTCTGGAATTGTTTGCTTGGAGAGCACTAGGCTGGGTGGCTTTCCACTAGCTGCCATCACCAACTGGTCAAGAATTGGAGGGCTGCCCCCGGGGCATTAACTCACCCACTCCAGGCTGGGCTTCACGGTGGCCACTGGGGAAGACCCCAGGGCAGGAAGAAGAAAGACAACTTGAGCTTGAGGAGAGAGGCTGTTAGCAAGAGGTCTGGATGCTGCCCAGAAATGTCCACCGCAGCCTTCTGGGGGAATTAGAGGTGGGCTGAGGGACCACATGGCCACAGCCATCTGCACAGCACAGAGCTGCAACTTCAAAATGATTTCCCCTTAGAAACGGGAAGCTAGGTTACCACTGACTTTGAATTTCCAGGGGTAACGAAGAAATGTAATGTCCACCTGAATCCTGTTCCTTTATAGGTAAACCATTATTTTTGTCTCCAAGAGCTTTTAAGATTTTCTTTTATCCTGAGGTCCTACAGTGTCACCAGTATGGATCCAGTTGTGAGTTTTTGGTCATTCAATTTGCTTGTCTCTCTGTGGCCCTTTTCAATCTGAAAACTGAAGAGGTTTTTTAAGTTTTCTCATATTGTTTCTTTTTGCCTCTCTTCCATGCTCTCTGCTATCTCCATTTCTTGCCATTTTCCTCTTTTTCTTTACTAATTCATTAATTCATTCTTTATCAGTGTCCATTCTGCTATTCAGAACATCTACTAAATTTTCAAAAATAGTTGGTGATCATGGAATCCTAATTCGTTGTCATATCACTTGTTCTTAACTGATAATATACCAGACCCTTGTATCTGAATACGAATTACACTCCCTTTAAAGTCACTTCTCCCTTCCCATAGACTATTTTATTTATTCAGCTGTTTTATTTGTTGACTTTGTTTCTTCTTTTTAATGAGTTTGTTTTCCTTAAATGTTTGGACATTCTTAACTATTGTTTGCCTGAATTTGAAACTCCTGTTTGCCTAAGTATGTATGAGCTGGTTCCAGCCGTCTCAATGACTCTGGGAGAGTTGGAGGGGTGCAGAGAGATAGAAACCGGAGGGCAGATGGTAGCTGTTTGCTCACTTGCCTTTTGAGAAGCAGGGGCTCTCCGCTCCAGGACTGTACGTCATCTGGAGCCATTTCTCTCCTTCTCTGGCCTGACTGCCCATCTGAACTTCCTGGGTCTGGACTTTTCCTGCTTCAGACAGCTGTCCTCAGAGTATATTCTGGGGGCAAATGCATGAATCAACCACCCTTTTTTATTTCTTTCTTCCTTGGATACCTGGGGTTACTTCCAGCCCTGCTCTGCCTTTCTGGGTTGTTTCTCTGCTACTGGAAGTTGTATTCTTGGTCTAAATACCATCTATACTCTTTGCTCAGTACTTGTCGGTGGTGGGGGAGAAGGAGCCTGGGGGGCTTGGCTGTTCCAAATACTAAGCTTTATTAATTAACCTGATGATGCCCCAAAGCCCTCCCTGGTCTATTTGTTGAGTCTCAGCTTAAAATATTCCTGGAATTTCTATTACCTTCACAGTAGTTTTCTATTGTCAGTGTTGTGGGCTATGACTTTTTTCTGCCCTTATGTTTCTGCAGTCTGATCCCATCTGCTTTCTATCTCCCAGGAATTTTTCAAAATCTGTCTAAGGATAGATCCCTTTCTTATTTTGCAGAGCCATGGTGGATTCGTTTACCTCCTCCACTTTTCATCTATTTATTTTATTTAATCCTCACAATGATTCAGTGAAAGAGGTCTTTATTATTACCTTATATTGCAGACGTAAAACTGAGGCTCCCTGACATGTCACAGCTAGAATATGGTAGTGCTAGGACTTGAACCCTGGTCCATCTGACTCCCAATGGCAGTAATGTTACCAAGTCCAACCTCAAACCACTTACCACAGGACAGGCTATTAAGTTGATAGACAAGGTGTTGAGGCAAGGGAAGTAAGTTTACTCAGAAAACCAGCACACTGAGAAGGTGACAGACTGATGTTCTCAAGCACCAGGTTAACTTAGGTTTGATTTCAATCTTCTTTTTTTAAAGGGAAGGGAGGTGTAGAAGGGGCTTCAGGTTAAGACGTGATGAACACCCTCAGACATCTGGGCATCTGCAAGCGTCCAAGGAGGGTTGTGAAACTCCTTGCTCTCGTTTAATTGACTCCAGTCATTTCATTGACATGGGTTTGGCCATGATATTCTAGTAAGTCCTTGACAATCTAGTCATCATTTTTGTACATACTTCTTTGTCTCCTCAAGGGATGAAGAGAGGGAGGCAAGTTTCAGGTAAGGGGCTGGTTGCATCAATGTTAAGCCATGAGCAGGATTCCTTGTGATGATTAACAAGCCTACATGTGTGGCTGCAGGGTTGAGCAGAAGCTTTGTGCCCAAAGATTAAGGCAGCAAAAGAGACAGATACAATATGAAGGCAGAGATGCCAAGCTTTTTCATTCTCCTACGTTAACAAATATTCTCTCCAGCTGATAGGGACCTTCTCTATGTTTGCCTCCTTGTTGCTTCCCCCTATGGCCTGAGAGCTCCTTAAGGGCCAAGGTTGTCCTGGATCCCTCTTTGTACCCCCTGCAGCACACCCCCTGCAGGACACCAAACCCCAGGAGCACTGGTCGATGGCGACTTGTCAAGGTCATGTGACTAGGACATGGCGGGTCAGGATCTGAACCCAGTAACATTGGCCCCAGAGACTGCACCCCAATGCCATCTTCCACTCAGATCTAAGGTGCCACTCACCAACTTCCTCCCAAGCACCCCCTTCCTGGAAGGAAGGTAGATCACTAGGCCAACAGCCAATTTATGCCACGGGAAGACTGTCCTTAAGGGATGCCACTGCTGTATTTCACTACAAGTACCTTGGCGCTGACTCTTAGAACCTAGACTAAGCCTTGCTTCGGTGGGACAGCAGAAGAGAAGCAAAATGAAGAGAAGAATACAGAATATGGACTGTCAGAACTGTCAACGGACTACACAGACACAGCAGAGACTGGGCCCATCGAGTGGTAGAGACAGTGTCGGGGGGAAGGCGGGAAGGAGGAGTAGGGACTTGACAAGACCAGTCTGTGAGGAGGCAAGAATATGTGTTACATGATCTGCCACTATTAATAGTGTCGTCTTCACAAGTGGGCCTCCGCAGGCTTCATTTTCTCTATATTTGTAAGATAAGGTCACCTCTAAGGTCCCTCTAATGCTAACAATCAAAGATTGTAAATAATGAGTAAATTCAACCACATCAGAACTAAAAACTTATTTTTTAGTGTTTCCAGCCTCTCTACTTACCCTTGTCTTTCAGAGCTCTGGGTACTTTTCCAATCCCATGCCTCATTATTCTCTGCCTCACACTTTTGCCCTCCAGCCCACAGACCGAGGCATAGTAGCTTTCTTGTAAACACCCTGTGTTTTGCATCCAAGTCTTTCCTTGTCTCGGGCTGCACCATCCCCTTTCTGACCATCCACCCTCTCACTGCCACAAACACAAGCATACCCACTTTTGGCCAGGCTAATTACATTTGTTATTTTAAGAATCTGTTTAGGTATAATTTCCTCCAGGAAGACCTTTCTGATACCCGTCCCCGGGCTGAGCGAGACACCCACCCACTGCGTTCTTCTCCACTTCTTGGGGGGTGGGAGCCCGTGATATACTACGGTACTAATCTAATTTAAACCTAGCATCCCAGCAAGTGAACTTTAGCCCTGTTTTTACAGATGTGGAAACTAAGACTCAGCAAGATTGAGAAATGCACCGAACGCTGCACACCATCAAGTCTCAGCCAGGAGTCAAACCTAGTGTAAGTGCTCAGGCCACCTTTGTAGCATCTGCCTCGTAAATCTGTGGCACGATTGGGATTACACCCCAACACCCCATGCTGGAGTGGCAAGGATGGCAAACTTGCAAAGGCCAGTGCACAAGTCATGGCAGCTAGAACAAAGCCACACTGGGAGACTGACACAGGGAGCACCTTGAGCCACTGTCCCACCCTTGATGGGTAGGGGAGCACCCTGGGTGGCCTGCATGCAAGTCCTACTTTCTGGGCCCTGAGTTTTTGTGAGACTGTCCTCCAAACCTATAGGCAGAGTTGGGCCCACAGACACCTGGAGCGTTTGTTCCTTCTTCTTCTGGGACCTTAGATGCCAACTCACTTCCCCTCGGGGCATGGATGTCACACATGGTCTTTGGGAATTAGCTAGTGACTGGGCTGGATGCCATGTTGGTCTGTAGGCTGGTACATCTACACTGGGGCCTCTCCCACTTGGAGGCACTAGATATGAATTAATAAAGTCAGACCAGAATTGTATTGCTTTCAGCCAAATACTACTACAAAACTCTTAGAGCAATATAACATGCTTTTTCCAATAATTATGAAGATCGAAACACAGCAAAATAAGAGCAAGTTTCTAAGTACAGGATTATGCAAAAGTTTTAGAGCGATTTTCATAAACAGAAGCATTAGAACCATACATCATTGTCATTTTAACTAACGTTTAGTTTAGAATTCTGAAGGAGTAAAGCAAATGGATTTTCTAGTAAGAAACATATCCAAGGTTGTTCTAGAAAGGGTTGTAATTGAAATTACTCTCAAATGCACTGAAGAAAGAAGATGCAATAAAAAATAAAGGTATATGTATATTATTTAAAATTATAACAAAGTGGTTAACCATGGACTCTGGAGGTCAGATTGCCTGGGTATAAATCCTGACCTTAGTTGATGTGTCTATGCCTCAGTTTTTCTCACCTAAAAATGGAGATAGGGATCTCTATCTATAGAGGTGTGTAAAGATTAAATGAGTTAATGACACTAGAAGAAAGCTTGGCATATGGTAAATACACAACAAATGCTAGCTGTCATTAGTTATTACTATTGGCAATTAAATATGTCATAAACTAAATTCACTGTTTATATTTATATATATTTAATTTTTAACTCTCCAAAATCCTTTATTTAATAAAATTGAAATGTTTGATGACAACCTAATACACAAACTCAAGTCTATAAGCAGAATTTCTTCTTCCTCAAGGGAACCTGAATTTTACTCTTAAGGCCTTTCAATAATTGGCAGAGGCCACTCAGATTATCAAAGATAATATCCTTTACTTAAAGTCAACTGATTGTTAATCACATCTACAAAATACCTTCACAGAAACACCTTAATTTAGTCAAATAACTGAGCACTGTGGCCTAGTCAAGATGACACACAGAACTAACCAACAGTTAAGTTGGAGGAAAGGCAGTGTGTCCTAAGCAAAGGGACAGCAGGGGCAGAGGCACAGAGGGCAGCGACACAACTGTGTGTGTTGGCGGGGGTGTCTCTGCGAGTGTGCATCCGTGTGTGAGTGAGAGGGTCTGTATGTGTGGGAGTGTGTCTACGTGTGAACAGTTGTGTATGAGTGAGTATGTATGTTTAACGTCTGTCTCAGTGTATGTGTGTGGGTAGGTGTGTGTTGGTGGAAAGGCAAAAGGAGACACAGGCGCAGGAGTGTGTGCCAGGAGGTGACAGAAGATGAGCAGAGAGAAGTGGTAGACCAAACAGTTGACAGGGGTCTTTGCCTGCCGTGCTGATGCGCTTTACTTTCCACTGTGGCATGATCAGAATCATCTAGAAACTCCTAGGCACCATTTTTGAAAACAGATTCTTTGGCTCCCTCCCATACCTAATTAATCAGATTAAACTAGGAGCTTGTATTTTAAAAAGCCCCATTTTATCCCCCAGTTGATGACCAGGTTTGAGAATCCTTTCTTTGGGCAATGGAAGTCATTGAAGTGTTAAATGACAAAGTCAAATTTTGCAATCATTTAACAATCTTCCTGGTTTAAGTGATTGTGATTTTCACATGAATAGGATAACTTTTACAGGGTAGCTCGAAACATCAATGCAGGTAGTATGTGCCTGGGAAAACCTTGGCGGAGATCCTCCCCAGCATACTTATCTTTGCAGACACAACCTAATTGGGATCAGAAGGGCAGAGAGCTGGGAGGCGGAAGGATGGCACTCTCTGTCACTGTTAGCTCCATTTCCATGGAGATCCATTCATTCATCAAGCCTTCATTTAAGGCTTACCGAGTACCTAACCCATGCCAGGCTCAGTGGGGGACAGGAAGACAGCAGAAGCCAGCTTACAGTTTTGCAGATACATGTATCTGAAACACAGTTTTTAAAAGAGCAGAACACAGTGCTCTTTTAAGGCAATATTTAAGACAAGCCTGAGGCAAGATGGTACAGATGCAAAGCATACATGTCAAAGACCTATGCTTCTTTAACAAGGCAACTCAACAAAGTGCCTAATTCACACCTGACCCATGGGCAGCATTAAATAAATGTTGGTGCCTTGCCTTCCTGAGTTATTATTAATGCCAGCACCCATTCTTCAGTAGTCATAGTCTTTGGGGTCCTGGAATTAATTTCAAAGAGGAAAATCATGTCTGGTTTCTAGAATCGTAGGAGGTTTTATTAATATCATGGTGTTCATCTGGTTGACATAGGAGACAGGGCACTGGATGCGTGTAGTTGAGCTCCAGAACGGGTATCACAAATGAGGCTTTTGAAGGAAATAGAAACACCCTTGCCTTGGGACAACATCTATCAGTCCTCTCAATTTAGACCCCTTCAAGCATAACCAGGGAGACCATTAGGGCTCATGACCACCTTCAAGCCCAGAGAAAAGTGTTTTTCTGGGAGTGGCCCCCCTTGCTTGTGAGCATTTGGAACCTTGTGATTTTTTTGATACTAGAGCTCTTCCACCATCCCTCACATCCTATTTCAACAGGTCAAATGTTCAGATTCACATATATCTTGCATGTCAGCTAGGAGAACATGAACCTTTCTCCAAAAATAGGCTACCAGTTATCAAAGAAAGGATTTTAAGATAATAATAAAGTGCAGGAGCTAGAGATGGAAAATGGCTTAAACCTGCAGCAGCTCTCACCTCAGACACACCAAGCCCAGGGTTTCTCTCTCAACTCTAAAGGAAACCATCCTCAATACTGAGGTCCTAAGCTGTGAAGTGACCCTATGGTGTATTTCTGAATTTCCCTGTCTTGTAAAGAATGTGTTGATCTACCCCCTCATCTCCACCCGTAGTTCCCACCACCACACACTAGAAGGGACTTCTCTCCTCTGTACTGGGTAGACCAAGCAATACCATCTCAGGCAACTGATTTGCAGGCCATGACCTGCACTGACCCTCCTCTAGCCATGTTCACATCCACCTATTCCTCTATGTAGTTGTGATTCTTTGAGAGTCCAACACAGTGAGTCGGAATTAACAGAAAAGAGCTAAGAGTCCATGGACTGAATTAAATGACTAGAACCCAGGAAACGATGTCAGCTAAAATCTGACATTCAAGAATAGAAGAGAATAAAATCTTAATAAATAAATTTTAGACAGTTACTCCTAGAGAGATACACCTTGAGATAAAGGAGAATCTCCCCAGTATAATGCATAGACATTTTGCTAAGATGTACCCAAGCTTTGCCCTGTAAGCTGAACAAAATGACTCAGATCTTAGGACTCTTGCACAAACCTCAGATACAAACACATGTGAACCACATTCTCTTCTCAGCAAAGCAGTTCCCTCAATGGCAGGAGCCAAGGCCTGGTCCCTGAGAAAGGCTAGAAACACTTCATTTTGACAGGGACACACTGGTAGCTGTGGCTACTGCAGACTAGAGCTACATCCTGTATTAGAAGGACACTGTCCCTGGGCTGGCCCTCACTCAGAAGTCCAGACTTTATCTGAAAACCGCATTAGACTGATATTTTCAAAAACATCAGCTTCTGTTGTAGCACACCAACCCTCCTGTGGGGGAAAAATTCTTTTTTAAGGCATTGGAGACCCATCAGGCCCTAGGACTTAAAGGCCCAAGACTGTGGAGGAAAGGAAAATTCACTGAGGTGATTCCTAATAGTCTATTCCACTTCCTCTCTCAAGGCACTTGCCGCTTCTTAAGAAAGGTCGATAAGAGGCAGCGGCTAAGTAACCGAGAACATGAACAGATGTTTAGGCAATGCCATAGACACGGGGACATAAAAACGGGAGTTCAGGACTGCTAAGATAACCAGGACCAATGACGCCAGGAGAGAGAGAAAATAAATGCAGAGATTGAACCAAACATCAGGCCCAATCTTTCCACTCAAGGCTTTGCTGATTCCTAAGGAAAGCAAACTGGGCAGAAAGGAGCATCAAAGAACCCAAGAAGATAAGCAGAGCTGTGGGAGGGGAGAGGAGATGAAACCTTAGGATCTCTCCATACAAGAAACTCCTTTCAGTTGATATGAATGAGGGGCTAAATCCCAGGGTCCAAGAAAGTCAAGAATTAAGCTATTTAGAGGTTTGGTTTCAGCCTTCCATCTTGGCAAAAGAAGAATTGGTCATCTAAAAGATGGGTTGAAAATATTCAGAAAAAAGCACAGCGAAAAACAGAAAATACAGAGGAGAGTGAAAGAGATGTTTATTACTCACCACACCAACAGAATAAAAGAGAAAAACCCATATGATCACCTCAATAGATACAGAAAAAGCATTTGAAAAAAAATAAACTCTAATTCACAAATAAATAAGAAACAGACATCTCACCACCACCATTACCTCCCATCCCCCGCCAAAAAAAACCTTTCACCTAAGTTTGGGACTGAAGCAAGAATGTCTGCTCTCACTTCTGTTAACAGTGTACTGAATGTCTTGGTGAGGGCGATAAGGCAAGAAAAGGAAATAAGTGGCATAAAGATTGAAAGAAAGGAAACTTTTACTCATAGATATGATTATTTACAATAGGAATTTCTTCACCCATATCCACATTGTGGAACCTCTATGGCACCCTGTAGTGTCAATGGGTTTCAGCCCCAGGCAAGCTCACTATGGATTCAGTGAGACCAAGGAATGACAGACAATAGAACATTCTTGGGGTGAAAGGGTTTATTACCTGGCCTGTTCTCCCAGCAATAGGTCAAGCACTAGAATTACGTCTGCATCCAGCAATCTGCAGGTCTGTAATCCTCTTTCATCTCTGCTTCCGTCCAGAGCGCTGGGCAGAGCTCTTTATGTAGTGATTCAGTCAGTAATAGCTAATTGCCTAGGGTGTGGAAGCAGTAGCCTAGCAGCAGGCCATTACATCATGAAGTAGTTTAGATTCAGGTGAGGATCCTGGCCATAGGAACTTCCATTTTCCCTACACACGCCTTTCCTACAAATCCCCAACAATTCTCCTTCCTGAAGGACAAGTTCAAATATATCTGCCTCATTGACATCTATCCTGATGCTTCCATCCTCAAATACTCTCCCCTTTCTTTTAAGTTTTTACTTTAGTTCAGCTTAATCAACAATTTAACTCTTAAATATACTGGGCACTGAAGATTCCCATCTATTTTCATCTACCCATTTTTGTAACATTTACCACTCAAGAGAATAAACAAAATATAACTAAATGTCCTTTAAAAAGTAAATATCAAAGTTAAGCTAAGGTTTCCTTTCACAAACATCCTCAGTCCTAGATCCTTTCCCAAACATACCCAGAGGAAACCATTGTTATCACTTCCACTTGTAGCCTTCTGAACTCCTGGTCTTTGTTTTGTACTTTACATACATATATACGTCCCCTAGAAAATATGTAAGATTATTTTCTGTTTTTTTTATCTTTTGCTTTACATTTTTCATAAAAGATACCATACATAACTGTTTGCCACTTATTTTATTCAAAAGGGTATCTGTCTTGCCAATGGGTTTCAGCCCTGGGCAAGTTCACTATGGATTCAATGAGACCGAAAAATGACAGTGAAATGTTCTTGGGGTTATAACATTTATACCCAACTTTATTCCCTCAGTGGCTGGTCAATCACTAGAATCCCATCCACTCAAAGTGAGTCTGCATGCAGCAAGCCAGTCTCTGCCTCTGGACCTCTCTGCCCCTGCAGCTGTCTCAGTCTCTGTCCTCCGCACTGTCACCACTCCAGCCTCTGCTCTGCTTTCCTGCAGCCTTGCAGCTGTGCCACTGTATCACCCAGAGCACTGGGCAGAGCTCTTTATATAGAATCAATAGCAACATATTGCCCACATGTGTGTAGTGAGCTAGCCAACCAGGGCCAGGTGAGAATCCTGACCACAGGAACCTTCACTTTAACCACACTCCACCCCTCCAGGAATCTCGCCTCTCAATCTATGTGCCCTCAATCCTCTGCAATGGTCCCTGTGTAAGGAAGCTGGAATATTGTAACCAAATTCCATGACATAATAACAACAGAGGCTATGACAATATACAAATAACACAAATTACAACAAATTATAATAACCCTCAACCCTGAGGAGATCGATTGCCACCAAGTGGTCACCCTGGCTTTATTCAAACCAGTTCTACTCAAACAAGTTAGCCAAAAGGACTGTGGATGGCCCTTACAATACCCACACCAGCCTCTCCAACAGAAAGTCTTGCAGACACACAGGCCAGTATTATGGCTTTGTCTCTGGTTTCTGCTTTGTCCTCAGCAGCCAGAACTGCTGCTCTGGTTTCAATTGCTTCAGTAAGAGTCTATTTGACTTCCCATCCAATTTCTTTCTGTCTGTTCCTGATTCTGTCAAATCAGCCACATCTGGGTCCTCGTGACCTTCACAGGCCCCTTTAAATTCTTTCTTCGAGTAGCAGACTGGGTTTTCTTTTGTGCTTTCATTGCTTGAACGTGAGAATAGGAGCAGAGCATAGAGTGCTCCACGACCTGGGAAGAGGCTGCACCCCTCCTAGAGGAACCAGCAGTTGCCGAGTCTTTATTTCCTTTCAGGGTTTCCACCAGCTTTCAACCGGGTGGGGTTTCAACCCAGGAGGGGCTGCTGCCTCCAGCACCGGCAGGGCCTCCACCCCCACCTGTTTGTCAAACCTCAGCTCCTCCATTTCTGGGACCCACAGCTCCACTGCATCCTTCACCTGCCCCACGGCACCTCACAGCCTGCACTCTTGTGCTGCTGCTTCTCAGGCTACCATGACATCCTTTACCATTTCCACAGCATGCTCGTAGTGATGCCATTTCAGTCACCAACAAATTTTTTACCTCCTCAATGGCACTTCACAGCTTGTATTCTCATGCTGCCTCCACTTATGCTTCCTGCAGGAGGACATCTTTCTCCTTTACGGCCTTTCTCATTATTGTGAGAAAAAAACTCCCCACCATCCCACGGCCTCATGGGCCCTCTGTTTCTCTAAGGAATTCCCTATTTTGCTGATGTCTTGCCAGTGAGTTTCAGCCCCAGGCAAGTTCACTATTGATTGAATGTGACCAAAGAAATTGACAGCAAAACGTTCTTTGGGGTGAAAGGGTTTATTACCCGGCTTGTTCTCCCGGTGGTCGAGCACTAGTGTCTCCGCCTCTGCCCAGAGCGCTGGACCCAGCTCTCTATATAGCACAATAATAGCTATTGCCTAAAGGTGTGGAAGCAGTAGCCTAGCAACAGGCCAGTTACATCATCAGCTGGTTTAAGTTCAGTGAGGATCCTGGCCATAGGAACCCCAACTTCCCCACACTCCACCCCTCCAGGATTCTTGCCTTACATTCTACACACCTTCAGTCTTCCGCAATGGTCCCTGTGTGAGAAAGCTAGAGTGCTGTAACCAGATTCCACAATAGCAACAGAGGATAACAACAACTTAGAGATAATAACAAAAATTAAGATACAATAATATGTTGATACAGGTAACAAAAATTATAATAATCCTCAAGTCAGAGGAGGTTCCTAATAACAAAAATTATAATAATCCTCAAGCCAGAAGAAGTTCCCAATTCACAAAAATTTTAGGGGCAATAAGACACATGTTTTAATGACACCAACACAGTGTCCATCAGGTAGGATGCATGCAAGGGAGTGGTCCTTTGATAGGACTGTAGCGGAAGGGGGTACCTTCCAGGTCAAGTATACCATACTTTTACTCCTCTCCCTGTGGGGGTTACTGAAGGGTCTATATATAATGCTACTGGAGGTGCATGCACTGGCCATAATGATAAAACAAAACTCCCCAGTAAGATGCTCCTACCTTCTGGCCGTTCAGGATATACTACTGTGACCTTTGGTGGCCATTCTGCTGTTATTCCAGGAATACCCAGGAGGCCAGCTTCCAGGCCTTGTCCCCAAGGTGCCAGGAGAACCAGCCATCATTGATCCATGTGTCGAAAGGTCCAAGGCCATGTCCACTCAATGGAGTCTCTGGGGTTTAGTGCAGTTGGTGCTGGCAGCAAGATATTATTCTGGTGGCCAAACCTCAGCTTCAGTGATTCTTCCTTGGTTTGTACTTGCAGTTGTATAGAGGAGGCAGCCATATGTGTTAATACGTCTATGGGGCTCAGGGATCCCTTTCGGGGTCTCTCTTTCAAATGCCATAGCATGGTCCATAAGCAGACTGACTATCCCCACAGACTATTTGTATCTGACTTTAGTCTGGATTTTAACAAGCCATGTGCCTCTATCATGCCTGCTGTGGTAGGATTGTATGGCACATGAAAGTTCCATTTGATTCCCAGCTGTCGCACCCATTCTTGCAGTGTACATCCATTAAAATGGGTGCCCTGATCTCTCTCAATTACCTGTGGTCAGCCATAGGCAGCAAAGCGATGCTCCAGGCCTCTTTTGGTCATCTGCTGGTCTGAACAATGGGTAGCAAAAGCAACCAGAACTCCAGTAGCTGTGTCCACACAAGTCATCACATACTGATATCCTTCTGACACAGG
The DNA here is from genome assembly GCA_032199065.1 of Smutsia gigantea. Taxonomy (NCBI): domain Eukaryota; kingdom Metazoa; phylum Chordata; class Mammalia; order Pholidota; family Manidae; genus Smutsia; species Smutsia gigantea. The sequence continues at coordinate 144,954 of JAVSCE010012982.1, forward strand.
TAAAGGCCCAATATAGTCTATCTGCCACCTGACGAGGGGTATAGGCCCTTTAGCTATTGTCCCATGTTGCTGTGGACCTTAGTGTAAGTCCCTTTTAGAGCACATGACACACTCCTACTGGGCTCTACTAACTTCTTCAAAGGTCAAAGGCAAGTCCCACCACTGAGCTACAATCCACATTGTCTTTTGCCCCTAATGCAAAAAATGCTGATGTAACCATTAGGCTACATCAGAGGCAGGCTTTCCTTCTAACCAACGTATCTGGGCCAATTTATCTGCTCCATCATTCCCTGGGGATGCCAGTGGTAAATGACCTGTCACATGGTAGACTGTAATTATTTTAGTCTGACCACAGGCCCCAAAGTCTTGCCACAATTCTTGCCCCCAAAGGGGTTGGTGACCAACCAGCCAGTTGGCATGGTACCAGGTTGGTAGCCACAGGGTCGAGCCCCAATAGACAGCCCACCTGTCAGTGCAGACAACTATAGGGGAGGGCTCCTAGCTGATCACAAGCCACATGGTCCACAACTCTGCCCATTGGCTGCTCCTCCCCTCACCATCTTCCATCTGTATTGTCTCAGTCTTAGGATGGAAAGCTATGGCTCTCCCTTTTGGGGGCTGCCCACGGCTGGAGCCATCTGTGTACCATGCGTCTTTGGGTATAGGGGCTCTTCCCTCCCGATAAGGACTCTCTGCTACTAACGGTTCAAAAGTAGGTTCTTCCTGCTTTTCACTAGTGTATGTCACCGGCCCCAATAAGCACTGGAGTGTTTCACTCAAGGGGCTCCTAGAGAGGGCACTACGCTGCTGTAGGTAAGCACCCCACTTGGCTAGCATGGGTGTTTGTGCCACACCACTCCTTGGCTTTTGGGCCCAGTCTCGTACCCACCCAAAAATGGGATAGGTGGTTATTACCTTTATCGGGGCCATTCCAGTGATGGGTTCTGTAGCCACCAAGGTGTGATACATGGGAGCCAGTTGTTTTTCTATCAAAGTGTATCGTACCTCTGCCCCTTCCCAGAGTTGTGACCAGAATCCAACAGGTTGGCGAGTTTGTTTAAGCTGCTGCCAGAGACCCAAGTCATAACCGTCTTCAGTTACATGAACATCCAGCTCACAGGGCCTTGATGGGTCTATCACACTCAAGGCGTGCACGGCCTTGACTGCCTGTTTTGCTGTAGTAAAGGCAGATGCACATGTCTCATCCCAGTCCAACCTGACGCCCTTTCATACCAACCCATATAAGGGCTTCAGAATTTGTCCAAGTGTGGGATAAACACTCTCCAGTAGCGTAGAAGACCCAGAAACTCCTGAGGCAATGCTACAGTTGTAGGGGTAGGAAAGGCCTGGACTTTATCTATAACTGCTTCTGGTATCACTTTGGTCTTACCTGACCAGACGACCCCCAAGCATTTGACAGACAAACCAGGTCCCTGAACCTTGGTGCTGTTCACAGCCCATCCTTTCTTCTGTAAATGTTGCAGCAGTCTATGTGCTGCACCTTCTAGATCTGAAAGAGAATCAGACATGAGCATGACATCATCAACATAATGGTACAGCCTCACTGTTGGCGGTTTCTCCCAGGTAGCCAAGTCCTGGGCTACAAGTCCATTACAGATAGTGGGGCTGTGGAGGTATCCCTGTGGAAGGACGGTGAAAGTCCATTGCTGTCCTTCCATGTGAAGGCAAACTGTTCCTGACTTTCCTGCTCAATGTCAATGGAAAAGAAGGCATTAGCAAGATCTACCACATAAATGGTATGTTCCTAGTTCATGGCTGAGGGTATCCATCAGGCCTACAATAGAGGGGACAGCAGCATGCAAAGGGGGTATGACTTTATTCAGTTCTCTGTAATCCACAGTCATAAACCAGGAGCCATCTGGCTTTTTTACTGGCCACACTGGGGAACTGAAAGGACTATGGGTGGGCTTTATAATACCCACCTTTTCCAGCTCCTGGAGAGTTTCTCCAATCCCTTTATGTCCTCCAGGCAGTTTGTATTGTTTGGTATTAGTCACCCGCTGAGGTACAGGCAAAGCTATGGGTGGGTGCCTAGCATGTCCCCTCAGAACTACCTTCACCACACATACTCTCAGTCTGAACTCACCTGCAGTGGTCTGCAACCATAGACCCTGCAGGATATCAATCCCCAAAATATACTCAGGGATAGGAGATATATACACAGTATATTCTTTTGGGGTTAGATGCCCTATTCCCAAAGGGATTTGGGCTTTTTTTCACTCTGACAGCCTTACCCCCGTTTCCATCTATGATAGTGGGGGTCCCGGGGAACCGCTTAGGGTTACCATGAATCGGTGAACATTCAGCCCCAGTGTCCACCAGAGCCAGGACACGTATGTTCACTGGGGACCAATGGATAGCTATTTCAACCTGTGGACTCTGGTCCCCCTGGTCCCTGAGGGCAGATACTTTGATCTTCCCCTAAGTCAAATCATGTTCCCCTATCACCTTCCTGTGTGGGCTCAAGTGAGGTTGGATCGCTTTCCAGCAGGAAGTCTTGCAAACACACAGGCCAGACCTGTGGCTCTGTCTCTGACCTCTGCCTGTTTGGTCTTAATGGCTGGAACTGCTGCTCTGGTTTCAGTTGTTGCCATAGCTCTAGTAAGATCCTATTTGTCTTCCCATCTAATTTCCTTCCATCTGCTCCTGCCAATATTAAATCAAACCACATCTGGGTCCTCATAAGCTTTATGGGGCCCTGTAAATTGTTCTTGTGATTAGCATATCTTATTTATTTCAGGGTTCTCATTGCTTCAGCCTCTCCTAAGTCTGCTATTTTACATGTCACCTCGCTTATGGGATGCCCTAAGTGAGGGGAAAGAATGGCCACTAGAGACCCAACGAGGGATGGGGGAGCCATTTGAAGCACAATATTTCTCATCCCAGTAGTGAAAATCTCTTCATCTGGGCCATAATTCTCTGGACTATAGATGGCATTTCCTATGCCTAGCTCTTGTAACACCTGTTGGAGCTCAGCATACATCTGCCATCTAACAGGGGAGGATGGTAAATCACCCGGATTGGGCCACACAGCACGAACTGCAGCCATAAACCCATCAAGGAGGGAGCGACTCCCAGGGTCTGATGTGCATTTTGTAATCGCTGCCTCAAGCTGGGCTGCACTGTCAGGGAAGACAGCTTTCCCATCTCTGATCCCGACAGAACAATTCCATCCATCCCTAAGTCCCACAGACGCAGGAGCCAAGCTGATATTGACTCTGAGGGCTTCTGCCTAAACGGGGAGCCCAAATCCACCAGCTCAGCTTGAGTATAGGGGCAGACCATAGAGGGCTCCATGACCTGGGGAGGGGGCTGCTCCTCTCCTTGGGGAACTTTCAGCTACTGGGTCTTTATTTTCTTTACAACCACTGGGCATGCTTTCAGTAAAGTAGGGCCCAGTGCCTCTAGCACTACCCCTTCATCCTTCCCCAGCTCCTCCATTTCTGGGACTGATGGCACCTTTCTCTCCCCTCCCCTGAGTGCCTTCTCTGCTACAACGTTTACCTTTTCTGTGCCTCACAGCAATGCTAGCTCAGTCTTTAGAAGCTATCTTACCTTCACCTCAAAGCTTTGCAGCTGGCATTCTCATGCCACCTCCACCTGTGCTTCCCTCAGGAGTTCGTCTCTTTCCTCGATGGCCTTTTCCTCCTTCAGAACACCTGGCAGGGCTGCTGTGTAGTCCTGTAAAGAATTTTTTGCCTCTTCAATGGCACCTTGCATTCTAGTGCTGCCTCCTCTCACATCAATGCCATTTCCTTCTTCAGGGACTCCACAGAAGTTTGCAGCTTGCCTTCTCATCCCACCATTTCTTGGGTCTTTTTCAGGAGCATGTCCTTCTCTTCTGTAGACTTTTTTAGTACTATGAGAAGCAGCCAACCCACAGTTCCTGCTGCTTCACTGGCCCTCTGTCTCTCAAAAGACCTACTTACTATACCAAGGGCCACCCCTACAGCCTCAGGTGTCACCTCCACTTGCCTCCAGTCCTGGGGTGGTGCCCAGTCCTCTAGGAGGCAAGCCACATCAGACCACATACCCATTGGGGGACAATCCACTGTGTCCCCATTCACAGGGGCAGCTTGCTGAAGCACCCCTCCCATAAGGGCAGCCTGTCTTTTTCCTGGGTCAATAATGAATCCTGCTGACTATGCCAATTGTCTTGCTAATGGGTTTCAGCCTTGGGCAAGTTCACTATGGATTCAATGTGACCAAAGAAATTGACAGCAAAACGTTCTCTGGGGTGAAAACGTTTATTACCCGGCTTGTTCTCCTGGCCGTAGGTCAAGCACTAGCATCTCTGCCTCTGCCCAGAGCACTGGACTGAATTCTCTATATAGTGCAATAATAGCTTATTGCCTAAAGGTGTGGAAGCAGTAGCCTAGCAACAGGCCAGTTACATCATCAGGTGGTTTAAGTTCAGTGACGATTCTGGCCATGGGAACCCCAACTTCCCCACACCAACTTTATTCCCATGGTGGCAGGTCAGTCACTATAATCCCTTCCACTCACAGCAAGTCTACATGCAACAAGCCAGTCTCTGCCTCTGGGCCTCTCCGCCCCCGCAGCCATCTCAGTCTCTGTCGCCCACTCCAGTCTCTGCTCTCATGCAGCTGTGACACTGTGTCATGCAGAGCACTGGGCAGAGCTCTTTATGTAAAGTCAATAGCAACATATTAACCACACATGTGTAGTGAGCTAGTCAACCAGAGCCAGATGAGAATCCTGGCCATAGGAACATTCACTTTATCCACAGTATCTTAAAGGTCTTTTGATAGATCTACCTCACTCTTAACCTCTGTATAATTTTCGTTTGATGGCTTTAACCTCAGTTTATTTAGATACTTCCCTATTTGACATTTGGGTTATTTGCAGTATTATGAAATTATAAACAATACTGCAGTTATCATAATTATGTATACCCTTTCTTGCAAGTGAATGAATGTCCACTTGGGGTACCCCAAGAAATGAAAACGCTGGATCAGAATGTCTTTTTTTTTTTTACTAGATATTGCCAGACTGCCTTCCAAAATTCTCTTGAAGGCAGGATCTTGCTCAAGTTCATCTCAGTATCCTTCCGCTAACCCTGAGCTCAGTAGTAATATGCACTCAGTAAGGATTTTTTAGTTGATGAATGAGAGAATGCATGGCCACAGTGAAAATATTCTGAATCATTTCTCTGACCCACCATGTAAGGACTCACAGTATTTAACTTTTCATGAATGCCTTTGGCTAGGCTTCAACTCCTAAACGATAAATGCTTTGTCTTCTATTTTTCTGCAAATACATAGCAACTAGCACTCATATAGGTGCTATAAACACCGATGTTCATTGAATCAATGAGCAGATATGTTTTATGTTAGCAGTAATCTAAGTTGGGGAAATAATCATTGTGATTATAGCAACACATAGGAAATATCAAGTAAGAATGACCTGCACAGGCCTTGGGAAGGGCTCTAGGCAGTGGACGTGTTTTTCTAGCCTAAATGACACAATAATGTTGGTCATTAACTGGGAGCACAAAGCAATTGGCTAAGTGCCATTCCTCTTCAGTAGCAATATGTTACCAGCGAGAGATAGTAGAATTGCACCAGGGAGGGGAAGGGCTCCATTCCACGTAAATGGAGCTCTCAATGTTCTGATGATACACAGATGTGCCACATAAAGCATTCCAAGGCAAGAACAGCAGTGAGAAAGAGACCTGAGCCTGCCTCTGCTTTAATGACCTTAAGAAGCAGTGTATCAGAGCATGTTGATGGGCCTGACTTGCTTTATGCCCAGATGGGTGGGGCTTGGGCCCATAACATATCTCCAAAGTGGCCTCCAAAAAGCCCTCCGTCTGAACCACCTCATTCTAATAGGACTGATTCTCAGAAGCCTCAGTCTTGGAGGTGAAATGAATCCCAATCATTAAAGCAAAAGAAATGCTACCCTCTCATTTCCACAAGTGCCCATGTCTTCCAAGTTTTTCTAATCATTTTCTCATTAGTCTCATTCTCAATCTCACCGTCATTATTATTCTGTTTATGTAACGCCACTCACTGAGCACCTTCCAGACTCCTTCCCGCCAGCATGCACAATACATTCCAATTATGTAATTATGCCATTGTAATCAAATCATTAAGATTCACATTAAACATGTATTAAAGTTCACAAGGAAAAAACGAGCACCAGACACAGGCACCAAGAGGGAGGGAAGCAGACAAACAGACCTGTAATTGCCGCTTATTTGTAATGAGCTTGTGACTGCAGATTCAGGGTCTTGGGAGGATTTTATAACTGAGAAGAGGTAGTTGATATCTAAAAACGTAAAGCACCTCTCTTCTCCTTACCCATATGACTCCACTGAATTAATTCCTTGGTTATATAATGGATTTTAAGAAACCATTCAAGACCAGTTCACCGCACTTGGTGTGCACACACACACAGTGAATAAAACAACAAGGACTGTCCAAGAGATTTGCAAGCACTCACTGGTCTGGGAGAAGTAATACTATATCTGTGAAGAAACTCAATTTACTGTTTGAGTGGGGTATTCTATCTACATAATCAATTTAGAAATACAAGACCAGACTTACTAATGTTGGTTATTTCCTATTGGCAATGGTTCCTAGAGCACTACCAGTTGACAACACGAAGATAAGAATGGTGCCAAGCTGGGTTGTGTAAGTGGTGAAGCCAGTGATTTGCACCTCTTATTAGAGAGCCTTGATGGGGTTATGGGGGTGGCTTTAAAATAACACTCAATAATATTGCCCAGGTCCCGCACAGACTTAACTGAATCAGAAATTTAGTGTGGGACTATCCGTCTGTTTTAACAAGCCCTGCAGGAGATCTGCAAAGCATACTAAAGTTTGAGGACTGCTGGGCTAGACCATGTCAGTGCTTGAATGATGGAGAAAAGAAAGGTACATTTAAGGAGTACCAGCCATGCTGTGGTCACCAGGCTAGACACTGTACACATATTACTGCATTTAATTTTCCAATAATTCATTTATTCACTCAATAAACATATTCTCCCTAAGTCAAGATCCTCCTAGGTGCTGGAAAAATAAAGATGCACAGAACACAATGCCTACCTTCAAGGAGACTTACAGTAAATGGATAATTATAATATAAAGTAGTAACAATAATTGCTGCCACATACCGAGTGCTAAGAACAAGGGCTCCATCAAGTTCTTTACCTGTACTATCTCTAACCCTCACAGCAACCTTAGGAGGGCAGGTGGTGCTCCTGCCAGCTCTCATCTGAAGAAACTGAATATTTAAAGAGAATATTTAAAGGTCAAACAGCTCACAGGTGGTAAAGCTGGAATTGGACAATATTCCTCATCACTCACTACTCCAGCAGTCCCTAACCTATGGGCCCAATTCTAGTACGTACCATCTCACGAGGAGTCCAGAAAAAAATCCACACATCCACAGACATTTTCTATCTCCTGATTATAGGTTCAACTCCTATATATACTTTATTTTCCAAGTGTTACTGATGTTATTGTGCTAAATAAAACACTGACTACATCGTAATTGTTGTCATATGTATTTTCTCAAGGTACTCTAAGTACATTTACTATCTTGTGGGAGAGCCACAAAATGTGGGGCTTATTTGGAAACGTTGGGAACCATATGCTCCCATATGGCACTGTACCATACAGCATTGAGAGGGTGTGAAGTGTGCTCCAAATGTGAATGATGTATGACTTAACCACCATCAAAGTACACAAAAGCATGTGTGTACTCCCAAAATCTATGGATACTCTCAAAATCTAGTCTGAGAGCCACTGCATCAAAAGTTAAAATTTTTCACTGAGGGAGACTACTTGATAACAACTGAATTTTAAACATAAATACCTATGGCTTTTCACTAAAAATAGACTTTAAAAGAATTAGCCACAGCACTTACAAAGAAATCTTCCAAAGGTTTCTGACAAAATGATCATGCAAATGATTCAGAACACTCCTGATGGAAGAACCTGGTCTTTGTCTGCCTAGGATCTCTCTGAGGAGCCACTGTACTCCTTGTGGCTTGAATGGTGATGACACCCATCCTAAATTTCAGATGTGGGCCTGTGACCCCAACCTGGTCAGTTAGAGAAACCCAGACCCTGGCCACAGTGATTCATTCAGGAGTGAGCACATAGCCACGCTGAGCCTTTCCCAGACTTCTAATGGAATTGTGAGAAAGAGGCATTCTCTATTTGAGAACACCAGAAGTCAAGAACTACAGGTGACCATTTTTCTACCACATGGAGAGTCTGCTTAAGAATGAAGCCAACACTGAGGACAAATGATCCAAGAGGTAGAGAAAAATAAACAGGCTCCTGATGACAGATGCTATTTGAATTTCTGGATCCAGGCTCACCCAAGGCCACCTATAGACTTAGGTGTAATGAGGATTCCCCCTCCTGTCAAGTCAGTAACCCTTTTCATGGGATTACAAGGGAGTAGGTTAAACTGTCACATGTTGTACTTTGAGGTTCAGCTTAGAAGAAAAAATATTATGATGCTAAAATGAGCTGCTATTTCAGTACAGGCTGGCCTGTCTAAAAGTGGAAAGGAAAGGTGACAGAGCCTTGCTAAGAGACAGTGGCCAGCGATTTAAGATGACTGAGAGTCAGATCCTATCTTCCTGAGGCTAAAGTAAGTGTAATTAAAGTCAGGTAGGTAGGAGGGAAACAAGAAAGCAATTAAGAATGAGACCTAGAAGAAACCAGGAAAGTGGAATGAGCCTAATGGCCTAGGCCCCTTCCAACACTTCCTATGGGTCACTTGCTGCTGGAAAAATACAATTACCCCTATTGTAAAGAGCTCCAGAGTGAAGGGCACATTAGCCTTGCTTCAACACATTGTCTGAGAGGACAAGATGGAAGCAGTTAAGCCTGAGGCTAGGAGCAACCACAGAGCTTTTGAGCCTGTTGCTAAGAGACAGACACTATAAAAACAGGGTCAAAATTCATGGACCGTGACTCCATAAGATCTCTGGCTTTGGTAATATCCCTTGAAGGTTCTGGAAAGCTAACTGACTGGCTAATTGGTCCAACTTCAAGTCTTGAAAATAAAGCTGTGTGATTGCTCAGTTCCTAAGGTCAGCCCCAATGACCTAGACTCTCTACAACAGGAAGTGAACTATAACAATAAATGTAGCTCCTAGAAAAAAAAATAATCCCATCCCCCCATCTCACATGTGGTTGTGGAGAACAGTAGATAAGGGAAATGCTTTTTGCCTCTGCCATTTCCTTCCTGGTATGTTGAGTGTGATTAAACGTATGATTTGACCTTGGTTTGCATTTGAAGAGGCAACACATCCTACAGAGAATGGAGGGGGGAGATGAGATAGGATTGATATATAAGTGGGGATTCAATGAATCTATAATGCATTATTTCTTCTTTAAAAATAATCTGTTGAAAAATAAACAATATTTGGGGAGGGATTTTTTTTTAATAGTAAAAATTAAAATACATTGGTTTACAGGGAGTCCATGTGGTATGTTTTTAGTATTGTACTGGTTTAAGAGTAAGGCCTAGACTGGACTCAAGTCTTCCACCTTCCCTTCCACACAAAAGGAAGCCACTTTTCTAAGACTGATAATTTTGTCTGTGTTTTTATACTTTTACTACCTTGTACATGTTCATAAATAATATATAATATTTTTTATATGTTTTAAGTTTACATAAATAGTATGCTATAGCTGTCCTTGAGAGACTTGGCTTTCTCACACAAGATCATGTTAAAATTTATATATTTGGATATATTCGCTCATTTTAATGGCTTGATAGTATTCTAATATATGGATAAACCACCCTTTATTGATTCATTCCTCTTCTATTTGGATTTAATTAGCATTATGATTTGTTTTTACAAACAATGGGGTAGTGAACATACTTAGGTATACCTTCTTATACACATGTAAGAGAATTTTCTAGAGTATATACATGAGCTTGCCAAATGTACTGTTTGCTCATCTTCAGATGTACTAGATCTTGCTGAATTGTTCTCTGCTGTAGTCTTTACCATTTGACATTCCTGCCAGTAGCCGATATGAATTCCTGTTTTGGGGTGTCTCCTGTCCCTGATGTGTGGTTTGATTCATGAGGTTTGTCTGGTTTTGATTGTGAATCCCTCTTCATCAGGGCTGTTAAATCTATGGAATTCTGTGTGCCCTGGGCTGTGAAAGGATTCCTACTGAGAGATTTTATACTTGCTTTTACTGGAGCCTATAGAGCTTCAATGGTCCTTGACCAAGTTTATGATAAATTCTCAGCTTGGGCATCTTACACCAAACAGGTAGTATAAATTTGGATCACATGCCTCTACATAGTTCATACATGGGGATTAAGCTTCTCAAATGAATTTTTTTTTTTCCTTGCTGCCTAAGTCTCTGGGCAGATTGCAGGCTTCCATGTTGCTTCCCTTGGCCAATGGGTTCAATTTTACAGTCCACGGTTTATAAGCAGGCAACTCCAACTCTCCTGGCTTTAAAGAGGTTTTCTCCTCCCTCCATTACCTGGGGTCTGGAGGCTACCTAATTGATTCTCATGTGGACACTATAGGCCCAAGTCTTCCATGGAACCCAAACCCCTGTGAGCCCCCTTGGCATGGCTCTCCCTTACCCACGCATTCACAATGGCTTTCATTTCCCTGTCTTTCTCTCTACATCTGAGATTGTCTTTTCTTTCTCTCAAGTTCAGCAATGCAATTTCACCAAGATATTGTGGGTTTTTTTTTAAATCTAGCACTTCTGTGTACTTGGAGTTAAAGGGGGATGATCGATTCTATTAACTTAGTCTGTCATGGTCCTGAAGTCCTCTGAATTAAGGTCACTTCCTATTTTAAAACTCCACAATTTTAATTAAGCACTCAATAAAACACAAGAAAAAGAAGAGATACATTATGTTGCAAGATCTAAAGAATCATACATTCTGGGTATAAACAGTGCCTAGATCTCCTTAATATTCCACTCCTGTCATCTGTTAGTTAATCTAACTCTGGTAGTCAGCCGTTCCCTATAAACCCACTCTTAGGTCAGAAATGTTCCCAGGCAGGCACATGATTGTTCAATCTTTGGAATTATAGAGATGCTGCAGAGTGAAAGCTCGTGCTCAATGCACCTACCCACCTTCAGCACATATGCACAATCTGTCAGGAATGGTTAGTGCGGAGGGAAATACTTTATTCAAATTCCTCCACACAGGATCTTCTCCTGCAACCAGAATTTATCTTACTTCAGTGAAGCTGCCATAATTGCCTTCCTTCTCTGGGCTTCCCTGCCTCCTTGATCAGACCAAAACAAAGCTGGGAAACATGAAGCTAACTGGTTAATTGGTCCAACTTCAAGTCTTGAAAATAAAGCTCTGTGATTGCTCAATTCCTAAGGTCAGCGCCAATGACCTAGACCATGGTTTTGTGAGAGTCATAGACTTCTGGCTTATCCGGATTCCTTCTTGCCCCTCCTCTGTCTTTGTAACAGTTACTCACAAGCCTGTTATTTCCCTAACAAGCTGTGAGCCCTTTTGTAGTAATGTTTAACCCTGCATATCCCATCATACCTATCACAGTGGCTAATACACATACGTACAGATCTTCCTTGACTTACGATGAGATTACGGCCTGATAAAGCCATTGTAAATTGAAAATGTTGTAAACTGAAAATTCATTTTATGCACCTAACCTACCAAACATTGTAACTTAGCCTAGCCTACCTGAAACATGCTCAGAATACTTTCATTAACCTATAGTTGGGCAAAGTCATCCAACACAAAGACTGTTTTATAAGAAAGTGTTGAGTATCTTATATAATTTCTTGAATATGTACTGAAAGTGAAAGAATGGCTGCATGAGTACAAAATGGTTGTGTAAGTGTATGGGTGGTTTGCTCTCATACCCATCACATAGTTGGGAGCTGCAGCCCAGCATCACAACAGAGTCTGGATACATATCACTAGCCCAGGAAAAGATTGAAATTCAACATATGGTTCCTACTGCATGCATATTGCTTTCGCACCATTGTAAAATCAAAAAATTTTAAGTCAATCCATCGTTAAGTCAGGGCTATCTGTACTCAATGAATTATTGTTGGATATATTATAGTCACTTAGACACCATCAGTTGTGGGGACCCACTTTCTAAATCCACTTCCTAGGACCCTGGATGGCCCACAACCCTTCTTTTCATCATCTTCTCATCACTCTTCTGTCTTCAACATCTGCCAAACTTCATTTGGGGTGAAGAACTCAAGACCTTCTCTTTTAAAGTTATCTGCTACAGCATGGATGCCCTTCTCAAGATAAATGAAATTTCTTTGGCTTCAAACTGGGGGCAAGTAAGCAGAGGCTCTTCCCACCATACAGGATGTGAGAAGTCACCTTTGTGGGAGGAGAAAAAATAAGGGAAGAACTGCAGAGGTTGTGCAATGGGTCCTCCAAAATGAAGTGCAGACGCAGTGGGCACAAGTACTTCAAGAACACCCTAGACTACAAATCAGATACCTTCCTTACAATGTCTATAGGCTTTGTCTGGTCACCATCTGACTTCTGAAATGGAACCTAATAAAATAATGCAAAAGTAGGGGCAGGTGGGAACATTTGCTCATACGGTATCATCTCAATGATACAGTGAAAAATTTTAATTGCAAACAATCAAGGAGTGGTTATGTGAATTACTGGGGTTTTTTTTTCCACAGGAGGAAACATTATGCAGTCATTAAAAACTATGGTTATAAAGGCCACATAGCACCATAATAAATGCTCATGGCTGAATGTTAAGTGATAAAAAGAAAATCTTGAATATACAGTAAGATTACTAGACTTTTAAAATGGGTGCTTAGCAGAAAGAATAGCAGGACACACACCAACCTGTTAACAGCAATTGTATGTTGTTAGTTTTACAGGGTTTTTTTCTTTTCCTCTACTCCAGCTTTTCTATAATGTGGTTCTGTTATCCTTTATAATGTGATACATGATACATAAATGTTCATATTTTTAATTGGAAAAAGATTCAATCCTGGTGAAGAACGAAATGTGTTCTTCTGTCCTCACTCCTTTCTTTCCTCTTTCCTTTTTTTCTTTCTGTAATGGGGCAAAGAGGACAATTTGAGTTTAAGAAATCAGAAAGAATATTCTATTCTACTAAAAATGTAAATTCTTAGAATAATTATTTTCCCTTTTCTATTAACAAAAGTAGAGAAGGAACCTAGATAAAATAGGTTCTAAGAGGACCAGAGACAAGATTGTTCAGGAAGGTGGCCTGTGGGCATAGGTATAATCAGTGAGTTTTAGGGAAATGTTCCCTTGTGAAAACCAAGTTTCATGGGCGTGCAAGATAACGGCAAAAGTTAATTTGGGGAAACAAGGGGCAAAGATGAGCTAATCAGCTAAACTACTGGGCAAAATACTATTTACAAAACACTTCCTGCTTTATTTAACCAGGGTACAGGAAAAAAAAAAACCCACTAAAGTTGCTAGATTGCTGTTAGCAATGAACTCGGATTAAAGGATGAAGTGGGGATTGACTGTTGTCTCCTCTGAGCCTCAGGCTTATACACATAAACTGCTCCCCGACACTTAGTTCAGTCTTTGGTCATCAGTTAGATCATCCACACACATGGAAACCGATGTCTGATTAACCACTCCCTCGTGGTACTCCCATGAGCTGAACCCGGATGCTTGGCAGGCCCACAGATAAACCATGGCTGGTTTGGAGATTAACTCCTTCCTGTCCATATGCCTATCAACCATCTGTATGTCTTCTACAGCTCATATCCATGCAGCTTCCCAGAAAGCTGTGCAAGAGGAAAGGCCACATGTCTAAGGTAGCCCTTGTGTGGCATCTAGGGCCGTGTCTGGGACAGTTGGCCAGAGGTCATCACCTGGCCATTAGATGGTAGAACCCTCAGAGACCGGCCAGTGCAGGTAGACTGTCACCAGGAAGTCTGGCAGTCCTCATGCAGGTCAATGAGCAGGAAGTGTGCTGAGGGTCAGCCTGGAAGGGGTAACTCTGGCAGAGCTCTCAGAGGCCGGGATTGCAGGTACCTAGAAAAGCCTGGAGATGTTTCTCACACAGCTGTCAGGGGACTCTGCTACCTCTAAATTAATGCTTTCCAGCCCTACACTCTCAGTCCCATTCATTTGACTTTTGTTGTTCTTGCATTTAAAACAACATATATAAACATATAAAGTGTCTTTATGATGAAGCCACTTTTCTTGAATAAGTATGATAATCTTGACAGAAAGCTCAACCCTCCAACACCTGACACTTGCCATCTTGTGCCACCCTGCCTCCTCTTCACAATGCTGGCTGACTGGTATTTCTGGCCACAGTCTGGACGCTGTCGGGTTGAACACAGTCCTGTGCATGGTGTCTACTGGGACATCCCCCACGAAGGTGGGTTCTCTCTGATGGTGTCCATGCTCCACTCCAGCACAGAAGGGGCAAGAGGGGGAAGAACCCTCGTGCTGGAGTCATGAATGGCTAAAACTATGGGTGCCTGAACACATGCCATGGCTCAGGCACTCACAGAGGGCCCAGTGATCATTCAGCCCTAGATCCCACCCAGAAAGGTGACAGTCATCACGTGCCTGGCTCCACCGTACTCACCTAGGTCCGGATGGGTCATCTAAGCACCAGGACGAGATGGTGCCTGGGACAGGACCACTCTTCACTTCTCCCGCTGTCTCTTTTCTGAATCCTTTACACACCCATAGATTGTCTCCCTCGCCCTTTCCAGGAAGGGGATAGCCCATCGAAAGCAGCCCCAAGAACTGATCTGTGCTAACAGTGGATACTTCAGTGAGAATTATTATAATGTGTTTCTCAAACAGGATGTTTCTTAAACATCCTTGGGTATCACTCAGAATTATTTTAGATGACCACCAATAGTTGTGTGTATCTCTTAATATCAATTAGATATAATAAAACAAAAGCAGCATAACAAGCTTGGGATTTTATCACTCTTATTAGTTAAGATAAAGCTAAGATAAGTAGTTAAAATTATTTGCGAAAAGCATTAAGTAATAATACTACTGGTGCTACTCGAGTATAACAAAAATCATAAAAAAGTGGGCCTTAATAACTGAAACTTGGGAAATACTGTATGGATTATCTCCTTTAGGTAACTGCATATTAAGCCTAAATCTGGCTGGGAATGAAAAGATTTGTCCCTTATTAATTCCCATCAAGCAGGCTTGGAAAGTGCACTTAGGGGAGGGTGGCCTTCTGGCCCTACTGAATAGTACCCACAGCCTGGAGCCCACACTGCTGAGATGGAAAGCTAACCTTGCTTCAGCAGCGCGATGATTGGGAGTTCTGCCAGGAATGAAACAGACTATCCTGCAGCTGTTCTCTCATTTGTATGAGTAATATGAAAAACGCTACACAACTTAATATGCCATCTAATGCTTTTATTCTTATCTCACCAGTAGGGCAGGTGGTAGCATACATGTTTGAAAGCCAATGCAGATTAGTACAGGGGGAGGACCCCAAGAAAAGATGTTAGTGGCTATCTGAGCTGAGTAAAGTGATTTGAGCACAGATATTATTTTATAAAGGCAATCTCACTTGTATCTTGGCCAATGAGACCTTAATCACAGCACACAATGGGAGTGGAGACCTCCACTCCAGGTTATCTCAGTGCGGGATGACAGCATCGCCATCACTGGGAGAATGGTTATCTGCTCTTTCACTTGTGAGAGACCAGCAAGAACATTATCAGGGCGTTTGTAACCAAACGTGTGCAGCTCAGAGTGATAAAAGAGGGAGGAGGCGGCTCATCTCCAAGGATATAGAGATAATGCCACTTGCAGAGGGAGAAGATGGATGGAATTGTTGAAAGTGGTTTCGAATATTGGGAACTGATGCAGAATCTCTCACAGCAGCTCAGATTTTGGCTCAGGAGAAGAGAGAAATAAATAAGAGGACCTGGGTGAGGAAAGGAAGCCTGGATGAGAGAGTGGTCATCTCAACTCCTTCAACCTTAAGAGAAGTGTGGTGAAATCAATCTTTCATGACTCTCTTATTTGAAGATGATCTACAGCAACCTTCAAACCACTGAGGGACACAAATAATAATTTTCTTTCCCCATTCTCAGTCTTACTTATCTTTTCTTCTTTTCTTTCCTAACAGTCAAGATCTCAGATAAGCCCTCAGCAAACAAAACGGTGAAGATATTAACAACAACAACAAAAAGTCAGCACACAAATTCTTTGATGTAAAAGATTAGAAAGAGCCTCCTGACTACACTACAGAACGTTAACCCCAAAACAGTCCATATCTGTGATTTATAAGAATGACAATGTCAGGTTAAAAAGCCAAACTCTACAGCAGCTTTTCTGCCACCTCTCACTGCCTTTGACTTATGATCGCTTTCACTTGTGGTCAGAGAAATCAGTTTCTTCCCCCCTGAGACTTAAGCCTAAAATGTTAATGCTCTCTCCGGCTTCCTCTCGCTGCCTGTGTCTGTCTCTTTCCCTCCCTTTCTCTCTCCGTTTTCATTTTTTTAAGTTCACTTCTACTCCGTGGAATCATTAATCGAGAAGGTATTACTTGTGACAATTGAAATAAAACGGACACATAAAAATGTCAATGATTAGTTTCCTCTTACATCAAATTCACCCCCTTGAAGTAACCAGAGTCAGTAGTTTGAGGTATTTGTTTCCATCAATTTTCCTAGACCTTAACAACTCATTTGTTGCTTGACTTAATTTTCCCTATAAGGTGGACCCTTTCATAAATATATGAAATACATATAAATAATTTAAAAAATGAAAAATAAATATAAATCTAAGCCATGTTTTTCAGAGGCTTTATAACATTCTATTTTATAGATGGATTGTAAGTTATTCAATTATGCCTGAACTGATAAACATTCACATTCCCCACCTCTTGGTCCCTATTTTTTACAATCACTGCTGCAATAGCTACTTTTATATACTTCTGCTTATTTATTTCTCTGAAATAATGGAATTATTGCATCAAAGGATTTTTTTTTAAATGTTTAAACTACTTCTCCAAAATGATATAGCTATTCACATTCATACAACAATAGTTGAAAGAGCCCATTTCCCACACCACCCCAAGCTTTGGCAACCCTCAGTCAATTTATGTTTTGCTGATCGAGTAAAAACATGGTATCCTATTCTTTTGATTGGCATTCTTCTGATTTCCAGTGAGGCAGTATATCTTTTCATATGTTCACGTGCCATTTTCTCTCCTCACGTGTGCCTTGCCTCTGTGCTTCCTTCTAATGGCTATATACCTTTTTCTTAACATCCTGTAGAGCTTTTGAGACACTAACCTTTTGTCTATCATATGGGTTGTGGGTATTTTCACCCAGTGTTTTGTTTGTCTTTAGATATTGTTTATGGCATCATTTGACATACAAAAGTTTTAAATATTTACCTTATCAAATACATCAATGTTTCTTTGGATGATGGGTTTTCCTGGCTTACTTTAGAAAGTCTTCCCCATCCAAAGGGGATAATCTTCTAACACTTCAAGTTTCTTTTAATTCTTAACTTTTCTTTGGTAAATCTAAGAAATGGAGACATGGTCTTCTGGATACCACTCTACCACAATCTGATCCTTTTCAACCCAAACAGATGATCCTTCCATCCCTCAAAAAAAACATTAGTTGGGAATTACCAATAAAACAAATTAAATAAATACACAATCTTTAATGAAGATGCAAGAAGCAGCATCAAAAATAGACAAAGCCAATAGTCAAGAGTCCAGGAGGTTAATACTTAACTTCCACAACAGGGTCACACTTGATTCCCAGCTGCTTCCCCACGGGACCTCTCCCAGACTCTTGTACAAATTAAACACTTCAACAAGTATGCTTTTACTGGGTGGATGGCTGGCTCACTACATGGATAGATGGGTTTCAATTAAGCCTTTAACAAATGCATATCCAACTCAAAAACTAACCCAGGGCTACTAATGTGAAGGAATTAATGATCAAAATCCTACAGATACAATCAATACGCATTTCGTAGTTTATATCTCACTCATCTGTATAATGAAATATATCTCTCAATTTATTCAGAGGGCGGTTCAATGGATTTCAAAGAAACTTTTTCAGCTCCAAGTGCCAATCAAAGAACTTTTAAACAGTAATTATTTGAGGCAGAAAACATTGAGAAGTCGACTTACCCCAATCTGGTCACTGGATGGCAAAAATTCGCTGCTCCTAATATAATTTTTGTGACAATAATTACTAGTCATGACTCACAGATGGCAAGGAGCTCACCATATATTATCACATCTGATTCTCATACCCATTCTACAGATGAAGAAACTGAGTTCCAAAGAAGTTAAGTGAATGGCCTGAAAAACCAAACCAAGATACAAACCAAAGGTTCTCTCCAGCTAAATCCCATTCTGTTGTCACTAGAGCAAATATATTCACCACTACCACCACCACTCTCATTTCCCAGCAAAGATGGAGAGCAAGAGTATGTGACTGATGTGCCCCCAAGGGGGGGGCAGTTACCTTTTACCTTCCAGCGATCTACGCCTGAGATCTCCTTTCCCTGTTTCACAAACCCACAGACTATCTTTAGCCTGTACCACAACCTCCATCTTCCAAGAGACAGGTGTGGCTGGATTTTATGCAGCAGAGACTTATGCTTAGGCAATGGGTCTAAGCTGTGGTCACTCTTCCACGTTAGGGGAGGTGGGAGGGAGGCTGAACTCAGTCAAGTGAGGGACACTTCTGAACCGAACTGCAGCAAGTGGGAATGTCCATCCACAAAGTACATGTGTGAGAAATCATGACTCTGTTTCCATTGATGAGCTGTAAACAGGGTGGGGCTGGGGAGCGGCTGCATATTTATGCTGGCATCTGCCCAGACATCCGCATTCCTTCCGGCGTGGACAGTCAGTACATGCTGGGCCGTTCTTCACTCTCAACACAGGCTCTTTCGGCTCTGGCCTCTCTCTTCTACCTCTCAGCCCCTCAGCTACAGCCTCTTCACAGTGACGCCCAGGACACTCAGTGTGGCCCCGCCCTGCCCCACCTCTGCCTTCTGCTGCTCTGAGGACCCTCATGAAAGGCTGCTCTCTGACAGCTGCCCTGGGCCCTTCCCAACCCACTCACAGCTGCTCCTCATCTGGGATCTTGCTTTTCCCTGGCCTGTCCAAGAAAGGAAATCCCTAAACGCATGATTCTCAACCAGGACTGGTCCCATTCACTGTGGAGCTTTTTGGAAATTCGTGGACTTATTAATTGGTTGGCACAACAATGGGGGCTATATTGCCCGTGAATTTCATTTTACTTTGGATAGTAAAGAGGACTTCACCAAATAGTTACTACATAAAAGAGTCATCAGTTTTAATAGAACTGAGGATCACTGCCTTCAACTACCCATCTTTCCTTCCTCTTCTCAGGCTGGGTTGAAGCAGGGGGGCCCTGGAGCCTGTGTTCTTGGGGTCCTCACCCTCTGTCGCTCCTCCTTCCCTCTGGACTCTCCCTTCCCCCACTCTGGGAAAACCCTATCTAATCCTCAGGCTCAGAAAACCTTTCTCCAACTCCCCCTGGCCTCAGTATTTCCCGAGACGCTCCCCACCGCCCCCCACAGTATGACAGCCAATGCCTGGCCACGGCTTCTCACCACTGTGCCTCCCTGAGGCAAGGACGCTCCAGGCCCCAGCCACCCAGACAGGGGAGGGTCACCAGGAAAGGGGTGTATCAGGGCGAACACATCGGCCAGCACTTCCCAAATGTTATCCCACCGTACAATCAAGAAAGACCTGCTTACTAAGCAGTCATCTGAACCAGGCTCCAGCATGGCTTTGTGGCCCCATCACCACCACAGCACAAGGCAGGCAGGCAGTTAAGTGTGTACAAAGCTGCACCTCACTATTGCAAAAGCTGCGGCACCATCAAAACACAGCAGACCCCTCAGCAAGAGGACTGTTGTCAAGCACCTGGCCTGCACTCCCGTCCCCTCCACCCAGAGTTCTCACTCACCTTCAGTGCCTTGCCACAAACTCCCCTGATCCTATTTATGCAGAACTGGTCATTCCCGCTTCTGCAGCCCCATGGCACATTTTATAGATTTCAGTTCTGACTTGCTACATGGCATAAGAGTTGTGGGTCGCCTCCACCCTCCTCCCACAGACTCTTCCTTTGGGAAGAGACCTTGTCATCTTCACTCCTATATGACCAGAATTCGGCACTGTGTCCCCAGTGCGCCCAAGGGCCGAAAACAACGACAAGGGCTCAACCTAGGGCAATGAGTAAGGCAGCTCTACATCTGTCCAGGGAACATGGTTTGTGGTATTGCTGACTATGAAAATCTGGTTCAGGACCATCCACAGCGCTTGGTGGTAATTTTGAAGGACCCCTCTCCCAGCCTCTTGGGGTTGTGCAGGAAGCCCTGTGGAATATTATGCAGCCCAGAACAATTGGAGAAGATCTCTGGTTGTCAGTTCCCAGTGGACAGGACCAGCTAAAAGATTTGCAGAGCCCAGTCAGTGCAAAATGAAAACTCAAGTCCCTTTATTCAAAAATTATTAAGAATTTCAAGATAGTGATAGCAAAGCATTAAGCCAAGTGCAAATGCACAGGCTGGGTGCCCTTGTCTCTCCCAGGCTCCCGTAGCCCTGGAGCATGAGTGGTCTGCTCAGGAGCATGCAACTTCCCTATGTCCTTACCCTTCCCAAGGCTCCCAGGCTGTAGTGCACGTCTACCCCCACAGGCATAGTGCAAACAGGGGCTGGGGATCTGCCACATGAGGAATTCCTATCTCCCACCCCTGCCAAATGAACTCTTTCATGGAAGTGTTTCACCTTCTTAGATCAGGCCACCCCTCTCTCAGCACAAAGTCAACCCTCCCTTTCATCCCTTAGGAGACTTTTTTTGAGTCTATCCTTGCAAACAATGGCCTGAAGTAGGAAGTTTTCTTCACAGAGGCCCCTGGTACACAAAGAAGTGGTATAAGATCCTAAATTCAGGATCTAAACCCAGGGGACAAGACAGGCAACCCAACCTCATTGTAGGGTGTGGCTGGGGAGTCACAGGGATGCAGAATGCACACCCACGCACCCATCCAAAAAAGTGGCCACAGTGGCGTGCTCAGGGTTTAACAATGGGCTATCTGAGAGGAAATAAATCTAACTTGTAGCATTCGCTAGTTTTCATGGTAGAAATACTCTTTCTACAACTGGTCTCAAAGACATCAAGCTACCAGTGTGAAGTCACTGAGCACAGAGCTAACGAGATTCACACACCATTTGTCTCCCAAGTTGATAGGAGCCCAGTCCAGCACTCCAGAGGCCCCCCCCCCACCCAATACTGATGCATGGGTTGGGGCTGGCAGATTATCTGAACTTTCGACTAGAGATTACATTTTCATGTTTGATGTCTCCATTTCTTAATATTGACTACTAATTCAAACTCTTAAAAATACTCTGGAGGTGGGAATTCCACTCCTAGGAATTTACCCTAAGAATGCAGCAGCCCAGTTTGAAAAAGACATATGCACCCTTATGTTTATCGCAGCACTAGTTACAATAGCCAAGAAATGGAAGCAACCTAAGTGTCCATCAGTAGATGAATGGATAAAGAAGATGTGGTACATATACACAATGGAATATTATTCAGCCATAAGAAGAAAACAAATCCTACCATTTGCAACAACATGGATGGAGCTAGAGGGTATTATGCTCAGTGAAATAAGCCAAGCCGAAAAAGACAAGTATCAAATGATTTCACTCATATGTGGAGTATAAGAACTAAGAAAAAAAACTGAAGGAACAAAACAGCAGCAGACTCACAGAACCCAAGAACGGACTAATAGTTACCAGAGGGAAAGGGACTGGGGAGGACGGGTGGGAAGGGAGGGACAAGGGGGAAAGGGGGGCATTACGATTAGCAGATGTAATGTTAGGGGGGCACGGGGAGAGCTGTACAACCCAGAGAAGACAAGTAGTGACTCTATAGCATCTCACTACGCTGATAGACAGTGACTGTAATGGGGTTGGTAGGGGGGACCTGATGAAGGGGGTAGTGTAATCACCATAATATTGCTCATTTAATTGTAGATCAATGATATCAAAATAAACTTATAAAAAAAATACTCTGAAGGTTAAAGTTGTGCAGGCCCAAGAGTCAGTGAGTTTGGAATCCTGCCCTGGCCAGAGGAGTCCTACAATGAGATGTGGAGGGAAATTTTGCCTCTTAGTCTTGCGTATCTCCTGCGTCATGAAAATACATTAACATTTCAGATGACCCTAGCCTACCAGGCTCTCTCTTGCTTTCACGCATCTGCCTCCTGAGGCTTGCAACTGCTCAGCCAAAACCATTTCCAATGACTACACTGAAAGAGCTCAGAGACAGAGATTGGTTCTCTGGTATCTTTTCAATGATATCCACAATATTGAAAAAGCATGAAAATAATCGATGACAATGATTGATGGTGATGAGTGATGATGGTGACGTACTTTTAACAGCATGAGGCTCCCAGTCTGCTGGACCCTTCAGACCTTTTTTCGCTTTTCCTCCTCTCCTGTTGTTTCTGATGATACTTTATGTATATTCCATGTCACTCGGCAGCTACGGGAAATGGATGACTATGGGAGCAAAAGATAACAGGCGGAAGCAGTGAGAATTTTCTCTTGCCTGCAGCAGGGAGTTGAATACATTTTTCAAGTTGGAAACATCATAGAAACAGAATGATTTTTTAAATGCCCTTTCTTTTATTTTCACTTATTTGCTTTTTGTGGGTTTTTTTTTTAATTGCTCATTTTGCTTAAGGAGCCTCAAGGAATGAGCACAGCAAAGAATCATTAATTAAAATATTTAAAATTACAGCAGTGGTAACAAAACTCCCGAATAAGCTCAGGCAG
The DNA here is from genome assembly GCA_032199065.1 of Smutsia gigantea. Classification (NCBI taxonomy): domain Eukaryota; kingdom Metazoa; phylum Chordata; class Mammalia; order Pholidota; family Manidae; genus Smutsia; species Smutsia gigantea. Next base: position 167,812 of record JAVSCE010012982.1, read on the forward strand.
CACAGACAGCACAGACAGCAAACACAATTATTATCCGTAATAACAGCCAAATCATCACTACGCTCTCTTCTCAGAGACAATGCATCCTTCCCGGAGTGCTAAGTGGCTGTGACAATGAGTGAATCATGCCTACCTAAAACGAGACCCGGTGGGCTCTCTGGGGCTGCTCTCAGCCTGTGCAGAAACCGAGCCATTCCTCTTCCCCCAGCCTCACCCCACGGGAGGGATGTCTAGGCAAAAAGCTGTTGCGTGGCAGCCACTCATGCCCCTTCCCCAGCTTTTCTCCAGCAATCCAGGGGGACGTTGAGCAGTGAATCTGCCGGGCCTTGGCGTGCCAGCTGGTGCACAATCAACATGTTAGTGCTTTTTCTGCACCTGGAAGACTCCTCCATAGGAAAATTTTTGCAGAAAATAAGCCCACAAGAGTAGAAATAGTAATAATTTATGTTAAAGCTTTTGGAAAAAGGAACACATAGACCGTTACCAACCCTAGACCAAATGATGAAGAGAATTCCTACTCGTTCATTCATTCTTTTATTCATTCGTTCATTCAAGATTTATTGAGCACCCACCATGTACCAGACTCTGTGCCAGGCCTTTTTCTAGGCATCACAGGGATTCTGAGATGGAAGACCCGGTCCATACCCTCAGTGAGCGCAGAATGAGAGATGCAGACAGCAACAATGCAGGAAAAGGTGAGAGGGGTTGGGAGCAGACAGGCACCCAACGCACTGGGAGAGAGTAAAATGAGTGGCCGTGCAGAGATTCCCAGGGACATGACGCCTTCCTTGAATTCTAAAGGTACTCACAGAAAATGCTCTCGGTGCCCCTCCCATATCTCCTTGGCACTTAACATGTCCCTGCAGGCCCCACGTCCAGCTGCCAGAACCTTCAACTCTGAGGCTGAGGCCTTCCTCCAGCTGCTGTGCGAGCTCTGCCTTCTCACGTAGCAGACCAGAACGCCCGGGAATTAACCCCTCCTGGGAGCAACTCTCAATCAATGACAGATGGAAGTTGGTGGCTCCAGGAATCTCATCTCTCACATAGGAAAACTCAGAGGCCAGCTCTTTACGGCTCTTCACTATTTCCCCGAGCTCTCCAGAGGACTCAGCCAGCTGCCTGTAGGAATAGCTTGCTTGTTTGACTGACTTGACTTCTCTGTGTCTAACCACTGTACTTCCCACCAGTATCTAATGGGATCACCTTCTAAATGAACTGCTTACACTAAAAATTCTTGCCTCGTGGTCTGTATCTGAGCCATCTCAAGCTAAGACAGCGCTCCACATACAGGGAACAACATGGGAAAAGTCCACACAGAGGCAGGACATAGTTATTAACCGCAAATAGCTGGGTAAGGCTGAAACACAGAGGTGAGTGAGAAGAGCTGTCCCTGCAGCAGTGACAGCCAAGACTAAAGATCCCTCTTCAGGTCTTTTTCTGTGTGTGTCTTTCCACAAGGAACATTCATACACACACATTCATGTTATTTGTACAGAGTTATTTACTTTTTCCCTTATACCTCTGGGTCTCCCTTGGCTTCTCCTGGTCATTTTACCCCAAATCAGTGAAGCAATCTGGCTACAAATGCTTTATCCCAGCACAGCTCTCCTGGAAGCCCCACAGATCACTCCCTGCAGCCACTGCCTCAATTCCAAAACCACTGGAGCAAGTCTGTGATTGCCAATCTCCAAGAGATCTCCAAACAGCCCCTATTCCATCCCGATATTCACAGCTCGATGTAATCCCCATCCATTTTGTCTCAAGGTTGGTCTGTATAACCAAGAGAATATGAAAGAAGTGACAGCATGTGACTTTCAAAGCTAGGTCATGAAAGACACTGTGGGTTTTGCTTTGCTTTTGCAGCTCATGTTCCAGACAAAATGAGCTGCCGTACTGAGAGGACTCTCAAGCAGCTCTCTGGTAAAGTCTGTGCGGTGAAGAATGGAGGCCTTCTTCCAACTGACAGCAAAAACCTGAGGCCTCCAGCCTCCAGCTGTGTGAGTGAGCCTTCGTGGAAGCAGCCCCTGCAGCCCCAGGCGAACCTTCAGGATACTGCAGCTCCACACATCTTGACCGCAACCTCAAGAGAAACTCTGAGCTAGAACCACCCAGATCATCGTCCACTCCAAGCCTCCAGCCTCAGAAGCTGTGTGAGATAGCACATGTTTATTGTTTTAAGCCACTAAGTTTGGGGGTCAGTTGTTAAACAGCAATAAGTAACACAATGTCATATTCCACTTCCTACTCAGTGAAACACCACCTTTCAATCAAGGCAAATAAGAAAGGAGAAAGAGATTGTAGCAGGAGATAATGATCTTCATTTTGGATACCCTGAGGAGATGCTAGGAGATGGGCATTTGGGTATATGAGGCTGATGCCTATGCAGGGAAAACTGAGGGCTGGACCTCCAATATATATTAGGGAGTTGTCAGGATATGGGAGGTCAGTGGACACACAGTTGTGAAGGAAAAGGCCCAAGAAGTGTATATGTGGTGTAAATTGTCCAAATTCTCCCTCCATAATACTGGTAAAGTCAGTCAATGCTAAGGATTGGGTTACAAGAAACCAAACCTATGGTAGGTTTTCCTACTTTAAAGGCGAAAAACCCAAAAGTCCCAGAGGGGACTGTATTAGCTACTAATGCCTGCACAAGAAATTATCCCACTACTTAGTGGTTTAAAATAATAAATACTTAGTATTATATTACACAGTTTCCATGAGTCTGGAATACAGGAGCTGCTTAGATGGGTGATACTAGTAATATATACAAGAACATTTATCATAGTGTTATTTATAATAGCAAAATGTGAGGAATGTTCTAAAAGTGCAATCATAGGAAATGGTCAAAAATCTATGTAGTTACTAAAAATGAGTTTTTTAAAAAACCTTAGTAACATGGGAAACTGCTGTTAATGTTACTGAAAAAGCATGATATAATATCGTAGGGTATGATTCCAAGTTCATTAAAATGTTCAAACTATATTAAAAAAACAGAATGGCACGGGCTAACATGTTCATTGTGGTTATATAAGTTATCTATTATGTAACAGACCCCCCCCCAAAAAAAGTTAGTGACTGAAAAACAATAACCATTTATTCGTTTATGATTCTACAGTCTGGACAGCTCTGGTCTCTCCTGGAGTCACTTACACAGCAGCCATTACCTGGTGTCACGACTGTGACTAGAAATCCAAGAGGGCTTCCCTCACCTGTGTGGCCCCAAAGCTGGGATCGCTGGAATCTCTCTCTCTCCACGGTTTCTCCATGGTCTTTCCAGCAGGGCAGCCAGATCTCTTCATATGGTCGTTCAGGGCTGCCAGAGGAAATGTCCCAAAAGAATAATCCTGAATATGCAAGTATTTGATAAGTCTGTGTTTGTGTTACATTAGCTAATGTCCCATTCGCCAAAGATAGGCACAGTGTATATCTCTAGGGCAGTCTGAAATCCATGGGGTAGGCTAACAGGCGAGAAACTCAGGCAGGGTTTCACGCTGCAACCTTGAGAATTCCTTCTGCCTTGGGAGACCTTGGTCTTTGTTCTTAAGCCCCACAGCTGACTGGCTGAGGCCTACCCATAGTATGAAGGGCAGTCTGCTTTACTCAAAGTCTACTATACAAAATAGTAATCGTATCTAAAAAAATACCTTCACAGCAACAGCCTAGCCAAGCTGACACATAAAATTAACCATCACATGACTTCTTAAAAGCTGCTGTTTGCCCAGACTTGGTTTCATACACTGATTTATTTTTCTGTGCCAGGCAGTAGAATCTCTCTGCCTCTGCGAGCAGGCTGACCCCTCCATGGTTACCAGCATTGGCGTGGGATGCTGCTACGCCCCTTCCATACCGCTCAAGATTGATTAAAATTCCACCCCGAGGATGGGCGCATTGGGGAAAAGCGAAAAGGATGTCTGCCTGCGGGAGGCCCACGCTCGGAGGGCCCTTACCTCCCTTACCCCTTTCCCTGCCACCACCGCTCGGGCTTCACCAGCACCAGCCTCTGCGTGGCGACCTGCTGTTCCAGAAGCCCTGACAGGAGCGGGAAGGGACACACCTTCAGAGTGGTGTGGACCCAGCCCTGGGGCACACGGAGGGCAGAGCTCCCACTTTACAGCTGGCGCCAGGGCTGGGGAACGGCGCCGAACTCTGCGGCTACCGCCAAAGAATCGGGGTTCCCCTGCTTGTAGGGTTGCTGAGCTGTCCTTTTTCCTGAGACTCTGCCTGTAGATCGGAAACATTTTTGACTAGGAAGTGTAATCATTACCTGCAGTATACTTTCTCTTTTCTGCCTGTGCCTGCAAACCACACACAAACACACACACACGCACATCACCAAAATGTTTCAGTATCTGGTATGTGCAGGCTTTTGTAGAGGCGGAGGGGGAGAGACTAAAAGTGAATATAACTTAAAATGGAAGTACACTTTTTATCATTTTTATTTTTAAAACTTTGTGAATTTATTTCAGATACCCATTTTAATGTTGATGCAGATTAGTATATAGCCACCAAAAAAGTATTGTGTACAATTTCGGGCAGTCACAAAAGTGTGTGTTTTATGTTACAGTAAAGGCTTCCTCTGAAGAGCCAAAAAAAACATTGACCATCACACAGGACCAAGCCCAGAGTAAATGTGGGAGGGGATATCAAAAAGCCATCAACAGCCAGAAGCACTGGCCACTGGCAGCCAGCTATAGAACAGGCTGCCCAGTAGATATATCTGGATGGTGAGTTTTGGGGTTTTTTTTAATCTGTATGTTTCAGATTTTCTGCAGAGAGCATAGATAACATTTTGGAACAGTGCTAAATGTTATATAATGATTCATATTCATTATTTAAATACAAGACATACAGAAAAGTATAAAGAAGAAATCAACAAATCACTAGAAATCTCACCAATCAGAAATAATTAGTGTTAACATTTCGTGACCATCCTTACAGCCAGTCTCTGATATTTATACAGATGATAGTAAAGAGAAAGAAAAAGAAAGCTGGGGAGATAGAGACAGAGATTGCTAAATCTGAGATTGTATGAATGCTATCTGTAAATTCAATTTTTTTCTTGAATTCCACAGAAAAAGAAACTGAAGGAAATTTGAGAGATTTATAGTACACCAAGTGGTTTCTTCAGCCCCAAGAGACACTAACTCCTTAAAAATTACTCTAAGGTTAAGAAAAAATTTTTTAATATTATGAAAACCATTAAGAAGTTGCAGTCATACTTTTTAACTAGAATTTTAAAGATTATTGACTAACTCGCTCCTCCAAGCAGCATGGAGATGATAACTCTCACATTTTCTGCCACTTTTCCTCCATCACTCACTGATGTCTACTGCTTTACTTTGCCAGAATTTATAACAGGAGCATTCCATTCTGCAACCATAATTTTCTGGAAAAACTGTTTTTATTCAAATGAATTAATTGCTCACCACCAGTCCCTATTTTACAGCTTCACCAAACCTGATGTCACCACCAAAGAGCTCTGGCTTTATGCAAGAAGGTTTAGGGGTGCTTAACTCCCGCTGTGATCATACTTAAGACTGCTTGTCTGTTGCCTTCATACACACCCAACTCCTTGGCTGCATATTTTTCTTAGGTCTTGCTTTCCACACCTCAGAATTTTATAAGCATTATTCTATTATCTTTGAGCACAGAAAGTTACCATGATGTATCCAGGGACAGCCTAAACTTTCCCACTGTCAGGGACTACTTTATACCTACATACCTGAGTAATTCCTTCTTTATTCTTTTAAGTGCAATAATTTAGCCTAGAAAAATATTTGATGTCGATCACTCTCGATCTGTTTGCCTTGGCATGAGGTATATACCCTCCACATGCAGATTTGCAGATTTCAGTCTCCTCTAAGTTCTTCCTCACTTGGAGTCTCTACAGCAGGGACACCCATTACCTTATTTGAATCATCTTTGTCTCACTTCCTCTTCGTTCTAATTATTTAATTTCTTTTTTCTTTTTCCAGTACATTCAGCGTGATATCCTAGCTTTCCCTTCGTGCCATTAATTCAGGGTTTAGCTGTGTCTCCTCTGTTCCTTTCTATCTTCTGTTACTTCATTTCAATTCATTTCCTTAGGTCGGCACTCTCCTTTTATAATTCATTCTGTTGTTTTATCATCTCATCCTTTAGCTCTTGTTTTATCGCATTTACATTCCTATTGATTTATTCTCTAAAGGAAAACATTCATGAGGAAGCCACTACCATTGCCTGACTTATGTTTCTTCCAGATCGGGTTCCTTACCTGGCTTTTCCTATCCACACCTGACTCTTTGCCTAATTGATTTTCCCATGGTAGGTTTGCCTAGTTGCTCTGACGTTTGTTTTTACCTTGCTCTTGCTTAATGTGAGCAGCTCTGCATAACACCCTTCTCTCCTTACGTAGGGCCAGTTCCCCTTCCCACACTCTGAGTTTCATTTTGAGGCCTGAGTGTTGTTTCAGCCACTTTTCTGTAGACTGAGAGAGGACAGAGCTCAGCCAGGAATTAGTTCAGCCTTTGTTGAGGAATCTGTGCTCCAATATTTCTTCGGAGACCACTGAATATCTAAGACAGGACCCACTGCCTGCCACCAAAGGTGTGGCCCACTTTTGCAGACTCTGGCTCATCCTCCTACCTAGCCCAGTGTCTTAAAAGATAACGAGCCCCCCACCCTGCTAGTGGAATTGCGAACTGATGCCACGGTCCCAGAAAACAATTTGGCAATAGGTATTAAGATCTATATTTATAACTTTGATCCAAGAATATCTCTTTTGAGATTCTGATTGAAAAAAAAAGTGGGGGAACAAAGATTCATTTGAAAAGAAATTATTTGGAAATTATGTAGAATAGCAATAAACTGGAAACAATTTAAATGTTCAACATAGAGGCATGCTTCAGTAAAGTTTACAGCAAATAAAAATAGCATTTGTGAAGAGCTTTTAAAGATATGATTTGATGCTTATGATCTAATACTGAGTAATAAACCAAAACACAAAATTAAACATACACTGATATCTCTCCTACATTTTCAAAATGCATAGGAACCATACCTCGGAAGAACCACCAGACCAAAGCTTCAAGAGGGCAAGAACCATGACTGTTTTGTTCACTCCTGTTTAACCGGAACCTAACATAGTGCTTGGCACCTAACAGATACACAATGAATATTTATGAATAAGTGAATACAATTATTTCAGCAAAAGAAATTTATCTCAGGATTCAATAACGGATAGTTCTGTTTCTGAATGGCTTTGTTTTACAGATCTTTTGATCATACTTTGACTAGAAGGAACTGTAATGCATTTGGTCAACTCAGATAAAGGCCAGTGGATGGACATTTGAATTGATTCCGGGTTGAAGCCAATGTGAACAGATGGCTACGGACATTCTCATAGAAGTCTTTGGGTGGGCACACGTTTTCATTTCTCTTGGGCAGACTCCTAGAAGTAGAAATCTGGGTCACATAGTAAGTTTTTATTTAACTTTTTTTTAATGCCAGTGTTTTCTAAAGTGGCTATTTCCTGAGCAATGTATGAGGGTTGCAGTTTCTACACATCCTGGCCAATACTTTATATCATCTGCTTTCTTGATTTTAGCCTTTCTAGAGGCTGTAAAGAAGTATAACATTGTATTTCTAATTCACATTTCCCTAATGACAAATATTGTTGATCACTTGTACTTCACATCCACTTGCATGTATTATTTAGTGAAATATCTATTTAAGCCTTTTGTCCATTTTTTAATTGGCTTGCCTTCTCATTATTGAGTTTTAAGAGTTCTTTACATATTCTGCATAGGAGCCCTTATCAAATATATGGTATGCAAATGCCTTCTTCAAGTCTGTAGCTTGTCCTTGTATTTTCTTAATGGTGTCTTTGGAAGTGCAAAAGGCTTTAATTTTAATGAAATCCGATTTATCCTTTTTGTTCTTTTTTGCCTTAAGCTTTTGATATTGTATCCAAGAATTCTGCCTAACTCAACATCACAAAAATGTTCTACATTTTTGTCTAGAAGTTTTCTAGTTATCTTTTACATTCAGGTCTTGAGCATTTCGGTTAGTTTTTGTGTATGGCATAAGATTAGTGTCTAAGTTCATTTTTGTTTTTCTAGATGGATATTCAGTTGTTCCAGCAACATTTGGTAAAAAAGATATTTCTTCCCCCATTTAATTATCTTGGCACTTTTTCTGAAAATCAATTGATTATAAATGTAAGGAGTCTCAATTCTGTTACATTGATCTATATGCCTACCCTTATACCAATACCATGCTATCTTGATTACCATAAATTAAGCAATCAGGTAGTATAAGTCTTCCCATTTGGTTCTTTACTTTCAAAATCGTGTTTGCTATTCTAGGTCTTTACATTTCCATATAAATTCTGCTGGGTTATTGATTGGGATTGCATTAAATCCGTAAGTCAATTTAGAGAGAATTAAGATGTTAACAATATTAAGTCTTCCAATTCCTGAACATGGAATATCTATTTAGATATGCTTTAATTTATCTAAGCAATGCTTTGTAGTTTTCATTCAACAAACATTTCAGCACTTTGCTAAATTATTCCCCAGTATTTTATCCTTGTTATTGCTCTTCTGAATGGTATTAAGAAACTTTTCACTTTTGGACTTCTCATTGTTAGGATATATAGAAATACAATATTAATTTTTATATATTGATATTATACCCTGCAACCTTGCTAAATTTGTTCATTAGTTCTAGCAGTTTCTTTGTGGATTCCTTATGATTTTCTACACATACGATCATGTCATCTTTAAATAAAGACAGTTTTACTTTTACCTTTCCAATCTAGATGCCTTGATTCATCATTTACTCATTCATTCATTAATTTTTGCCTTATTGCACTGATTAGAACCTCCAGTACAACACTGAATAGACATGGCCAGAGTGGACATCCTTGCCATGTTCCCAGTCCCAGAGGGAGAACATTCAGTCTTTCGGCATTTAATATGGAGTCAGCTCTAAGGTTTTGTAGATGCCTATTATACGGTTGAAGAAGTTACCTTATTTTGTTGAGTATTTTGATTCAAATGCTTTTTCTGCATCTATTGAAATGGTCATCTACTTTTTGTCTTGTATTCTATTAACATGATGACTACATCATGTTATACCTTAGATAAATGCCACTTGGGCATGGTGCACAAAATTTTTTATATACTGCTGAATTCAATTTGCTAATACTTTGTAAAAGATTTTCCATTTATGTTTATGAAGGATATAAGTCCTTTCTTTTTATGTCCTTGGCTTTGTTATTGGGTAATATTAGCCTCATATCGTAAGTTGGGAATTGTTAACACCTTTATTTTTGGAAGACTTGTGAATTCTTTAAATATTGGATTGAACTCACCAATGAAGCTATCTGGATTTTGGCTTTTTTGGTGGGAAGATTTTTAATTACTAATTCTGTTTCTTTACTTATTACCAGTCTACTCAGATTTTCATCTCTTTTTCAGTCAGTTTTCATAACTTGTGTCTTTCTAGGAGTTTCTTAATTTCATCTAAATTGTCTAATTTGCTGGCTTAAGTCAGTCATAATATTCCCCTTATAATCTTTTTCATTTCTGTATGGTCAATTGTGATTTTACCTCTTTTATTCATAATTTTGGTAATTTGTATTTTCTCCCATTTTCTTGATCAGTCAAGCTAAGGGTTGTGGTAGGCAGAAGAATGGTCCCCCAGGTATGTCCACATCCTAATGCCTGGAACCTGTGAATATATTATTTTTGCAGAGAGGAATTAAGGTTGCAAATGGAATTAAAGATGCTAGTCAGCTGACTTTAAAATAGGAAAGTTATCCAAAATTATACTAGTAAACCCAAAGTAATCACAAGGATCCTTAAAAATGGAAGAGGGAGGCAGAAGAGCCAGACAGATGGCAGCGTGAGAAGAATCTGGCCTGATGTTGCTGACTTTGAAGATGCAGGGAGGGAACCATGAGGCAAGAAAAGTAGACAATCTCTTGAGTTGAAAAGGCAAGGAAATGGATTCTCCATAGAGTCTTGAAAAAGGAATATACTCTTGCCAACAATTTAATAATGGTTCAGTGAGATCCATGTCAGAGTTCTGATCCCTAGAACTGTAAGATAACAAAATTGTTTTTAAGCCACTAGATTTGTGAAAATTTGTCACAGCAACAGTAGAAAACTAATACAGACTTTCTTCCATTTTTTAATCTTTTGAAAGAACCAAATTTTATTTTCATTTATTTTTCTATTTTCTATTCCACTGATTTCCATTCTACTCCTTATTTTTTCCCTCCTGTTGCTTTGGGTTTAGTTTGCTCTACCTTTTCTATTTCTTAATGGAGAAGCTTAGGTTATTGGTTGAGATCTTTCTTCCTTTCTAATATAGGCATTTAGAGCTATAAATTTTTCTATGAAGTAATGCTTTAGTTTCATCCTATAAACCTTGAAACATTGTGTTTCTATTCTTATTCAGTTCAGAATACTTTCTAATTTCCTTTTCCAATTACTTTTTTGAGCCACAGGTTACTTAGAAGCATGTTGCTTGATTTTCAGATATTTACCATTTCCAGAGCTCTTCATGTCTTTCTATGAATTCAAGTTACTGTTCCTGTTTGATGCCATTTCTTTTCAGCTCAAAGAATTTCTTTCAGTATTTCTTGTAAGGCAGTTCTGCTAGCAAAAAATTATCTCAACATTTGTTTATCTGGGAATACTTTTATTTCACCTTCATTTTTGAAGAATAGCTTTGATGGATTTAGAAAATTTTTCTTTTAACACTTTGAAAGTGTCATTCCACTGCCTTCAGACTCCATTATTCCTGATGAAAAGTCAGCAGTCATATTGTTTCTCTGTACATGATGAATTGCTTTTCTCTTTCTGCTTTCAAGATTTTCACTTTGTCTTTGCTTTCAACAGTATCACAATGATGTTTCTATTTGTGTATTTGTGTTTATCCTGCTTAAGATTTGCTGAATTTCTTGAATCTGTAAATTAATTTCCTTCATCAAATTTGGGAAGCTTTTGACCATTACTTCCTCTCTTCCTAAGAACCATTACGTGTATGTTGATACACTTGATATTGGCCCACAAGTCTCTGAGATTCTGTTCATTTATCTTCAACTTTTTTTCTCCCTGCTATTCAGTTTGGGGATTTGTATTGATTTATCTTCAATTTGCTGATTCTTTCTTCTGCCATCTAAAATCTGCTCTTTAGCTACCCTAATGAATTTTCATTTGTTATTATACTTTCCAACTCCAGAATTTCTTTTAAAAAATAATTTCTATTTTCTTGAGATTTGCTATTCACTGAATCCTTGTTATTCTACTTTTAAGTCTTTAAGTGTGATTTTTTTTCTAGTTGTTTTAACATATTTATAATAGCTAATTTGAAGTCTTCATTTGTTAAACCCAACATCTGGGGAGCTCAGCTCCTATTGACTGCTTTATTTTTCCATAGCATAAGTCAGACTTTCTTGTTTGTTCGCATTTCTCATAATTTTTAACTGAATCCCAGAAATTTAGATCATATATTTTAGCAGCTCTGGGTTTTGATCCCCCCCACCACCAACACGACCAAAGATTATTGTTACTATTGTTGATTTGTTTGCTTGTTTGTTGAGTATTTTGCTTGGATTAGGTCTGCGAAGTCTGTCTCCTCCACAGCATCTGCCTGCTGATATCTCTGTTCTGTTTTGTTGTGTTTTGCTTTGCTTTGCTGTGTTTTGTTTTTAAGCCTATCTTATTACAGTTCATCCTAATATCTGTATACCTTAATATCCAAGCAAAGATTAGTTAGATGTTGTGCTCGAACACCATGAGCCAGGCAGGCTTCCACTCTCTGCTAATAGATCAGTGTGTGAGCTACGGATCCCCTTCAAAACTCAGGACAATTTAAGTCTCTCCTGGAGTTTACTTTCTGCCAGGCCCTTTGGATATCTCATATATTCTTCCATGCATGAGTACGGGCTCTATTGAACAGGGATATGCAGGTGGCTTAGCTCCCTCCAGTTTCTGTTGCTCATACACACAGATTCAGTCAACCTGGGGTATGTATAAAATATATCAAGCCTATTATGGTTTTCTTACTACGAGAACTTCCTGTGAAATGTGTAACCAGTCTGTTAATTCATTGCATTCCCCAAACAGACCCAGAGTCTTAAACTATCAAAGCTACTAGCCCTCTGTGTTTTGTTGCTGCCAATATTATCACTTTAACTGACAATGTTCCAAATCAAGTAAGCTTCTTGTAGAAGTAGCAGCAAAACTACTGGTTTTCAGGCCTTCCCTACCTACTCCTTAACTACTGTACTGGTAGACCAGAGCAGGTATGGGAGTAACCCCAGACAAAAATACCACAAACTTTCACCTGTCTTAACCAAAATTCAGTAATCTTCATAAATAAATGCTTTGATCAATTTCCAGTAGGTGTAAATAGTTGTTTTTGATAGTTTTACCTAGCTTTATAGTTGCTTTGGGGTAGGGGGTATGACAATTGCTGATGCTTTCACACAGTCATGTTTGAAGTAAATCAGGAAAACTTTTAAAAATCTGTTGTGTGTTACATGTTCTTTTTCTTCCCCAAGTCATCTCAAACCCCTTCTCTAACAAGGTAAGAAGGAAGGAAAGACAAGAGGAAGAAAGAAAGGAAAGGGAGAAAGAAATTCCAAAGAATATAGATAAAAATAATTTTTAAAAGATTTCATTGATTTTTCTTGCTTTTTTATATTTTCATTCTCCATTTTGTACTTTTTAACTTTGCATTTTCTGTAATTCATTTAATTTTCAAATATCTAATAAATGTACATGGTTCAAAACTTAAATTGAAAAATTAATGTATGAAGTCTCTTTCAGCCCTTTAACCCATTTATCGAATTTTTGCCCCATTCTTCCACAGCTAGTTTATTCTATTTTCATTATTTATTTGCTTTTGCGCTGTGCAAGTTTCTTTATGTAAATGCAATCATATATGAAGATACAATCTTGTTTTTCGCCTTTTTCTAATAGATGTCAAAATATACACACTGCTCTGTTTTTGCTTTTTTTCACTTAATAATATATCCTGGAAAGCTTTCCATATCAGTCCAGTTTCCTCATGCTTTTGTATAGTTGCATTGTTTTTCACTATAGATAAAGCATGATTCATTTGACCAGTCCATTACTGATGAATCACACACAGAATATCTCTGCCCACAATCTATGTGAAGCCAGGAAGAAGCCATTTTCAATGTTCCTCTAAACCATTGTTCAACCAGCTGGATAAGGGAGTATCACTCCCTCCAGCCCTTTTCCCAGTTTACCTCAGTCCCAACTGAGATCACCAATTAAAATATGATACAAATTGATGAATTAGGAGAATCCTGAGAACATACCTTCTCCAACCATGGAGAGCTTCCTCCTTGGTAGCCTAACCAAATTTGAGATAACCCAGTTTCTGTATGTTTCTTGATTCCCAGCTGTAAAAGAATAAGGATCTTATTATACAGGAAAAAGAAACATTAAGATTTTTACCTTTATAATAATAATTTTTAAGAATACACATTCGTAAATTCAACCTCCATTCATGATAAAAACTCTGAACAAAATGGGTATAGAGGGCAAGTACCTCAACATAATAAAGGCCATATATGACAAACTCACAACCAACATTATACTTAATAGCGAGAAGCTGAAAGCTTTTCCTTTAAGATCGGGAAAAAGACAAGGATGCCCACTCTCCCCACTTCTATTCAACATAGTTCTAGAGGTCCTAGCCATGGCAATCAGACAACACAAAGAAATAAAAGGCATCCAGATTGGTAAGGAAGAAGTCAAACTGTCACTGTTTGCAGATGACATGATATTGTATATAAAAAACCCTAAAGAATCCACTCCAAAACTACTAGATCTAATATCTGAATTCAGTAAAGTTACAGGATACAAAATTAATACACAGATATCTGTTCCATCTCTACACACTAATGGTGAACTAGCAGAAAGGGAAATCAGGAAAACAATTCCACTCACAACTGCATCAAAAAGAATAAAATACCTAGGAATAAACCTAACCAAGGAAGTGAAAGACCTGTACCCTGAAAACTACAAGACACTCTTGAGAGAAATTAAAGAGGACACTAATAAATAGAAATTCATCCCATGCCCTTGGCTAGGAAGAATTAATATTGTCAAAATGGCCATCCTGCCTAAAACAATCGACAGATTCAATGCAATCCCTATCAAAATACCAACAGCATTCTTCAACGAACTGGAACAAACAGCTCTAAAATTCATATGGAACCATAAAAGACCCCGAATAGCCAAAGCAATCCTGAGAAGGAAGAATAAAGCAGGGGGGATTATGCTCCCCAACTTCAAGCTCTACTAGAAAGCCACAATAATCAAGACAATTTGGTACTGGCACAGGAACAGACCCATAGACCAGTGGAACAGAATAGAGAGTCCAGATACTAACCCAAACATAGATGGTCAATTAATATATGATAAAGGATCCACATATATACAATAGGGAAATGACAGCCTCTTCAACAGCTGGTGTTGGCAAAACTGGACAGCTACATGTAAGAAAATGAAACTGGATTATTGTCTAACTCTATACACAAAAGTAAACTCAAAATGGATCAAAGACCTGAATGTAAGTCATGAAACCATAAAACTCTTAGAAAAAAACACAGGCAAAAATCTCCTGGACATCAACATGAACAACCTCTTCATGAACGTATCTCCCGGGCAAGGGAAACAAAAGCAAAAATGAACAAGTGGGACTATATCAAGCTGAAAAGCTTCTGTACAGCAAAGGACACCATCAGTAGAACAAAAAGACATCCTACGGTATGGGAGAATATATTCATAAATGACATATCCGATAAGGGGTTGACATCCAAATTATATAAAGAGCTCACACACCTCAACAAACAAAAAGCAAATGAGCCAGTTAAAAAATGGGCAGAGGAGCTGAACAGACACTTCTCCAAAGAAGAAATTCAGATGGCCAACAGGCACATGAAAAGATGCTCCACATCGCTAATCATCAGAGAAATGCAAATTTAAAAAACCACAATGAGATATCACCTCACACCAGTTAGGATGGCTGCCAACCAAAAGACAAACAACAACAAATGCTGGTGAGGATGTGGAGAAAGGGGAACCCCCCCGTACACTGCTGGTGGGAATGTAAATTAGTTCAACCATTGTGGAAAGCAGGATGGAGGTTCCTCAAAAAACTCAAAATAGAAATACCTTTTGACCCAGGAATTCCACTCCTAGGAATTTACCCTAAGAATGCAGCAGCCCACTTTGAAAAAGACATATATACCCCTATGTTTATTGCAGCACTATTTACAATAGCCAAGAAATGGAAGCAACCTAAGTGTCCATCAGTAGATGAATGGATAAAGAAGAGGTGGTACATATACACAATGGAATATTATTCAGCCATAAGAAGAAAACAAATCCTACCATTTGCAACAACATGGATGGAGCTGGAGGGTATTTTGCTCAGTGAAATAAGCCAAGCCGGAAAAGACAAGTATCAAATGATTTCACTCATATGTGGAGTATAAGAACAAAGAAAAAAACTGAAGGAACAAAACAGCAGCAGACTCACAGAACCCAAGAATGGACTAACAGTTACCAAAGGGAAAGGAACTGGGGAGGATGGGTGGGAAGGGAGGGATAAGGGGGGAAAGGGGTGTTACGATTAGCACACATAATGTAGTGGGTGGTGGGGGGCATACGGGGAAGGCAGTATAATACAGAGAAGACAAGTAGTGATTCTACAGCATCTTACTACGCTGATGGACAGGGACTGTAATGGAGTATGTGGTGGGGGCTTTATAATAGGGGGAATCTAGTAACCATAATATTGCTCATGTAATTGTACATTAATAATAGCAAAAAAAAAAAAAAGAATACACATTCCTTCTCTGAGGTTGTAAGTTGAAGGTTAAGTTAGGGATCTTATAGCAAAGATATCTGGTTGTAGCCTGACACAATATCTCTTTCTTTAAAACTTACCCAATCCATGGATGCTCTCGAGGGGAGGGGGTGGGTCAGGGGCTATGTTAGTACTACATGTCCTTGACTACACAGTCTGTCTGACCCAAGAATGGATGACCAACCCAAAGGAGCACCAAGCTTTGACTGCCCGGGTACAAATTTTTCTCATTCAATAATTCATTCCAAAAGACAGAGAACATAAGACTATAGTGGGCACTTGAACGGAAAAATGATGTATGACATGGCTGGGGAAAGCATCTGCCCAGGAGCAACATTTCTGAGCCTAAACTGAAGAAAAATCCTTCTCCTTGACAGCAACCTAAAGCCAACTCTCCCATCTGGATCAACTTCAAAGCCTTTCTCCATTAGCTGAGGCCACAAATGACCCCACTACTCAAGGCAAAGAGCATTTGTATAGGCAGCAATGTCATAAGTTGTCATCAAACAATATTTGTTCTGAGTATCAAGATCCCAGCATAGTAAGTCCCCTTAGATGCAGCCACTATCTCCCACACCCCACCCCGCCCCCGCCCCTGCCCCCGCCCCTGCCCCCATGACCAAAAACACCCTATAACCAAATCCCTCCTCCTCTGCCCTTTAACTGTCTCTCCTTTTTGTACTCCTTTAATTGCACTTGGTTTTGAAGCCCATAGAATTTATTATTCAGAAAACAACCTTCTCTGCAATATCAACCTTAATTAACTGTGTTCTTTTTCTATCGCCTCCCACCCTCCACTTCATGCATTTGAATTAAGGCACTCCAGAGGCCCCGGACAGCGCCCCTCCCCCATCGCAGACCCATCAGTGTCTACCAGCCAACCATGACCAGATAAGGGAAAATGGAATTCCTTATCTCTGGCTGCCAATGTGAAAGGGTCAAGGTTACCAAGGAGAGACCTTCCAAAATGAAGGAGAGAAAGAAAGAAGCCAAGCCTCGCTGGTTTCCATGGAAACGGGAGGTTGAATCATGGCACATCCCCAAGAGCCTGGCCCGCTTTAGCTCTACTGACATCTTTCCACTTCATTAGCCTCTTTATCAAGTGACTCTGTATAGGACTAAGTGTATTCTAGTGTCAGAGTGCACTGAAGATGATTCAAAAACGTAGTGACCTTTTCCGTTGATCCCAGGTGCCTGCTGGGACCGCAGACGTCTGCACCCCTCCTCTGCGACCTCCTTATGGCTCCGTACTCTTCGCTCTTTCTAATCAAAGCTCAGGCACCGCCAGGCCGGGAGGCGCCGGGACCCCGGCTGTCAGGGATGCACAGCGCCCGAGCCAGTAGGAAGATTAATGACTTTGCCCACAGAAAATGGATAAAACGGCCCCAAAAAGACAATAAACACGGGCGGACTGTGAGGATGGCTCTGACGGTAACAAACATCGCATTGTGTTCCCTTTCTAGGTGACTGAGCTACCAGTGGAAAAACAGGTTCATTTAATAAGCACTTCAGTGAGACAAAGAGGCCTTCGGGGGCTAGGATTGATCTCCATCGCAAGCGTGTGCACACCAGCATTTTGTGTGTGAAAAGGAATGGCCGAGGTCGGTATCTGTCCCTTTGGAAATCCGAGGAGCGTGCTGTAATTTCCCAATCTTGTCTCCACGCTTCAGGAAATTTGTCACTAAGAGGGTCTCAGCCATGAAAATTCTCCTGCAACCAAGAGCCCAGGACTGAAAAGAAATCAGTTAGGGGACTTAAAACACCTTTGATAAGCTTCACCTCTCTTTCAGGAAGCTTTACACGTCCATGTCTGGGGGAGGACTCTGTCCCTCTTACGCAGGCTGCACTGGCCGTAACAGGAAGCTTGCTTGGCCATGGAGTAGGCAGGCAAAGCTGGAAGCTGCAGAAATGAGACTGACAGAGATTCCAAGAGGCTGGGGCTCTCTGGCTGCATCTGTATTTTGTTTTCTCCTTTCCAGAGTAACTTACAAATGGTGTGTCATGGAGAGCAGGGAATCTGGGTCCCATGTCCCAGTGCCAGCACCAACCGCATGTGATCTCAAAGAGGTCATTGGCTCTCTCTGGGCTTCACATTGTCATCAGAGGAATGAGAGGGCTGGACGGAGTAATGACCATGATCCCTGCCAGCTCTGTGGTGACAGGTCAGCCCTCATGCTGCCCTGCCTCCCACACCCACAGTCCAGCCTGCCTCCTAAAGCTTTTCCCAAATCCCATCCACTCCACACTATCTTCTCCTCCCAACACGGGTGCTGGGCCTGGTCAGAGCCCCATTATTTCCTGCTGAAATGGTGCCATGGCCCCTCCTGGACCCACAGTATTGATGTCCTCGCACTCATCCTCCAGAGCAGCCATTCTCAAAGTGCGCTCCCAGGCCGTCAGTATCAGCATCTCCAGGGAACTTTCTCGGGCTCACCCCAAATCAGCAATTCCAGGCTGAGGCCCAAAGATCTGACTCCCAGATCAGGATACTCGAGCCCTCTTTGACCTGACCCCTCTAGGCCTCTCCAGGTCCTTGTCTAACCACTACCTTCCTTGGAAAATATTTCCTCTGTAGCAACCCAACCTTGTTATTGCAAACATACACTGTGCTGTGTCACACCGCTGGCCCCATGGATGTCATTCCTTCTAGCTCTTTTCCAACCAGCTGGAGACAACTCAATTTTTAAAGGGCTCCTGTGATTAGGTCAGGTCTATCTGGTTAATCTCCCAATTTTGAGGTCACCCATACAGCATACACAGCACAGCATTAGGGAAGTAAAATCCATCATATTCACTGTGTAAGATTATGCAGGATGGGTACACTGGAGACGGGTAGGGTACGGGCAAGATGGGAAACCTCAGGGGACATCTTAGAACCTGGCCTACAATATCCAGGAACTGTATTCTGCCGAACAAAGATGATTTTGTAAGTGGACTTTTTCATAGATCCTCCAGACAAGAACTCAGTCCAGCCAAACCCTTGATTTCAGTCTTGTGACACCCAGAGCAGATAAGCCATGTTGGACTTCTGACCTACAAAACTGTGAGCTAACTTTAAGCCACTAAATGTGGGGTAATTTGTTACATGACAACGAATAAACTAAACACACTTTGTGTTGTAATTGTCTGCTTACATAGCAGCTCCCCTACTGACTGAGCCCCTTAAAGTAGAAAATGCCTTATTCATTCATTTCTGCATCACCAGCACCTGTCTCGGGCATCAGAGGTATTTAGCAAATTCTGGATGGATGGATGGATGCATGGGATGGATGCATGGATCTTAGAGCACCTGATTCCATTGTGCCGGCAGTTGCTTTAGAATTAGGAAAAAGGAATGCCTGAGGTTTTTTAAAGGATAGAATATGTAAATAAACCACAAAGTTGGAGTGGAAAAAATTCTTTTTTGTCCCTTTTTGCAGCATGGAATCCTCTTCATCTGTTAGGAATTTGTCCTCTATCTCTTGCAGCTCAATACCTCACAGCACCAGGAGCTACAGATATGTGCCCTGACATGGACATCTATTATTGTTGTATCTAACGCCCCTCTTCTTTGAGGTCATGTTGCTTTGTATGTTATACTGGTGGGGCACAACACCCCAACCTCCCACCTCAAAAGCCTAAAGAGGGGAGTGTCTGCCTGTTTCTATAACCTGGAAGTTCAGGCAGTTGGACGTTCCCATCCAGAAGCTGTGGTGAGTGGCATGATGACCCTGGGACAGTCGGGTTTATTCCTGGCAGCCACAAGAGTGTCTAATTCCTGATGTTATTGGCAAGTCAAGTGTACCCTGGAGCAGCAAGGGTTGTACCCTGGTCCAGTTGCCCTGTTACAGCAGGGTTCTTGAATCTAGCTCTTTGTTCCTGCCCATATTTCAAGCTGGTTCTCTAGTCTCCCACTGAATATCTTAGCCTCCAAAGGATTCCTTTTCTGCTTAAAATACCCAGAGTTGGTGTCTGTTGTTCACAGCTAAGAGCCCTGACTGATACAAACTCTGATCATGCTGAACTATGAGCACGTTTCTTTTTCCTACAAGTCTCAGAGACTCTCTAAGTTCTCTCGGTTACCTGTCGTACCAGTCAAGCCTCTTAGCTGCAAACAAAAGATCCCTCCCTAGCTGATGTAAGTGGAAAAGAAATTTATTAATGGGTACTGCTATCTCTCAGCATCTCTGGGAGGCCCTGGAGCCAGGGATAATAGATAAATCATGTCACCCTCCAGACTGCTTCCATGGATCCTCTACCAGGATCCCCACAAGTACAGAAACCACAGGTCCCACCAACAACACCGCACACTGCGCTTCCACCAGAAAGTCTGCCTTAGCTGCCTCTAGATGCTCTGCCCCTACCCTGGCCAGGATGGATTCCTCGGGACACCTGCTTCCTAATGGAAGCCTGACACAGGTGCATCTTGGTGGGAGGACCTTAATCCTGCACTCTGTTCAAGGGAAACTGGGAAAGCCATTTCTTGCTTTTCTCTTGGGAAGGCATAGATGCAGAAACTGAGATATTCTCCAAATATAGGAAAGGTATCCAAGAGTGCAGGGTGCCCAAGTGGCTTAACAAATATCCTATTGACTACAAGTAGCTTGACTATATCTGTTACAGTGTTAGAAACACCCTACATCCAAGAAATCCTTCCTAGAGGCTACCCAAACTCCCACCTGCTGCAAAGCTCCAATTTACCCAGAGTTCTCTGTAGGCTGTCTTCAGTGAAATTCTTATAAGAGCTCACCAGTGCCTTCAAATGTTTGAACATTGACATTAAGTCCCCCTTCGATTTCATTGTATGCTAGTTAAGGGGTAACAGTTATTTTCTCCTTCCCTCTTCCTTGGCTCCTTGGAGCTTTATTCTCATCTGAAGCCATCCTCTTCAGATCCCTTTTCAATTGCTCTAAAAGTTCCATTTCTTGTACTGTTCTCCACCAGATTACATAACTGTTTTTATTTTCTCTCTTCATGCTGTCTTCCAGTTCAGACCCTTAGCTACCTGCTCTGACAAATAGCATCCCATACCCCCCAGACTCATCTGACTCTGCTAGGACATACTGATCTGTGGTCAAACCAGGAAGGAATTTTCCAATGACCTGGTATTAAAGGGTATTCAGAGCTAAAAGCAAAGCGGCCCTTCCACTGCCTTGTCACTGCATAGCAATGGTGCGTAGCCAGCTAGGGATCACTGGAATGACAGGGGTTCACAAAGATGCAACCAAGCATACACTATTGCTATGGAATAAAACTCTCCCCCAGAGACTCCACCAGCTGTGTGACCTCAGGCAAGGCACTTTACCTCTCTGAGCTTCAGATTTCTCATCTGAAATATTTAAATAATAGAGTTTGCCTCCCTGAATTGTTGAGAGTGTATAGGAAAAATGCAAGTTCCCCTAGCCAGGATACTCACCTGACCCTAACTACTTGCCCAGTGCACAAGTGCAATGAAATAATACTTGGCCTACTGTGCAGGCGCATGTTCACAATGCGTTGGCAATGACCCACTACTGTATAAAAAGGGTGACTGCTTGGCGCCTTATACCCAGAGGTCGCTTGTGGATGGTGGACTTGCTGCATGTGGATGTGGATCCATGGATGTGGGTGGGATTCTAGTGCTTGACCTGCCAGAGCAAGAATAAATCTTGGTATAAGAACCTTCTGCCCACAATGTTCCATTGTCATTATTTGTTCTTATCAAATCCAGAGTGAACTTGCCCAGAGCTGCAACCCTCTGGTGCTACAGAGGGTTAAAAAAAGGGCAACGTATCCAAAGTACATAGTAAGTGTCGTTTAGATACACCACCTCATAGGGATGACTTGGAGACCAAAGCAATCATGGGTATAAAAACACTGTCAACTGGGAAAATTCCACACAATTTCAGGGTATTATTAATATCATAGTTACTAATACTATTTTTACAAACTAAATAAAAAGGTGTGGGAACAACCTTGATAAAATGCACTTCCTGGGAAGACACTAGTGGGTTTCCATAAACTGCCCTGACAAAGAAGAGTGAGTGTGATAGTTAATTTTATGTGTCACCATGACAAGCCTAAGAGCTGCCCAGATAGCTGGTAAAACATGACTTCGGTGTGTGTCTGTGAGGGTGTTTCTGGAAGAGATGAGGAGAGATTAGCAGGAGATGCAGGAGACTGAGTGTGGAATAGCTGCCTTCACCAGTGTGGGCAGCCATCATCCAGACCTTCAGGGACCTGAATAGACCAAAAAGGCGAAGAAGGAAGGGTGCGCTCTCTCCCTTCTTGAGCTAGGAAGTCTACCTTTTCCTTCCCTCAGACATCAGAGCTTCTGGCTCTTGGGCTTTTGGGCTTGGACTGAATTATATCACAGGTTTTCCTAATTCTCCCCCTTGCAAACAGCTGATTGTAGGACTTCTCGTCTTCCATAAACACATGAGCTGATTCGTATAATGAATCTCCTGTCTATCTGGCTAGTTATCTACCATTTTTCTCCTCCTGATTCTGTTTCTGTGGAGAAACCTAATACTAGCAGACATTTCCAAAATGAGCTACACTTGCAGTTTCCAGAGGCAGAGACCGAGGGGAGAAAGCCCTGCCCAAATGGTCAGTGGCAGAGACAGATCTTCAGCTGAGTGCTCCCAGCTCAGTCAGCATCACCTTGGCAGAACACAGCTTCCACACCAGCCTTTGAGGGCCAGATGGCGCTCCCATCCCCGCCCACACACCCTAGCCAGGCTTTCAAGAAGCACCCAACTTCCAAACCACCCAGAAAAGCTAAACTTCCAGTACCCAGAGTTGCTGGTTCCTTGAAACATGACTTGAAGAGTCACACTCTTCAAAGAAGAGCGGAAGGAAATGTCCACACCAAGAGTGCCTCCCCTATCCACCTGCCTCTAGGTCTAAAGTTCCCTGCCCTTGTATTAACCTCTTTAGGAAATGTTTAAGTGGAAACAGCAATTCAAGGGTAAACTATGGGACAGTTATTATCATCGACATATATATCAACTGAGAAGTAGTCCAGCAGATCCTTGAGTAAGAGCAAAGATGGGAGTTTGTATGGAGGGCAGAAAAATTATTCAAAGAATACTTCTGACATCATAGACAGGATTTTTCCATATGAAAGGCCAGGGTGGAGACCACTGGGGAATGTATGAGGCTCCCTGGGGGAAAGGGGTAGAGTGTTATCCCAAAGCCATCTCTTCTTCCAGGCTCAGCCCAGACAGCCCCTCAATCAGGAAGTTTTCCTGGGCCCCTCAAGATTGAACGAGGCACCTGCCTTCAAGGATTTCATAGCATTCTGAGCCTCCTTGTCATGGTTCTTCCATATCACCAGCTGTGAGCTCTCTAAGGGCAATATTAGAATCCCATTACATCCCCCAGTGCAGCAGAGGGCCTGGCCAAGACTACTGATTGGATTTATGGATGGCACCCCAACTTGAGTCACCCTGCCCTGATACATTGGCAAGCTAGACTTAGAAGGCCATTTAAACCAAGGCTATTTCTCCTAAGATCTGGGACTCTACTAATCTTCATAATTCCTTTAAATACAGAGACAATTCATGGGGTGCATCAGCTGTAACATAAGATGAGAAGCTCTCCTCTCTGGCTAGCCCAGGAGCCAGTGCTCAGGGGCAGCAACTTTTGAAATTCTAAAAAGGAGGGGTAAGTAAGCGAGGCAACCTGGTTGAAGAGGGGCTAGACCACTTACGGAACTGGCTTTGCCGAGCTGGCACTCAGTCTCTAATGGGATTACGTATTTCAGGTCAATTTTTTAATGAAATTTTTAATTGCTTATATTTACATTTAATATAAGAATGAAGAAATGTCAGCAACCCTACCAAAGAATATATATTACATATTAAGTAAGGCAGGCTGGGGCTGGGGGAGGTCAGGGAAGAACTGCCACTTTCAAGGATACCCCACTTGCTGCCCAAGTCCATCTCTCCCACTCAGTGCTTTTGTATTGTACTTGAGTCAGGAATGACTCTTCCAGCTCCACGTGGAAGCGCAAGGCTTTCACCAAGACCTCACAGCAAGGCCTGAACAAAGGAAAACTGAAGCAGAAAGAAAACACATCATATCTGCGCACAGGCCTTTCTGTGGGCTCTGCAGTCCACACCACCAATTCAGGAAGCTGCTATGGATTTTCCATGGGAAAGAGAACGAAGGAAAGAGAAAGCTTGCGGGGGAGTCAGGCCAGACGGAGGCTAATATCTCATCTCTCTGTGTTATCTTTTTCCACAGTTCAAAAATCGATTAGTGATGAATTTCTCTGGAAACTTCTTAAACAATGTTATTTCATTAAAGATCTGTGCAAGCACCATCAGATTTGCTTTCCAAGTGTGAATTAGGAAATTAGCCTCATCCTTTTAATAATTTCCTTCTCTGTAACATTACATCAGTCTACACAACGTCTAGTACCAGCTGAGCTGGAGCCAGTGGGAAGCACATAATTCCTTTTTCCCCTCCAGTAATAGAAAGAAAAACAGGCAAGATGGAAAATGTGGGCACTTCCCAGAAGGGGAGCAGAATACAAAACAGAGGAAAGCTCTGGATATGCCATGAAGAAAAACCTCAGAAGACAGATCTTCATGGCTACTGGGAATAAAAACCTGCCAGCAGGTAGCAAAGAAATGGGGTAGAGGGCAGTTAGGAAGATCAGGGGCCTGTGAAAGGGGCCAAGAGAGCTCGGAGACAGTGGGTTACCCCAGGAATGTGCTGCCTAGGCGAGGCCAGCTTGGGTACTTTCTAATGGTGTGACAGCCCCAAACCAGTCCATCTCGATGGGCGATGTGTGTCACAGGTAATAGGCTGCAGAGGCATGTGCTGCTCAAGTGAAGAGGACAGTCACTGTGCCCGGGCACAATGTCTGGTGACACTGCAGCGTGCAACTGCCTTATTCCTGCTTCCCTCCACAGAAGGAGATGAACCCTCATTAATTCAGACGCATTTGCTAGAAGGCCAACCTACTAGATAGTAGTAAGATGTTCTTAAAGGATTCCATTTTATCACTTTCATTTATATAGTAAAAGGAACTAAGTCTGCCTTTGATGAATAGATAAAAATGATTAGCAGTCAGCTCATTAAAGCACAACTTAAAAATAAATTAACATCTTATCGATTGAATAAAATTATATTAAAACTACACTGTGCCAGGCAGAGAAATTGACTGAGTCACCATCTCTGTCCTCAAGGAGGGTGCAGTCTGGGCAGAAGTTCAGTGTCCAGGTCAGAAAATAAATTATGCCGAGGAGTAAAATTTGTGTTCCTAGAGATCAGCTAAGAGGGGGGTGATGGGAGCACAGAGAAGGAACACCTCTCCCAGTGGCAGTGAGCCGGGCAGCTGGGGAAGGCTTCTTGGAAGTACTCCTGGGACTGAGTCTTGAAGACGGCCAGTCTGGGGACGTGGGAGAAGGGGAAGAGAGGGGGACCATGTGGTCATGGCAGGCATTCATATAGTAGTATATGGTTTGCAAACCTTCTAGTTTACCTGTGTTTTCTCATTTTGACTTCACAACAGCCTTGCGAGGGAGGTGGTGTTATTCACCCTCCTGCGGATGAAGACAGAGCCCAAATGTCTCCCCGCACCCAGCTGGTAAAGAGAGGAACTAAGGAATGGCATCAAGGCTCCTGTGCTGCAGACTCTGCACCCTGTCAGGAATCTGATGAAAACCACAGACCCTCTTCTCAGAAAAAAATGCACATATGCTCACACTCACAAAAAAATTCGCATAAGATTGGATGGCACTCAGAAACCCTCTAAAGCTGGGATCAGCCCAAGTATCCCAGCTAAGAGCTCTTTCTCTGAGTCAAGCTAGTCTGTGCTTATTCCCCACATTGCTTGTAGGTAAATGCGGACCTCACGGCCGCGCTGATGATTCTGTTTTCCAGCAGGTGAACAGTCACACCGCTTCCAAATCTGTTCACCCTGGTGCCGGTGAGCCTCCTGTCCATGGATCAAGCAGATCAGCCCCGCAACGTCCAAACAATGTCAGATTCAACAAGACTTGGACTGGGGATCGTATCTTATGCTGATCTGTGTCCACCCAGAATGAACTCTGCCTGCTGGGGCCCTGGGATCCAGAGTTATAGGCTCACACTGGGGGGAGAGGGGCTGGGTGGGAGGGCAAGGGGGCAGGCAGAATTGACAAGGCTGGAACTCAAATGAGAGAGGCAGGCAGGCATCTGAGGGAAGAAGCCCCCTAGTTCCTTCTCCCACTCTAGGTCTTACAGTATTGTAAGCAGGTCCCAGGCTGACCTCCCAATCTCTGAGACCCTTCTAGAAAGAATTCTCTTAGCAGCAAAAGAGAATTTTGAGGGTGACCGTCGCTCCCCACTCCCTGCCCCCGACTGCTGGCAGCAAAGCCCCCTCACCCTGATGACAGGACTGGGGCAGAGGGCGCAGTCTTCCTGCTCACCGCATATGCACGGTGTGGCTCGATGCCTGGCTCATAGCAGGTGACTGCTAAATATACACTGAAGTGATTCATGAGTGGTGATCCGTGTCTCCCTGATATGGATTCAAGATCATCTCTGAAATTGACAAAGAAAAGGAATTGAAAAAAATCGCCGCTTGCAGGTTTCATATCTTCACAGCACATTTGCAGAGGCTCCTCTCCATTACCTGGGTATCCACAGACACAGTGCTCTAGTGGACTTGTCTGTGCACCAGCTCTCTTGCTGCAGAACAGCCCTCTGCCTACTGCTAGCAAGATGCCTGTGAGCCCTTCCCAGGCTCCCAGGAGGCCAAATGCCCACCTGTCGTGCCCAGTGGACCAGCAGACAGCAGGCCCTACCTACAGCCCTCGTCCCCTCAGGTGAGGAAACCAACTGGGAGAATGTAGAATTTAAATGATCCCACAGGAAGGAAATCAACATATTTGGAGACCAAATTCTAGGACTGGAGTAGAAACTGAACATTCTGGAAGTGATAATTGGTCTCATTTATCTAAATTTAGAAGGTCTGGAAAGGGAAAGAATAACTAACTATTAAGACATGTTATTTAGAAATAAGCCTTTAATCAAAGAGATGAGTCAAATCCAAATTCAAACCAAAATCCTGCTCAAATCAGGGGTTTGAAATAGAAGTTCCTTTGGGGATTAAAGTCAGATCTTATTTAATTTGAAAATGAATAAGAACTTTAGCAAAAAGAATAAACTACACTAACAAAAATAGGTCATCTGACAACTATGATAACCTCCAAAATTCTTTAGGTGCAAATCAGTAATATTTTGAACAAAAGCAATGCCTGTGTGCTGAAAGACTGGCTGAGCACTGAAAGCTCCCAGTGCTTTGAAATCCCCTGGGATTGGTCCAGATCAGGTGGATCAGGTGCCCACCACCTTGCACTCTGGAATGGGCCCTATCCCAGCTCCCCCCAGGTGACCTTGGTTATGCTTCCGATCCTCCCAAGTAGGCCTTCCTCTTACCCTCCTCAGTCTCAACAGCTCATTTCTCCCCATCTTCAGTTCAGTTTCATTTAACAAACATTTCCTGAATGCTCGACCGTGCCTACAAGGTGATGTAGATGCAAAAATGAAGAAGACTCCATCCCTATCATATGGACACCTGATGGAAAAAGGAGGACAGGGAGATGTCCAGGGTGCTGAAGAAAGGCACCCAGCCAGAGGCTTTGAGGAAGCACCTAAGGCAAGTCTAAGAGCTAAACAGCAATGGGCAGGTGAAGAAGAGGGAGGGAAGACATTCCACTCAGAAGGGACATCAGGAGTAGGACAGAGGGGCAGGACACAATTTAATGCAAGCCAAGAGCATAGGCAATTTACTCCTCTTAGAACCCAAGGGCAGAGCGGCAGGGCAGGGCAGGGCAGGTGATGAGGCTTGACAGCTGGGAAGGCACCAGCCCCTGAGGCTGTGAGAGCTGGGTTAGGCTCATGAACTTTACCCCTGGGAGAAGGAGCACCATTTTAGAGTTCCCAATATGAAAGTGACTTAGTCATGTTGGCATTTCGAAACAATCATTTTCCATAAAAGGATGTTATGAAGAAAAAATGAAATGAAGAAGGGGAAATAAGTGAACCTAAAAACAATAAAAGGCCATCATGAATTCCCCTGCATTAAGTGACTTCATTTAAGGACAATGATCCCTGTTAACAGTGGCCCAGAGCACAGCCACTAGGCGCCCTCTGTAGGCCTGGACTTGGAAAGAAGCTGAGACCCTCCCAGCATTTTGTCTCCAGCCCATCTTACGGCCACTGCAGATCCACCACAGACCCCTGTCCAGTTTCCTCTGCAGGGTCTGTACACTACCTGTGGCCCCCTGCATGGACGTTCACGCTAAGCTGACCCTTTGGTGGTCTGTGCCCGGTGCAGCCCATAGAGCAAACTCAGTGCTCTCCATCAAGTCTTGGCCAATCTTCATGAAGTTCAGGACGCTCCTCAGGTCCTGTCCAAGACACCTGGACTGAGAGGGTCCCAGGACCTGTAAGAGTCAGATTCTGGCCCAGCATGGACATATCTGCACAAGCACACAACACGGGTCCCAAACAAGGCCTGGCTAACCACCTGTTATAATGAAATTCTAAGTTCTGTATTAGCCATGACTCCTCCCAGTGGAGCTTCTGAAAACTGTACATCTTCCCAGATAGAAGATTTAGAGCTGAAAAACAGATCAGTCACCAAAAAATAGCCTCTGAGTGCTACAAAATTTCCCTCGGTATCTTTATTTATCCATCTTTGTTTTTTCTCATAACACTTATTATGATCTGATGAGACACTGTGTATCTGTATGCTTGGTCACTGTCTATCAGTCTATATATAAGAGGAAAAGATTATTTCTGTTCATTTTAATATCAGAGCCTAGAACAGTGTCTGGTCAAAGTAAGGTCTCAATAAATACGTGTGGACTAATGAATGAATGACAGTAGTACTAATGACAATGGTGCTATCTTCTATTAGCAGCCTTGATTTTTTTTGTAATTCTCCACTACTTCACAGAATGAGGAAATGGCGCAGTTTAGGGGGAAGCATGACTGACAGATTTATTTATTGTATTCATTTCACTAACTCAAAAAAACCTTTCTTGAGAACCCATGATATGTCAGGCATTTAAAATGTCTTCCAAATTTTATGCAGCTTAAAAAAAATAGATAATCAGATGGTTTCAAACAAGGGGAAGGAATATTTGGGAAATCTGTAGCCTTCAAAATAGGAGGTCCAGATCTCATGCATCCTGGAATGTGAAGGGATTTGGCCAAAATTACATAACCAATCAAATAGCAGATGTGAGAAAGATGAAAGCTATCGATTGCCATAAAAAGCTCTCCAAATCCTTTCTTTCGTAACATCAATCATTTCAAAATAACCAAAAAATTAGGAGAAAGTCCCTAGTCAGTACAGAGGATACAGTGACTTTTAAAGAACTAAAATGCCAGGCAGAATTGAGAGCTTTCAACCTGAATACCAAATAGAAAGGTGGTGGGAATACTATTGATGGAATGCATGCAGCTATAAGAAAAGCATTTGATATAGTGGTATAAAGTATTACACTCAAAATTAATTCAAATTGGCTTAGTAAGGAATGCTGTCACATAAATTTAAAACTGGCTCAAAGTCTGCAAACAAAGGGTGATGACAAATGGAAATGTATGGAGTTGGGGGGAGGTAGGGGACACGGGGGTCATCTTTATTAATGATCTGAAAGAGGGAGAGTAAACAGCATGTTAATGAAACTTGCAAATGATGCTAATTTGGGGGGTATTGCTCTGATCACTGTGGACAGAGAGGGAATGTAAATGAACCTTAAGTGGTAATAAATATGAAGAGGAAACAACACAATAAAATTCAAGTGGGAACACACACACCATGCCAGGGCGATGACTCGCCCACCACCCCAGAGCTCTTTGTCCCTTGCGTTTGTGGGATGGGGCTGGAGAGGAAAAGATTATCACCCTAACTCAGAAAGGTTTCATCTAACAAAGTATTCCTCAACTGTGTTACTTTCCTTTGACCAATTCTTTAAAATTCTGTAAAAGACTTCCCGGATTCAGAGCAAGAGTGGTGCTGGTCCTCAGATGGTGGGGCTCCATAAATTACAGCGCAGGAGAAGCTGTTAAAGGAGAACAACCCAGTAATGAGGGAATGGGGAGACTGATTTATGAGAAATGACCCAAAGGGGTAGACTTTTGTTAATTGATGGCTAAGTGGTAACATGATAATGACCTGCTGAGATCTCTCCATGACAAATAACCAAGAGAAGGAAATATTTAGTACCAGAGAAGGGAATTCTTCATTCTGCCTGGCAGACATCCCTCTCCCTTGGGGCTACTGCTCCACTGAATTTCACCAGAGCAGTTCTAATGGGCTTCCCCGCTGAGCAGCCCACTGTGAAACAGGCAGGGTACTTTTTAATAACCCATCTCCATTTATTTAGGAGACAAGCATGTACTGAGCACCTACTATGTGCCACTACTAGGGATAGGCAATGAATGAAACAAGCAAGGTCCCCAATATCATTCCCTGTGAAGGGAAGTGAGGCAAATAGAAAATAAACAAGAACACTAAAGGAAAAAAAAAAGGTTTCAGATGACAGTAATTACAATGAAGAAAATAAAATAATTATTGGATGGAGGAAACAGGCATCTCCTTTAGAAAGGAGGTCAGAGAGGCCTCTCTGAGGAGGTGTCATCTAGCCATGCTTGCATCATGAGAAGAACAGGCTGTGCACAGACAGGGAGACAGGAAAAAACAGCAAGAGCAAAGGCCCTGGGGCCAAAATAAAGTTAGGGCTGTTTGAAGCATAGGAATGGCAATGACTGGAGTGTAATGAAGGAGATGCCCTGGTGGGACTCTAGAAGTGGGCAAATCATGAAGGACTGTCGGGACATGGCAAGGAGTTTGACCTTCACTCTAAGTGCTAAAAGAAGGAATGAATGACAGCCTAAAACTCAGAGGGGTTCATTTGTGTCCCAAACATCACTTAGCTAGGCAATGGCCCAGCCAGCACCCAAGCCCAGCAACTGTGACCAGTGTTCTAATAGGAACTTATGAAAGTCAGAGGCCTTGGCCCTGCCTCAGTAACCCCCAACCCAATTCCTAGACCTCTAGCAGGCTAGGCAGCAAGAGGGGAGCTTCACGACCTAGGCCACAAATCTCAAAAAGTGGCTGTCTCCAAACCAGTTAGAACTGCGCGCGCACAGCTCCCATGGAAAGGAAAGGAGAGCAGTCGGAGTGTATCACCCTCTAAGCAGCAGCCCAGGTAAAATTTTCTTCTAAAAAAAGTTCTAAAAGAAATCAATACCTGCCTTGTGGGGACCACCCCCCCCCCACACACACACACACACAGGTCACCCTGTTATGCCATCGGCAGCATGGCACGTCACACGTGGCTGCCTTACTCTGTGGCGGGATGCAGGGAACAAGGAAGTAGGGGGTCCTACTGGGCCAGGAAAGCCTGTCTCACCAAGGCTCTAGCCCCAGCCTCAGGCTCCTATAGACCAAACCATGCAAACAGCACCTCCCACAGTTCATCCTGTCTGCCCCCCCTCCATCCTTTGTCCTGGAAGAATGTCAGAGACCCACAGTCACACTGCAGTGAGCACAGAAGAGCCAGCCAGAGGCCTCTGCCCCTGTCTCAGAATGCAGCCCAGGACACTCACCTACTACTTCTCGGCTCTCAGCTAGCCCTGCTCATTCTTGCCCGCCTCACAAATGCCCTGACTCTACCATGTGCTACCCTCCTCCTTGTCTGTCTCGTTCAGAGTCCCTTCTCTAGCTTTCAGAACTTAGCCTAGTGGCTCCACCCTCTCTCCTAATTTTGGACAAAGGAGCCTCCTTCCAGGGTTCTGTGCTTGGCCTGGTGACTCCCATGGCCGTACCACCCGGGGCTACACGTCCCCAGCACCGTCTGTCTTGGGCCTGGCCCACACCCTGTTCTCTCAGCACACTCAGGCTTCACCTCATCAGGTAAGCCAGACCTGGAAAGGGCTCAGGCCTCTGGGCCGTTGACACCGCTTCAGTAATCAGCCCCCACAGGCTTTCTCACAGTTCAAAGTCTCTACCAGTCTCTACCAGTGTCCAAATCCAAACAGGAGCCAGGCTGGGACCTCCAGTGCCATTCTAAACTTCCAGAATTGCACTCCAAATTTTAGACACCAGCCTTGAGAGTCAATGCTGAATCTCATAGCTCTTTAAAAAAAATCTGTCCCAGGATTTGAGTTGAATCTCTAAGAAATTGAGAGAAACGCCTGCATTCTGGACGAGATAGCTCCTAAAGCCAGGACTTGCCTTCACTCAGCCACTCTGCTGGGCCTGCACAACCCATCCAGGGTCCTCCGGGAAGTCAGTGGCAAACCAGGGATAATGTTTTGTAGTTCCAGAGTCCCCAAAATATAGCCATCCTCTATGGTGAGTTCTGAGGCTCCAGAAAATCTGCTGCTGACCCAAACAATGGGTCCGTAGAGCCGGCTATGCTGTAAAATCCATCACGGTCAGAATTGTCAGCCTAGAGCACACTGAAGCCATAGGGATGTCTGTCAGATCAGAAGGCTGGCCTCTGGCAGCATGGCCCCAAGCCAACCCAGTGAGGGTAGTGGAGGCAGAAGGCCTGGAGTAGCATACACCAGCCCTCCCCAGAGTACAGAAGAAGAGTGACCTGGAGCTCTAGGTGCTCCCTGAGCCACAGGTAAACAGCATCTTCTGTCCTGGAAATGAGGCGGGGGTTGAGAACCGGGACCCCACTGCAGAACTCCCAGCCTCATCCACCTTGCTTCCCCCTGGCTTGGCCCCAGCAAAGATCCCTGACCTGAGGCTGACATTTCATCAGAAGCCATCCATCAGATTCTAGAGCTCCTCCCGCAATGGGCCCATGGTCACCTTACCAGCAAAACCTGCAAGGTCCAGTCAATTCCTGGCAGCCACTTTAGACCTTGGGACTCAGCACCCACCGGGGACCTAAATAAACACCTCAGGAGTGAATGGGTAGGTGAAATAGACACTTGTCCATCATCTCTTATCCATACATCCTTATCTGCTTGTCCCTGATAAGGACACCCCTCAATGTCAGGGATGGTCACACCACAGGGAATTCCATAAGGCCTTCATGATTGGAGAACACAGGTCAGGGATAAAAATTCAGGGACTGGAGCTCTAATCCTGGTGCTGCCACTTATTCCCTGTTTAAGCCTCTGCAAGTGACTCCCCCCACTCTGAGCCTCAGGCTTCTCACCTATAAGGCAGTGAACAAAATACAGTTTCTATCTTTCCTGCTCCCCTGCTGGCCCCACCCCTGCCTGGTTCTTCCTCAGACCCTCCCCTTTTGGAATTCAAACACCTGTCTCCATGCCCCATCTCAGGGCCCATCACCACCTAGGAGCTGACAAGAGGAAACTGGCCATAGGACTCCAGCCCCCACAGGCTTTCTCACAGTTCAAAGTCTCTACCAGCCATAGGAGCTGAACTGAGACCTTCCTGGGGACATGGGGACTAACTGGGTCAGTGGAAACTCCAGCACGGCAGCTATGAACAGAATTTCTCATGTCTCCTAGGGCTGCATGACTAGAACAGCTCTCAAGTGATCTCATTCCCAGCTCTTCCAGACCCCTGGACTCCAAACAGGAAAGGACCCTGAACTCTGTGATGAGGTCACTAGCACCTGTCTCATAGAATTATCGTGAAGATTAAATGAGATACCATACGCAAAGCATTTCACACATTGTGAATGGGCATATCATTTCCTTTCCAGCTCCATTTCATGACATGCTCCCTCCAATCCCCTCCTCGGTTCTTCCCAGCGCTCTTGGCCCTATTTTCCTGTGCGATGTGCTACTCTCGTGACAGTGTCTGTCTTCCCCCTGGGAGCCTTTGGACTTGAGGTCAAGGGCATCCCCTGGTTCCTCTCTTTGTCCCGGGTCCAGTGCAAGGCCGGGAATGGGGTATTCATCAAGGGAAGGAGATGTTCTTTCTTTTGTTTGTTCTGCTTCCACACTTATCCCACCAGAGGAAGGTAGACGTCATGGAGGAGGAAAAAGAATTGATATTTTGGTTGTACATCTGTGGTAGGTGAGACGCTGTACTTACTAAACACTTTTACCTGCCTTCTCTCACTCCATTCTGGGGTGAAGGGACTTAAGACCAATGACTTCATTACAGTCCATACCTGGAGATGGTCAGACCTGCAGCATGACCAGAAAAGATGCACGGACAGCAAATATCCTCCTGGCAGGCACAAATCTCAGCCACAGATTCAGGTCATAGATACTCTAGAGGTAATCATACTCTTTTTTCTGCAATTGTACTTGATTTCTAACTTTTCTACCAGGTTATTCAGATTAGGTTGGGTTTTGCTGCAAGAAACAAATTAAGCTGAAATCTCAGTTACTTAACCCAACATTGGCTTATTTCTCAGTTATACTCCATGCCTAGCACAAGCCAGTTGGAGAATGAGCTCTCCGTGGTCACTCAGGGACCCAGGCTGTGAAAGTACATCATGTGACTCTTGTCATCTCAACATGTGGCAGAAGCTGGAGGGTCACACAGGGCTTTCCACTGCTTTAGTACGGAAGTGTTCCTGTCACTTCCACTCAGCTCATGGTTAGACCTAGTCATTTGTCCAGCGGAGGCTTGGAAGCAGGGTCTTCCTATGAGTTCGGAGGAAAATGAGACAGGATTTAGTCTCTTGAACACTAAGCAAACCTCAGTCCCTGGGACTATTTCCCATGCCCATAGGTTGTGACACATTTGTTTCTAAGCTCTTACCCTGTGCCAAGATATTGAAAAGGGAGATTCCCACCTGGCCCTTCATCACCTGTACACACTGGCTATCAGTGAGCTGGCCATTGTCCCTGCCCATGTGGCCCCTTCATGACTCACATCTCTCCATTTCTGTCCCAGGCATGGTGGTGTATGAGCCTCTTCCAGCACTGCGGCCAGCGAGCCTATGCATACCATGCAGCCACGTTTGCTGGGCCTCACTGTCTCACCAAGGCACCACAGGAAGGTGAGTCCAAGGCTGTGTTATTCTGGGCTCTATCATCCTCTTTCCCTTCCCATCCCCCAGCCTGAGCAAGCTTTACCCAGAGATTGGGGTGAGAACTTCTCCCTTTGCATTTTTCAAGAAACTTTTCCATCTATCCCCCCCTTTAAGAACTGGGCTTCTAAAACAAAGTCCTAGAAGAGATTGTTTTGCTGACATCTGCCTTTCACTCTGTCTTACACCTTCCCTGAAGCAATGAACACAGAGCCATTATGAATAGGGAGAAGGGATGGGGCAAATGCAAGGAAAAAAGGGAGACATAAACTAGAGCCTCAAAATCTCATCCAGACACACGCAAATAGCACCTTCCTTCCCAACTTCCTCTATGCCTACTCAGTCCACCAGGGGCCAGAGGCACATGTCAGCATGGCAATTCCACGGAGTCTTAATAAGGGAAGGCTCCGAGCTCTCCATCAATGAACAGAACACAACACACACAGCAATGACGGCATTGGCCTGAGGCGAGGAGCACACAGTCAGCCACTCCCGGGAGCATCACCTACAATAGGAATTGCCCACAGAGACCTCAGAAGTGTGAGCTCAGTTCCTGCGCTTAGAAAAGATAAGGTTTTAGCTGAGGCACCCAGCACCGGAACCCCAGAAGAGGGGGCTGATGAGAAGCAGCTGGGACACCCAAGGGAAGGTACCGATCCAGGAGACAGGAGCCCCAGCCAGAAAGCCTTGTGCCCCCTTGGTCCCGAAGAAGAGCGCTCCTGCCTGGGGAAGAGGTGGCCTCCTGCCTGCTGGGTCCCCTGGCTGCCCATCAGGGGGCCTGTCTGGTACTGAATCCCTCCTGTGCGCCTGGTAAGGGGATGACTAAATGCGTCGTCACCGAGTTGTTGCAGCTACATCCAGTCTGTTATCCTCAAGGAATTCAGTTTCTTTAAAATGCACCTTGAATGGCTTACATTCCCATATCTGGTTTATTTTTGACATGGGTTCGGGGTGTGGCCGTGGCTTTCAATGTTGCTTTGTTTATTCTGAACTCACCACTGGCTTTCGTGTGGATCGAATCGAATCACTCTGCCCAGCAGCGCTCCCCTTTTGTTTAAAAGCTGATCACATCTCTTTCTGAAAAGCGCAGCGTACTTGTGACCCTTGCTATGAAGCAGCCACAATTTACTGGGCTGAAAATCAATGTATGATTGAATCCAACTCGTGCTCCTCTCTGGAATTCTCGTAGCTTCTCAACTGACAGCCCCACATCACTGTCCCACCCAGGCATTCACCCTGAAAATCTAGAGGGAAAAGAATCCATTTTCAATGAATGAAAAGAACACTAAAGGAATGATTTTTAACACCAAAGACAGATTCAGCATTACATGGGAGCTGAGTAGACAATCCTTGGGCAAGAAAATAAATGACAAGTTTCGCACTAAACCAGAGGTCTATTCTCTAATACTCGGCTAGCTGGAAATCACTGTCTACTATGAATTTGCTTTAAAGAAGTTTTATCTCTTCCATATGCTTTTAAATACATGATCTGGAAGAATTAGCATCTCTTCCACGGAGGCATGCTCTAGAACCCACCTGGTATAGAAAATGAAGCAGTAAGAACTGCTGCTCTCTCCTTTGCCCATGAATTTCAGAAGGAGAAAGGTGGAATTAGACGGTCATCACCGGGGAAGCCCCAGCATGAGGAAACAGCCCCAAAGTCAGACAGTCCCACTTTCACGGGATGGGGGTTTCATAACAGAAGGACTGGGGAGCTGCCAAATTTGACTTTTACTTTTTTGTTGTTGTTTTTAGAAGGTGGATTGCCAAGTTCTAAAAGGTCCGAAGGAAACGCTTTTGCTCCATCTCCCTCTGTGAGGTCAACTCAGCAAAGTAGAGAGTATCTTTAAAGGACACTGAACCACTGTGCTCCATTTCTCACTAATAAAAGAGCTGAGTGAGAAGACAAAAATGCATGAGGAAAGTTTCTGAAGACTCCTGACTTGGAATGTGTGTGTTAAGGTTACGGGAAGACAGAGGAAGAATTGAACTCAGGTTGGCAAATGGTTAAGTACCAAATAGAGAGCCAGTGTATCTGGTACATAACATGATGAAAGTGTAGAAGTTGATGTTGTCTAAATTCTGCATGATATTTCACACCAATTATGCCTAATATAACTGTTATTTAATATGTAGGTTTTCACTTCTTTTAACACATAAAATCAAAAGATAGCTCTAGCTAGAGTCAGCATATCTGAAATGCAGTAGCCAAGGCTTGAGGAGGACCCTGAGACCTTCACCACTTAAAGTTGCCTATAGGTCACCCAGGTTGGATAGAGGGAGCAGGGATGGATATTGGTGGACACTGCAAGCCACACAGATGAGTTAGATGGGAAAGGGAAGAAACAGGGAGATATTGGGAGATTTCAGGGTGATGAAATTTATGTAAGAGGGAAAAAGATGATCTGACAAGTAGAGAGCCAACTAAAACTCTTCAAATTTCAAACACTACAGCTAACCCCATGAACAGAATAGTCATCCTCTCAGACACAAACACTAAGAAGGGCTTCCATTTAAAATGGCAGATTGTGCAAGCCATGAAAACCTCTCTCCCTTATCTGAATGTGCAGCAATGATAGAAAAAAATACATATATAAAAGTATACATAGTGTTTAGAAACATAATGCTATGGTAGAAACCTAGGAAAGTATATATCCAAAAATAACTATTAAGAGGATCCCTAGGCTATATAGGGGCCAAAGCCACCTTACCGTGACGGTACAAGTTTGCAGGTGTACCATTATAGGCATGACTCCTGTTTGGAGTCAGAAGCTAGAGTCACTTAGACCATATGACAAAAGGGTAGAATCATGCCTCACAAAGCCACCCTCATGAACAAGGAGTGGAACAAAATTATCCACATAGGCAGGTAATGATCCTTACATGCTTTGGACAAGATCAATTCCCCCAAAAGGTCGGGTTAAGAAAACAACACAACCTTCCCAGTCAGAGACTGCCACAACCCTGAATATATAATAGAGAAATCGCCCACAGAGACTAACTTACAACCTAAACTAACTACATATATGAGGATTACCAATACTATGAAATGTAAGGCGTTAAAAATCAAGGAATTTAAGATCTTAGTCCTAAGAAAATAAATATAATACAGCATTTCCTATGTTTAAAGTCCTTAAAGAGATTTTTTTAACAGCATTTACTAAAAAGAACCAAGATGTTTTGAAATAAGAGCAAGCGCAAATGAAACAATAATGAATGGTTATAAAAGTAAAACTACCTAAACGAAAACGTAATGAAGAAGTGATGCTTCCAACCAAAATGGAGTAGTAGGCACACCAACCAGATTTACCCTCCAGCCCAAAACAACTAAAACTAAACACACATGAAACAACAGTTCCCAAGGCACTGGATATCAAACAAAAAAAGTCCATGATTCCTGTGAGAGAGTAAACAACAAGAGGAGCCCCAGGAGAACCCAAACTCACACTTGGAGAGTTTCCAGGCCACAGCACAGAGAACACAGGCAGAATCCACCAGACTCCAGGAGTTGACTACACAGAGCTGAAAGTCCAGGACACCAAGGCAGTGAGAGTTTATAGCACCAGAGAGGAGAAAACAAAAAGCAAAAAATGATAGAAATGCAAAGAGGAATACACAACTCCATGCTGAGAGCCAGAAATTTTCATAGCTCTCTCTCCTTAATTGATAGAAGTAGACAAGATATCAGTAAGGATAGAGACTTGAACATTATCAACAAATTTGACCTACATGACATTTATAGAATTCTCCACCCAACAGCAGAGTATATACTTTTTGAGTGCACACGAAAAATTACCAAGATAGATCATATTATTGGTCACAGATAAGCCTCCAAACATTCTAAAAGATTAAAATCATACAAAGTATGTTTTGTGAACACAATGGAATTGAAATAGAAATCTTTGTGTTGTTAGATTAAGTAAATATTTCTTAGGTGTCTTCCCAACAAAGTAGTGTAACCTGAGGTCGAGGGCCAGAGTGGGAATGCTGAAAAGGAAATGGTCACCAGAGATCCTGGTGGTGACTAGAAAACCAGAAGTACAGCATCACCCAGAGGGACAGGGAAATTGTAAGAGGAGTTTGAGGTAAAAAGACAACCTTCAGTGTGGGTCAGGTTGAGTCTGAGTAAACACAAAACCTCTAACAGGAAGTCCAACACACAGCTAGAGGTATGCAACCAGAGACTTAGAAGTGGGGTCCAGAATTTTAAATATGAGTTATTACTGTAGTTTAAGATACAGGAGTGAGGGATGACCCAGAGCAAACACAAAAGGGAGACCAGTGGGCCAGTGATAAAGGTGTCCAACCACACCTGTGGTCAAAGAAGCTGCAAGGAAGTAGGACACATATGCAGATGGTATTACTGTGAAAGGCAAGAGTTTCAAGAAGAAAAATTTGATCAATGTGTGGGTCAGTAACAAATAACACAGATCAAGGAAATGAGGGCAGAGAAAGCTGTTGGCTTTGGGATCAAGGAATTCATTAGTGTCCTTTCAGGTTATCACTCTCAGTAGAGTGGCGAGAACTCTAGAATGCTGAGGGCCAGTGTAAAACAGCATGTAGCCACAGGTGTGGGTCATCTGTCCTGGAACTTTGGCTCTACCTGGAATGACCCTGCATGCCAAACACCAAGCACCTCAGTATTCCAGAAACCCATCAGGCCCTGTCACTTTTCACTCTTTTCCCACTGCCTGGAATCTCTGAGAAAACCATGTTCTTTACCTTGTTAGTAAACCTTTCCCCTTCTGAGAACAGAACCTCTTTATTTATTAACATATATCCATTCGCACAGAGTAGGTGTTTAAGGGTGGACATATGACTACAAATAAAGTCAATTGACAAATGATTTAAATGTTGGAAAAGGGTACAGTGTCTCTCTCTTTATGAGATTGGAAGTAGAGACAGACAGATGGAGATGAAGAGAGAGAGAAATTGTAGAGATAGAGCCAGAGGTGCTTTTAAGTGAAAGACAGAGATTCTCAATAAAACTATTTAAACCCCTTGTTCCAGCCATGCCTGAAAGCACCCCCTCTTCTTAGGATATGAGCTAATGCAATCCTTTCTTTCCCCCTTGAGTTAGTTTGAATTGTTTCTATCACTTGCAACTGAAAAAGCCCCAGCAAAAAATGTCCTCCACCCTTTCCTCTCCCAATGTCCTTCACCTAGAAATCTGCTGCCAATCCACATGACATCACTGAACAATTGAGAAAATATGCACAGAATCAGTTAACTCCATCACTTTTCCAGATTCTGATGGCAGAACTAGATATAGGGTGGCAGCTATAAGAAGCTGCCTGACAGCACCCACTCAGCACGAGCCCCTGAGGTCTCCATGTCCTGAATGCCCCACCAGCCCCACTTGTGCTTGTTCTGTTTTCTCAGTTGATCTGTCCTTCCACCAACGTCACCTGTGCTCGTACAGGTCGGTGCTCACTGCTCTCCCAACACGCACACTGTGCATAATAATCACTGGTTACATTTTTGTCCCAGTGCTCAACTGTGAGCTGTGCATGTTTCATCCTTGTCCTCAGGGCTGAGCTTATAGAAGGCGTCGGTAAACAACCATGGAACAAGGAAGCATGGGCAGTTTGGAAGGGAAATATGAGAACCTTGGCATGGAAAGAGAAATGTGCCATGGTGAGGAGGGAGGAAATGCCAAAAAGTGTGCCCCCTTCTTCCGGGGAAGTCAGAGACAAGGAAAGGGAGACAGAAGGGAGCGCTGGGCATGAGGTCCAGAGGAGCTGCAGGGATCAAAGACAGGACAGAGCAGAGCTTCCACCCCGCTGAGGCCAGGCACTTCAAAGTCAGCCATTCCCGCATGTACAGTTCCGCACCACGTTCAACTTCGTGATTTCCAGCAGTGACCCGTGAACCGGACTTAAAGCTACAATTTCTCTCTGAGAAAAAAGGGCCGGGCAGTTACCCATCTCTTCCTCCAAACACATCTCATTCTCCTGATTTACTTTTCCAGGGCCGTGCCTGACAATGCCTCCTGAGCAAGTATGCGGGGAGGCCATGCCCAGCCAGCAGGGGCAGCAGGGGCGAATGAAACTTAGCCCGCTGCCCAGCAGGGAGTTACACCATGTTGCCCTGACGACTAATGGGCCAAGCTCAGGAGAGAGATGGAGATGGCTGAGGTCAATGGGTAATAAAATCCTAGTTAAAGGCTCGTTTTTCTCTCCTTCATTTCTGCTGATATAAACATATGAAAAAATAAAAAAGATCATTGGGAGGCAGATTCCTTTAGAGACGGGCCGGGCACTGCAGATTGTAAGCATAAGGTTCCAGGGCTGAACTGAGGGTCAAACTAGGACATATCTAGAGCCTCAAAGATCCTGCCCAGAGATGATGCCCTCAAAACACAACCAAAGGCATTGGGAAAGAAAGACCAAGCTTTTACTGAGCACCTACTGTATACAGATATGGCCCTGGGAAGAGGATATACAGGAAGGTCCTTGAGAGAGGACAGCCCTGGAGGTTCAGCCTCAAATCTCATTGCTGACATTTAGCTTCCAAGGAACTGGGGGCCAGACACCAGCTACCAGCCCTATCTAAATCTGAGTCTTTATAACAGAGATAATAGTCCTCGTCTCCCAGGGTTGTTGGATAATGAAGAACATAATGACGTGAAGGAGTTAGTATGGTCCCGGCTTATAATAAGCACTGAATGAATGGCAGCCCATAATGATAGCTGACATCACTGAGCCCCTACTCTATGCAAGCACCATACTCAAAAGGCTTTACATACATTTTCTCATCAAAATCCTATGGGAAAGCTACTGCTACCTACCCATTTTACAGATGAGGCAGCAAGGCACAGAGACGTGAAGTAGCCTGCCCAAGACCCCACAGGTAGTAAATGGTAGAGCCAGTCCTTGCACCCCAGCCATCTGGCTCTGGAACCTGGGCTATATATCCACATCAACAGCACAGAAGAGTCATCAAAAATGGAGGATCAAAAAGAACATGGACAGACTATTTGCACGTCTTTGCGTATATCCACACAAATAATAGTTCTGGAAGGATCAAAGTCATAACATTGTTTGCTGCTGGGGAAGAGAAAGGCAAAGGAGAGAATATTTTTACTGTGGATTTTCGATCATGGGAAGGGATTGCCTGTTTTCAAAATGAGTAAATTAAATTGAAATTTAAAACTAGAGGAGCAGGGCAGGAGAAACCAGTTCCAATGTGTTTATTTCTGCAAGCACCCATCCCTGACATGATGGTGGAGGGGTCAGGCTGTGGACGGGTAACTACAGAGCGTGGTGATAAACATGTGAACAGAATGTGCTACACAGGCCCTGAGCAGAACCTGACGAGTTCCGCACAGAGACGTCTGGGGGGCCTCACAGAGAAAGGACTTCTGAGACGAGATCTTTCCACTACCCATAGCCTTGAGCCAAATCATACATAAAGTAACAACCCCCGCCGAGAAGCCTTATGCCAAGCACCGGGCCGGGGCCTTCTCATAGATAACCCAACAGAACTCACACCACCTCCTTTTGAGGTGGGTACCATCATCACCGTCTCCCTTTTCCAGGCACAGAATTGAGATTTAAAGAGGTTAAGTAACTGCCCAAAGGAGGGCACACGGCCGGGTGACAGAGCTGGGATCTGGAGGCGGCCTTCACGGGAAACTGCTGCCCCCGTCACCCTGATCCTCTGGCGGCTGCTACTAGGGACGGAAGGAAGTTGGGGTGCGCTGTGCAGTCCATGGAGGCAGGTGTGGTCCCTGCTGTTGGTCCAGGCAGGAGATGGGCTGTGGCCAGGCACACTTTCAGGGAGGGGACCTTAGAGGAGGGTCAGTCCAGTCCTGGAGCCCCCACTGTGTGATGTCAGAGCCAATTTTTGGACTTTAACTTCTGCCCCTATAGAAAAGATGCTTTCTGAACATCCTCAATGCTAATCCTATGATAAAAACATTTTGGTTGCCTTAAAGATTTTATGACTACAAGCCCAATGGGCTTTGGCCTTAGAAAGTTCATCTGATCCTGGGCCTGCATCCTCAGAGCTGCCCCTCATGCCTTCCCTGAGCAGCACCTACTGGGTGCAAAGACCTGAGCTAGCTGCAGAACAAACAGAAGCCCGGACCCCGCGCTCTGGAGGGTGAGGAGGGACTGCAAAGGACTTGTATTCTAAATGAGAAAAGAACATCCACAGAAAAGGTGTCAAAACCACATGGCAGTATGGGAACACAGTCCAAGTGGCATGCACACAGCTGTGGCCAAAGCCCCATTTGTCCTCCCAGAACACATGGTAGGTGCTACACAGAGGAACCTCATTCTGGTGAGACCTGGCTTTGATGAGAATAGGTGGGAGGACATCACAGGTGGAAATGAGAATGAGAGGGATGTGGGCACATCACAGGCCCCATTCCGGGCTGTACAGGAGTCTGTGCTGGCGAGGGATGTGAAAGAATCTTTATAACACAGGCCTGGAAGGAGGCAGATGGAGCAACTAAGTGCAGGAGCTTCAGGCACAAAAGAAAAGAGAATGGGTAGCCATGGCAGGTTCTTGAGAGAAGGAAAGTCTTCATAAGAATCCCCTAGAAGAAGACTGAAGGGCTCTTCATGTCCCAAATGGATGGCAAAGTATCTGAGGTGAAACCCAAGTTGCATAATCTAACCACAAGGAGAAATATTTGAAATCAGAGAAGTATACAACGAATATAACCTATACTTCCATCTCTGTTCAGGAGTCCAACACATCAGCATTTAAAAAACTAGCATGTGTATAACACTCATTCCAGAAAATGAAAACGTGTATTATAAAAAAAAATCCAAGTAAAAAAATTAGTAAAAGCTAACTACAAGTCAGACACTAATTGAAGTGATCCACAAACAACCTTTCATTTAATCCTCTCAACAACCCCAACTCCTAGAGACAAGTACACATTAACGTGCCGATTTTGCAGATGAGAAAACTGAAGCACAGGAAGCATGAGTAACGCCCAAAGTCACTACGGAGGAACACAAATTTCTTCCAGGCAGTCTGACTCCCAGCCCTGTGCACCTAACCGTCAGGCTCTATAGTCTGTCACTGTTTAGAAACACCAAGGTAAACAAAATTCAACATTCAACAGTTTCCCTTCCCATGAGATTCTCAGAGCCTTTCACCTATTCTTCCTCCTTCCTGCCCGCTTTGGCTGTGACTCAAAACAAGGGAGCCTGGGGGAGGCTGAGGGTGTGAGGAACCCCACGAGACCCCCAAGAGGACAAGTGAGTGGACAGTGCCCTTACAATGGCTATTTTGAGATGTGCCCAGCATCCTACTTGAACATACGCAGGCACGTCACTCCTCACACACCACACACTCCCCCACACGCTCACCGCAGGTACCCACGTCCCACATGCACACACACACCCCACATACACAGCTCTGCTCTGGGAGACCATGTGATGCAGGACAAGGCCAACCCACTCTGTCCAGCAGCCTGTCTCACTGCTGCCATCCACAGTCCAGCACTGCGGGAGGGCCGCATGGGGTGCCATCCCCTCCAAGCCTGCAGTTCCCATGAGAATTCTCTCCACTCACTCCCTGCCTGCCATGCCCCGCCCCTCAGCCCCACAGAGCAGCTCTTCTACCTCAAAAAGCCATCCCTGACTCGTCCTACACCGTCCCTGCTAAGTTCTCATCACCACTCAGCTCTTCTGCACTTCCAGAGAAGGAATAATTTACACATGCACCCTGTATGGTTTATACATATTTTAACATTATTTTAGAGGCAGCATATTGAGGGCAGTGAGGTGGCTGGAGGCACACCAAGCTGGGTTAAAATCCAACTACACCTTCACATGCTGGTGGGTGCTGGGCAAGTCGCACCCCTGCCCTGACTCTCAGGGCCCTCATCTGTGGGCATGGGGATCTGACCGCTCCCCACTCCCTTCCCCGTTAGC
This sequence comes from Smutsia gigantea, assembly GCA_032199065.1. Lineage (NCBI taxonomy): Eukaryota > Metazoa > Chordata > Mammalia > Pholidota > Manidae > Smutsia > Smutsia gigantea. The sequence continues at coordinate 212,558 of JAVSCE010012982.1, forward strand.
TTCTCCCCAGGAATGAGAAAGAGAAGGTATGGAAGCTTTTGTTTAAAAGCCGGTCGTGAAGGTGGGCGTGCATTTGGCAGAGTGGCAGTCTGTAACCTTCTCAGGACTCTCTCCCAGCCCTGAGCTGGAGAGACTCCCTTCCACCCTCTGCCCTTCACCTTGCTGGCTATCCATTAAGTAGGAACTGCCAACCGGGAGAGAGCATGTATCTGTGTGACTTTGGTCTTCAGAGAAGTGGTCATGTGGCTGGGCCAGGAGTTAAAGACACCAAAGGCCTCTGGCAGGCATAGGGGAGGCGCCGGCTGGGGCTCTCCCAGGGACAATGACCAGAAGGGAGTCCTTTGTCTCCACCCAGGAGAAGGAGCAGACAGCCTACAGGAGGGCTACAGCTGACAGACACTGAGGCCGGAGGAAGGGGACCCCACTCGACAAATGTCCTCAGATGCATTCATATCCATTCACTCACTGGTTCCAGTATATTTTCATTCAACAAAGCAAGTGTCAGGTGCCTGCTCTGTGCCAGGCACTGTACTAGGAGCTGGGAGTGCAAAAACCAAAGATGACCCATTTGTCAGTTCAAAGGAAGCCCACATATGATGAGAGAGGAAGATAATTAAATCAACGGGTGTGCCGAGGTAGCCCAAGTACCCTGACAGAGAGCAGGACCGTGGGGTGGGCCTGCCCACCTCGGGAAGCAGGGCAGGTAATGTCTGAACTGAGTCAGAAGTTGGAAGTGGCAAAGGATGGAGTGGAAAGACATAAAAAAAAAATAAAAAGAGACTGTTTCCCAGAGGGAATTATAATCTAGTCTTCCTGAGTAGGAGCTGAGAGATCAGGAAGAGGAGAGCTGAAGACACAGGGCAGAGCAGGGACTTACGAAGGAGCAACAGTAACTGAGGTTCGATCAGAAAGCAGGTTGTGATGCCTGGGCAGAAAGGAAGGAACGGAGCCTGTGTGCTGAGCTGAGGAGTTTGGGCTTTATCCTAAAAGCAGGGGACAGCCCCTGAAGTGTAGACAAACACGATCCCACATAAAATCTCCACGTAGTAATTGTTGGGAATCAGGAACATTCTTAGACTGCACCAAACAGGGAGGCAGAAACAGGACCAGGTGAGTCCTCAAGGAATTAATAGTCTTGTGAGAAAGGCCAGGGAGGACACATTTCCCTGGTTTGCCTCCCACACCCCAAGCCTCTCCTCTCTGCTTTCCTCCCCTACTGACCTCAGAATGTGGGTTGTCCTTGTGATTCTCTCCTGGGCCGTGTTTGGCCCTTCCGCAGTCTACGGTGGTTCTCCACGTACGGGGCCACGGCCCCGCAGCAGGACCACCAGCCAGGAACCTGTTTAGAAATGCAAGTCCCAGGCCTGCAGAATCAGAGTCTGGAGGTGGGGCCCAGCAATGCGTGGTTCAACAAGCCCTGCAGGTGATTCTAATGCACACTTAGGACTGAGGACAACTGATTTACACCAACCCTGGCTACACAGAATAGCTTGGGAAGCTGTTTTTAAAAAAGCCTGAATCACACCCCAGACTGTCTGAGTCAGAGCCCAGGGGCTGGACATTCTAATGAGCATGCAAGGGTTGAGAAAAATAACCACTGGCCTGGAGTAGGGCTTCTAAGACTTTAATGTGCAAATGAATCCCCTGGGGCCTTGTTAAACTGCAGGCTGATCCAGTAGGCCTGGGATGGAGCCCAAGATTCTTGCTTTTCCAACAAGAAGATGCCAATGCTGCTGGTCTGTAGACCACACTTTGAGGTCTGTAAAGACCTTACCAGTGTCCTTGAACTGTCAGCTTCAGCTACCACTGTATGCTAGTGTCTTCCCTGAGAGTTTCAGCTGCAGGCAAGTTCATTATGGATTCAGTGAAACCAAGGAATGACAATGGAATGTTCTTGGAGTAAAAAGGTTTATTATCCACCTTTCTTCTCCCAGCGGTAGGTGGAGCACTAGAATCACCTCTGCGTCCAGCAGTCTGCAGGTCCATAGTCTTCCTTCTCTCTGCCTCTGCCCAGAGCACTGGGCAGAGCTCTTTACATAGTGACTCAGTCAATAATAGGTTATTGCCTATGGGTGTGGAAGCAGTAGCCTAGCAGCAGGCCAGTTACATCATCAAGTAGTTTAGGTTCAGGTGAGGATCCTGGCCACAGGAACTTCCATTTTCCCCACAGCTAGTAACACCACATCCAGTCCCCCTCTGTGGGTAAAGTAAAGCTTCGTATGGCCAGGATTCTCCCCAGTGGACCTGGCTCTGCTCGGCTAACTTACTATACATGTGTGGGCAATACGTTGTTATTGACTCTATATAAAAAGCTCCACCCAAGAAATTCAGATGGCCAACAGGCACATGAAAAGATGCTCCACATCGCTAATCATCAAAGAAATGCAAATTAAAACCACAATGAGATATCACCTCACACCAGTGAGGATGGCCAACATCCAAAACACAAACAACAACAAATGTTGGCTAGGATGTGGAGAAAAGAGATCCCTCCTACACTGCTGGTGGGAATGCAAATTAGTTCAACCATTGTGGAAAGCAGTATGGAGGTTCCTCAAAAAACTCACAATAGAAATACCATTTGACCCAGGAATCCCACTCCTAGGAATTTACCCTAAGAATGAAGCAGCCCAGTTTCAAAAAGACACATGCACCCCTATGTTTCTCATAGCACTATTTACAATAGCCAAGAAATGGAAGCAACCTAAGTGTCCATCAGTAGATGAATGGATAAAGAAGAGGTGGTACATATGCACAGTGGAATATTATTCAGCCATAAGAAGAAAACAAATCCTACCATTTGCAACAACATGGATAGAGCTAGAGGGTATTATGCTCAGTGAAATAAGCCAAGCCGAAAAAGACAAGTATCAAATGATCTCACTCATATGTGGAGTATAAGAACAAAGAAAAAAACTGAAGGAACAAAACAGCAGCAGACTCACAGAACCCAAGAATGGACTAATAGTTACCAAAGGGAAAGGAACTGGGGAGGATGGGTGGGAAGGGAGGAACAAGGGGAAAAAAAGGGGGCATTACGATTAGCAGATGTAATGTTGGGGGGGCACGGGGAGGGCTGTACAACTCAGAGAAGAGAAGTAGTGATTCTATAGCATCTCACTATGCTGATTGACAGTGACTGTAATGGGGTTAGTGGGGTGGACCTGATGAAGGGAGTAGTTTAATAACCATAATATTGCACATGTAATTGTAGACTAATGAGATACCAAAATAAATTATAAAAAAAATATAAGCTCCACCCAGTGCTCTGGGCAACAGGGTGGCATGGCTACATGGCTTCAGGAGAGCAGAGACTGGAGTGGTGGCAGAGTCGAGGGCAGAGACTGAGACAACTACAGGGGCAGAGACTGGCTTGCTGCATGCAGACTCGCTCTGAGTGGACAGGATTCTAGTGAATGACCTGCCTCCATGGGAATATAGTTGGGTATAAACCCTTTCACCCCAAGAATATTACATTGTCATTTTTTGGTCTCATTGAATCCATAGTGAACTTGTCTGAGGCTGAAACCCATGGCAAGACAATTGGTGACATCAGCAGGCTTCGTTGTTGACCAAGGAAAAAAACAGGCTGTCCTTATGGGAGGGGTGCTTCAGCGGGCTGCCCCTATGGATGGGGAGACCTTGGAGTGTCCTCCGGTGGACATGTGGTCTAATGTGGCTTGCCTCCTAGAGGACTGGGCCCCACCCCAAGACTGGGAAGGGGTGGAGGCAACACCTGAGGCAGTAAAGTTGGCCCTCAGCAAAATAGGGAATTCCTAGGAGAAACAGAGTGCCCATCAGGCAGCAGGAACAGTGGGGAGCTTTTTTCTCACAGTAATGAGAGGGGCCTTATGGAGAAAGATGTCCTCCTGCAAGAAGCATGAGAAGAGGCAGCAAGAGGATGTGAGCTGTGAGGTGCCACTGAGGAGGTAAAAGAACCTGTTGGTGACTGAAATGGCATCACTATGAGGTGCTGTGGAAATAGTAAAGGATGTCATGGTCGCCTGAGAAGCAGCAGCGTGAGAGAGCAGGCTGACAGGTGTCATGGGGCAGGTGAAGGATGCAGTGGAGCCGTCGGCCCCATAAATGGAGGAGCTGAGGTTTGACGAACAGGTTGGGGTGGAGGCCCTGCTGGTGCCAAAGGCACCAGCCCCTTCTTGGTTGAAACCTCACCTGGTTGAAAGCTGGTGGAAACCCTGAAAGGAAATAAAGACTTGGCAACCGTGGGTTCCTCCAGTAGAGATGCAGCCCCCTCCTCAGGTCGTGGAGCACTCTATGCTCTGCTCCTGTACTCAGGCTCAAGCATTGAAAGCACAAAAGGAAATATGGTCTGCTACTCAAAGGAAGAGTTTAAAGAGGCCTGTGAGGGTCACAAGGACCAGATGTGGGATGATTTGATAAAGGCAGGAACAGACAGAAAGAAATTGGATGGAAAGTCAGATAGACTCTTACTGGGGCTGTGGCAACAACTAAGACCGGAGCAGCGCAGAAGCCAGAGACAAAGCGACAAGACCGGCCTGTGTGTCTGCAAGACTTGCTGCTGGGGAGGCTGGAGAAGGGGGTATTGTGAGGCCCACCCATGGTCCTTTTGGCTAACTCATTTGAGTAGAGCTGGTTTGAATACACTCAGGATGACCACTTGGTGGCAACAGATCTCCTCAGGGTTGAGGGTTACTATAATTTGTTGTAATTTTTGTTATTTGTATATTGTCAGAGCCTCTGTTGTTATTATGGCATTTGGTTACAATGCTCCGGCTTCCTCGCACAGTGACTGTTGCAGAAGATTGGGGGCACATAGATTGAGACATGAGAATTTTGGAGGGGTGGAGTGTGGATAAAGTAAAGGTTCCCATGGCCAGGATTCTCATCTGACCCTGGTTGGCTAGCTCACTACACATGTGTGGGCAATACGTTGTTACTGACTCTATATAAAGAGCTCTGCCTGGTGCTCTGGGTGATACAGTGCCATGGCTGCATGGCTGCACGGCTTCAGGAAAGCAGAGACTGGAGTGGTAGCAGTGCCGAGGACAGAGATCGAGATGGATGTGTGGGTACAGAGGCCCAGAGGCAGAGACCAGCTTGCTACATGCAGACTAGTGATTGACCTGCCATACTATGGGAATAAAGTTGGGTATAAACCCTTTCACCCGAAGAATGTTCCATTGTCATTTTTTGGTCTCATTGAATCTATAGTGAACTTGTCCAGGACTGAAATCCATTGGCAAGACACCCTCAGTCTTGAGCTCCAACCCTGTAAGAAGGATTTCCAATTGAGGAATCTACCCAAGCCTCAAACCCAAACTTCCCAAATTGACCTTGTCTATCCACCTTCCCCCAAAGTTCTGCCTACCCTCTATGTTCACTATCTCAATGAGTCAATTTGTTCACCAAAGCCAGGCAAGACAGTGTCCTGAAGCCAAAGTTGGACAGAGTTTTAAGGAGACACTACCCAGAAAGGACACCAAATCCCCAGGCACTTGCCCCATACCCTTACCTGGGAACTCCAGCCCCATGCAAAGGACTATCTCTCTGGTATTTGTGGGGTTTAAAAGAGAGGCCTTGGGTGTGCTCTTACAAGACCTGGGGGCCCCTACCACTCCTCGGGGTGACAAAACAGAAGGTCATTGGATGGGAGGGTGGAGATGTCCCAGAACATTTTGGGGGAAGTTAACAGCTTTCTTTAATTTAGCCATACTTCCCCCTGTAGTGCAGTCAGCACTGAGCTCAGCCCCCCGGGCTCTCCAGGATTTCTGAGGGTGGCCTGCAGGTGGCCCCACCAGTCCAGCCCCTGGCAGCTAGCAGAGCAGCAGCGTCAGCTAAATGGCCACCTGGCCCTTGTTCCACCCTGGGCATCTAACCTCTCTTCTTCTTACTGTTCTGGAAGCCAGAAGTCCAAAATCAAGGTGTGCCGGGCCACACTCCCTCCAAATTCTCAGGAAAGAATCCTTCCTTGTTTCTTCCAGCCTCTGGGGGCTCCTGATATTCCTTGGATGTGGCAGCATAACTCCAATTTCTGCCTCTGACTTTACATGGCTTTCCTCCTTTGTCTCTCCATCTCTCAAATCTTCCTTTCCTTTCTCTCATGTGGGCACCAATCATTGCGTTTAGAGTCAATGATCCCTAAATCCAGAATGATCTTATCCCAAGATTCTTGACTTGCTTACATTTGCAAAGGTCTTATTTCCAAATGAAGTCACATTCATAAGTACCAGAGGTTATGACTTGGACATATGTTTTTGGAGGGACCTGTGAGGAAAACTGAAGTTCCTATGACCCGGATCCTCACCTGAACCTAAACTACTTGATGATGTTAGTGGCCTGCTGCTAGGCTACTGCTTCCACACCCATAGGCAATAAGCTGTTATTGACTGAGTCACTATACAAAGAGCTCTGCCCAGCGCTCTGGGTGGAGGCAGAGAGGAGGAGGATTACAGACCTGCAGACTGTTGGATGAAGATGTGATTCTAGTGCTCGACCTACCACTGGGAGAACAAAGGTGGGTCATTCCTCTGTCTCACTGAATCCACTGTGAACTTGCCCAGGGCTGAAACCCATTGGCAGGACTGACCCAATTCAACTTCAGTTGACCAGAAGAAAGTTCAATGCTCTACTTCCCAGATACAAGTGAAGGGGTACACAGGGAGGACCCTCATTTCCTGTGATCTGAATACCATTTTATTAATGCTGCCTAAAATTCTGTCCCCTCATTTTTGCCTGTCACCTCTGATTGGTTTTATTGCTAATAAACTGCATTCAGATAAGGTCTTCCCAAGCTGGCACTTGTGCAATTGATGCTTTTGAACCTAAATAAAAAGCTTACATGTAGCTCTATTTACTTTCATCCTATTGGTTTCCACCTACATTCCAGCCTGTCAAAATCACTTTGAATCTCTATTGTGACTTCAGTTGAAGAATTTTCCTTTCCAACTTTCTATTACCTGCAAATTCAATAAGGTTGTCTTTGGCATGCAGCAAGGACTCAGGAGTCAGAGAGCTAGACAGTAGTCCTAACCTTCTCCATGACTGTAGGAAAGTTCTGTCACTTCACTGAACCTCAATAAGTGGCCTCCAGAGTCTCTGCCAGCTCAGAATTCTAAAACTAATGAAAGACTTAAGAGTCCTCCGGTTCCACCATTCCTGGGGTCCTAAGAGATGGCCTGAGACCCTGACTGCCTCCCTGATGGAAGGTGTTAAGCTGTGAACAGGCGCTCTCAGGCCAGCACACAGGGAGGAGAAGGTGGGCTGAGAAGTTAAATGCCCCACTTCCTGCTGAGTTGAAATTGCCCCCATGAATGTGGGGGTGATATTCAAACTCTCCTGTTCCCTTTGTGCCAGGCACTGTCAGTTTTCTGTCCCATAGACTCACTTTGCCATCCACAAAGACATTCTTTCTAACCTTTCCTTGTCCACCTGCTTATGGTGCAATGTGTTTAACACCCTTTGTGTACCAGGCATGGAGTTGGCATCTTAGCAGCAGGCTTCAGGGCCCACAGTCTAACTACTCTATTAGGCTTGGAAAATTTCCTGGTGTCCTTCCCCCTTCCTCCCAATCTTAAATTTACCAGCTAGCAAGCACATCAGCAGACACTCTATCGGGAGAGCCTGAATCGTTCTTGAGGAGAGAGTGAGCATAGGTCAACAATAATACTCATTCATGTATTCACTCAGCACAGACTTACTGAGCACTTACTCTGTGCCCGGCACTGTGCTGACCCATGGTATACTGCTGATAAAAAACAAACATCCCCCTGCATAGGCTAGTGTCTGAGAGAGACATTAAACAAATAGACCTATGAATAAATTTATCATCACAGAGCTGAAAAGTGCTTGGAAAGAATATAACAGGTTGTAAAAGAGATACACAGCTGGTCAGAGAAAATCTCTTACAGTTGAGACCTGAGGGATAAGCAGGGCTGACTGGGGCAAGATGGGGTAGCCTCTCCTCCCCTTCCTGCTCCCACCCCTCTTCTTCCCACCCGTAAGAGGCCCTCTTCTTCCTCCATGCTGAGAACTCAGAGCAGAAAGCCTCCTCCAGGGGCTGCCTGAAGCCCCCCTCCTCCCTTCAGAAATCTAATCTCAACTCAAGAGAAAAGATTACCCCCAAACCAGGTTTTATGATATTATTTGTCTTCTAAAGAGCCAGTTCATGGAATCTGCGGAAGTACACTATCAGGCCCAGGAGAGAGGGCTAGACAGCAGTGGCTCTGCTCCCGGCAGCCAGAGCCTGCCGCACCATTGCAGGAGCTGAGCTTCCAGTCAGGGACTTTGGAATGGCCACATTAAGAATGATTGTGGCAATAACATTCTATTAGCCATCTGGAGCAAGGCTTGCTCTCCAGGGCTGGGCGCTCGGTCACTGATGGCTGCCGACAGATGTGGGCAGAGAAGGGCTCTGAGGGACAGGAGCAGGTAATTGTCTGGGATAGAGGTCAGTTAGAGGGGATGCCAGCCGTGGCCAGTCTGAGCAACAGCGCACGAGAATACCCTGGCCAAACATCTGGATAAATTCTGTTTGCATTTTAGATATGATCCTCAAGAGACACTGGAAATATTATCATGTAGAAATCAGCTTGCCTTTCTTTGGATAAATGAAAAAGATTCATATCAAGTATCAGAGCTAATTAAACTCCCTGTTCCTCCCCAGGCTGTTCTCTGACTCTCCCACAGGGCTACAGTTAGGGAGCCAGACAATCCCAGGTTCAAACTCCTGCATGGCCATTTACCTGGCTGTGTGACCTTGGAACGTACATAAAACATAAAATCGGAGCCTCAGTTTCTCACCTGTAAAATGACTATAGTGACCCCTCTCTTCAGCAGTTTCTGGATGGACGAGGTGGAGTCTTACTTAGCCCTGCGCCAGCTCCATCAAGACTCCTTTAATGCATATTATTAGTACCCCTTACTAGCAACCCTTTTCAGGCCAACAGTTTTGGCCAAAAATGGATGGGAATTCAGCTGAAGCTGGTGGAGAAGAAGCACAAGAGCCCCAGTGTCTCCGTCCCATTTTGGGCGCCTCTGTCCCACAACTATGGGGACAGTCATTCTTTGAGCATGAGCCTCCCTCCCTCACCTCATGAGAGGGTCTTAACAGGTGTCACCATGACATATGGAGTAATTAATAAACAATTAAGGTGTCTTGGAGCACAATCACACATTTTATTTCAGCTGCCTTGCATGGCGATGGCTTGGCTTGCCCACAGCCCTTGTTGCAGACAGCGCCCAGCCCGAGGAGGTCCGTGATCTGGAAGGCTATGTGGGTTTTATGTAAACCAGAGTGTGGGCCAGATACTTCCTGAGAGTCATCAGGTCAGATGAGCTACCCTCAAAGGCAGCCAGCCCTATGCCTGTCTTTTGTGCATCAGGTGTCTGATGGGCTCTGCGCCATCCAGGGTGGGGAAGCCTCTGGGGGAGGGGAGGCCTGCTCACGGGCTACTGGAGCACGTGGGGACCCAGGGGCACACAGCACCACACTGTCACTGCTCAGCACTACTGCAAGCATACCCTCAAGGCTTTCATGGAGCTCTGTTTCTAAGCCAGCTGCCTGTCTGTGCCGAGAAAACCACCTCCTCTCCTGGGGCGATAGCTACCCTAGCCCTGCGGCCAACAGCGCCCTCTTTGCCCCCATTTCAGTCCACCTACTAGTTCCCTCCACTTGAAGCACTGCCAGGTGATCCCCCAAGGCAGGCTCCCATCATCCTCTTCCCAGTCTATTCCCATCCCCAGGCCCTGTCTAGTTATCTCCTAGATATCACTCAGACCCACCCTCTCCAACCCCACCCCACCAGTCCTCATCTTAAAACCCTTTAATGACTTCCTATCAACATTAAGTTGAAGACCAAAAGCTTACACCAGCCTGTACGTCACCCACACCCACCTCAAACCCATGGCAATTCACCCTTCCTCACCCATGACACAGCCCTGCCCTCCTCTTTTGTCTTATGGTGAACCTATTGCCCTTCTGGTCACTCTTTGTGCCAAACCAGACATAACATTCTCCCCGGCTCGGCCAACTCAACTCCTCCTGTCCCCTCTGATGTTAGAGGGTGCCTCCTCACCACCTGCCCCATCCCCACCCTCCACCCAACCCACCAGGCTCCCTCCTTCCACTTCCCCAGGCTGATGCGTTCACTACTCACTCCTTTCACAATCTCAAATCTAAAAACATCAGTGAGAACCCAATTTCTTAGTCCCTCTATCCAAGAAGCTTTCCCTGGTTGAGGTGGGATAGGGAAAATGAAAGTTACCATGGCCAGGATCCTCACCTGACCCTGATCTACTTGCCCACTGTGTACAGGTGATGATGTAATACTTAGCCTACTGCACAGGCACATACTTTGTATACCCATTTGCAATAAGCCATTATTGCCAGTGTTGCTATATAAAGAGCTCCACCCAGAGGAAGCAGGAGAGCAGGAGAGCAAGAGAACAGAGGCTGGGAGCAGAGTGGAGACAGAGGCTGGAGCAGAGGCAGCACCTGGGGTAGAGGCTAAGCAGGAGGCAGAAATGGAGACTTGCTACTTGCAGATTGCCTGGTGCAGACATGATTGCAACACTTGACCTACCTTCATGAGAATAAAGCATGGTATGAGTGTCCCTTTTTACCCACAATGTTCCATTGTCGTTATTCCTTCTCACTGAAGCCAGCGTGAACTTGCCCAGAGCTGAAACCCCCTTTGGCCCTGTGCTACAGGTGGCCCACACTAACCTCTCACTCTGACCACCTCCAGTGCCTCACAGCCTCATGCAGTACGAGCACTATGCTTTCTGTGTTTTGCTTGCTGCATTGGATTGAGAGGTCGTATGGTCTAGAGGGCAAGAGCACAGCTCCTGGGTTCAGGCAAACCTGGGCTTAGGTCCTGGCTTTGCCACTTGCTGGCTGGATGACCTTGAGCAAGCGACTTAAGCTATACCTGTTTCCATAACTGTAAAACAAGGATCATTTTTTTTTTGAAGACTAAGTGAGCTGAAGTGTTTAGCATAGTGCCTGGTGTGGTAAATGCGCAATGAAAATTAGCCTTTATTGTCACATGTATACACACAAACACACACACAAACAATCCTTTTAATGAAACTCTAAATGCCACAAAAGCAAGGACCCATTCAAGTATGTTCCAGACCCAGAGAGGGACAACCCGTCATTCATAAACCACGCCTCCAGCTCCCACACTGGCACTCAAAAAAGAACTCATCTTTTACTTCAAAGTTGCCATTTTTCCCTCCTATTGAAACTCCAGTTTTAAGCATTCATCTCTAACTGATATTCCAAACTTCCTAAAGAATATAGTTTTCTATGGCTCCAAGATGAGAGTTGAAGTGGGAACAAAGTTGCCAGGTAAAATACTGGATGTTCATGCAATATTTGAGACATAATTACACTGAAAAACAAAAATGCATTGTTTATGTGAAATTCAAATTTAACAGGGCAGCCTGTTTTGTTTTGTTTTTTTGGCCAAGTCTGGCAACCATAGGTGGGACCTCCAGCCATGCAGCACTGTTTCATTTCTCCCACGGGGGAATTCCACTACAACCAAATTGTGTTCCTTGGGGTCCTCTGATACAGACCTGGGATTATGTTTATTATGGCCAACTCAATTCTTCAGTAAATACATTTAAGTGCCAATAAATATTAAAACCCACATAATGGTTTTAACAGCCTTCCTGACTTTCCCTCCAGTCCCTGCCCTTATGAGTCCCTGCCTTTATCATACCAGGAACACATGCACACTCACAAAGGAAAAATGTATATTATTGGTAAGAGGAGATGACTACAGTAATCTTTAAGCTCCCTTCCAATTTTTGACATGTAGAATATGGGTGGAATGCTCACTGGTACTTTGTATGTCCAAAAATGCCCTGGGAGATAGTCATTGCCTCGACTAGTAATAGAATTCTTAGATCATAATCCTTTTCTTTCACTGTTGGTATTGTTTCACAGTCTTCTGGCTTCTGGTATTGCAGATGAGTCTAAAGTTCTTGCCTTTGGAAATGACCCAATTTTTCCATCAACACCTTATAATATTTTCTCTTTTTCTTTGTACCTCAGTGATACCAACTGACAGTGTCTAGAGTATGTCTGTTTGCAACTATCCTGAACCTTCAGTTAGCCCTTCCGTACTCTAGACCATGTATTTCTTCAGTCAGGAAACATTTCCTCTGTGATATCTTTAATTATTATTTCTTCATCTACCCTTCTAGAACCCATGGCTTGTTTGGGATTTTTCATATTACATTTCTTAGCTTTTTGCCCTGACCTCCACAGGTGTGTGTTTTTACTTTGTTTGGGAGCTATTTCTCCCACGTGATCATCCAGAACATTAATTTGGCTCCCGGCAGTGACCATTCTCTTTTATAGTTTGCCTATCAATTTTTTTAATTAAGAAATTGCTTTTTGTTGTTATAGGAAATCAATGTTTTCTTTAGTTTTCCTTGAGAGTTCTTACTTCTATTCTACTAAAGCTCTCTTCTGCCTCATCTTTTTGTTCTACCTCAGTAAAAGCCACCTGTTCTAGTTGTTTACTGAAATCCCTTAAGTAGGTGATGAGGTTTCTTTTTCTATTCATGATTATATGTTCCCTGGGCACTTAGACAATTCAGACTGTTGAGGGTCTGTCGAAGCAGAAGGCATCAGAAAGATGGTGGATTTTTGCCTCTCGGTGGTCTGGCAATGAATGAGCTGTCAGATGATTACCAGCCCCCTTCTCTGCTGTGGGGGAAGGAAACACACCAACCCTCTTACAGGACTGCCCCTCTCCTACACTGCAACCCTGACTCAGCAGGCTCAGACAACACTTTCAGGGACCGCATATCTGGTAACCTGTCAGCAGTTCCCTGAAGCTTAGGCCCCTTTAACAGCTGGGCCTCTCCAGGGGTTGTGGAATCCCCTAACCTCACCGCAGTCCCTGAGAATGCAGAGCCTTCTCTACACAAGTTACTCTGCCCTCACTTGAACCAATCTCCCAGCATCACACCTGCTCTGGACTCCCCAGCAGGCCCATCTACCACTCCATCAATCCATGGAGGGCATAGCTACGGAAAGGGCATTGAAGCCACAGAGCTACGGGCTATCCTCAGGAAACCAAACAGCTTCCCCACTGTATCTCCATTATGAATCTCCACTGTAACTATTACTGTTCTAAGACCTCATCACTGTCCTCGGAGAAAGCCATAATTCCTCTGGGATAGTCATGTGACTAGCTCCTCTCAAGGCAGTTATGGGAGAACAAGAAATGATCTGAGTTTAGAATCAAAAGACTTGATTTGAGATGCAACTCTAAGTACTTTGTAAATGTTAAAATGTGTATGTCACCATGAATTATCTCTGTAATCATATTACTGAAAAAGACTCATTCCAGGTCTGGGTCCTGAGCAAGGCCCTCCCAATGGTCTCCCAGACAGCAGGTAATTTTCTGCAGAGCACTGCACTCAAACTCTTTAGGGAAAGGAAACCATGATAAATCAAAGACTAAATAACAATAACAGAGGCTACACCATATTTTCATAGCATGTTTATGAGGACATCGTGTGGAACAGAGCTAAAGGGCTTACTGAAGTCAGGATATTTTACATCTATTGCTTTTGCCTTATCTTCCAGACCTGCCATTCTGACACTGGAGAAAATTAAATTGGGCTGATGTGATTGGCTCCCTGCACAGTCACATTGGTTTTCATCCAATAAACTCTGGTTTTCTGGTATCTGTAAATTAATTATTGAACAATTTGTTGCAATATCTCTGGCAGGATAATAGTGCCTGTCATGGCACATGACATTTATAATATGTTTTTGAGTTTCTTGGCAATGTGTGCTAAGTAAATGTAAATTATTATTGTTGGCCTCTCTCAAAGGTGTCAGATGATCAGGCATGAGGATGGCTGGAAAGGTGATGCTCTCCCTCTGAGCAGGATATCCCCAGGTGAGAACTCCCTCTGGGAAAGGGAGTTGTAAAAACGAACTTATCCTCATCTCATTTGAAGATTACAGCCACTTTTTCCTTCTTCCTTCCCTTTTCTTGCTCACTGGTTTGGTTCACCAGGTAATGCACTTGTCTAGGAAATATTCATTCAGAGTGAAGAAACTCTGGAGCATGCCTGATCACTGGACCCAAGCACAATGTGGAGAGTTTCTACGTTTGCCCCAACACCTATCAGTTCAGGGATACTAAAGCAAAAGCAAGGGCCCCAAGTCCCAATCTCTAATTACAGACAGCAGTGTGTGACAACTTTTGGGGGTCTGTTAGGAAAAAGAGAGATAGAAATCAAGGCAATGGGGTCTTGGTCTCAATATCCTCTTGGCCGGCTGGGGCAGGTCATGCAGTCTCCCATGACCTCCAGGGAAGGGACACTGACTACATGTCTTCAGAGGGTCCTTCCAGAGAGTAGCTCAGCTTGATATTGCGTTCCTAGGACACAGACATGGCAGATGCACTCTTAGAGAACCAGATTCTCTGACTGTTGACCTAAAAGCCTAATGGCCACAATTCCTGTTGGGAAGCTCCATGGATTCAGCCAAGAATGATAGCAGGGATGAATCTCAGCAAAATTTTGAATGATGCAGTAGAGGTCTTTGATGCTTCCACTCCCTACCACCCCATTCTTCGGTGGCTCTCTCTGCCCTCATCCCCTCACTTTAAGCTCCTGGTGCCTTCATATTGTCCCTGATGGCCCGTGAAACTCCCGAATAAGTATGTCTTGTCTAGGCAATGTTCATTGCTCACATCTTTCACAATCCACCTCTAGCCATCAAACCTACTTATTCTCTATCCTTATCAGAAGATTTACTTGGTCATTCAAATTCATGAGGAAAACAAAATTGGAAATATGTATGGTCAATAACAGCTTATTGCTTTACATTGTAACTGAGAACATTGGGACCTTACAAACAGGTCATTTTAGCTATGTGGTAGGAGAAGTGGTTTGGGTATCTCTTGTACACCACTTGGTACTCCAAGCACTCAGAGCTCACCAGGCTAATTGTAAGACACCCTATTTTACATTTCATCCTCTCGCCAAAGGAAGAGGGATGAGATGGCAATAAAAAGAGGTTCAAAACCAAAAATTAGCCACATTGGAAAAGTGAGAAAACGCTTGAGTCTGCTTTGGGTTCTGCATCCCACATACTAGAGGTGACATGACTGAACTAAGACAACCATCTCCTCCAATCTTAGGCATTTGGAGCTCTGAAAGATGCAAGGCGGCATCACGGGACACGCCCAAACTGGGCAGGAGGAGCCCTGAGTCTTCATTTTATTGTTGCCACTTACGCACTGGGTGACTTTAGATAAGGTTCTTCTCTCAGAGCCCGCCTTTTCTGCTGTAAACCATCAGAGCTGACCAGGAGGGTCTCTGAGCTCTCTTAACTCTTATAAAATGTGGTTCTCACTTTCACTTGGCTCCTCCCGAGTGTCATTTTAGTATCATTATCTTCAAAGGGTTGCACCACTGGGGGATACTTGCTTAGCATCTGCTATTCCAGCTGTCTAAGGATGAGGTCTTTTACCCCAAGTAGCCCCATGTACTTTCTGTCAAAAGGACGCATACTGGTCTTTAAGCCTGGGCTCCTGCCCAGATTCACTTCCAGGCTGCAGGCTAGTTTTCCTCCCCTAGCAGTACTTAGAAATGTGAATTAAAGGTTTGTTTTGTTGTTTTTTCCCCACCAGACTGCATTTGGAGGAGTGGGGTCTAGCTGTTGCTAGTGAGATGTGCTATGTATCCTTAATGGCCTTGGTATTCCCACTAGAGGAGGTGTCACCGTCACAACCCAAACTCAGCTGAAACCTGGAGGCTAATCAGATAGGACAACGTCCCTGTGTACACAGCAGGCTGTTCAGCTCCGGAGGCTCCCTGTCCCAGACCCTGTGGCTCATAAAGCTACCGACACATTGAAACCGACCATCTGCCAGCCCCCCAAACCCCGCCCTCCGCAGCAGCCCCAGGATGGCCACAGCAAAGGAGGTGGCCACAAGGTTTTCCCAGAAAAGAACTCACTGAACAATTTCTAGAGGAGCCAGAAATCCCTGGTTCCAATGTAGCTCTGAGATTTACAAGCTGGTCATTTAACCTCTCTGGGCTTCAGTTTCCTTTTCTGTGAAACAGGCGTATTAACACCTACCTTGCCTTTTGTAAGAATCAATTGACATGACAGATACAAAATAAAACACTTTGTAAACCAGGGCTTTTGGGGAGGGTGGCATCTTAATTGTCAGAGAATTGAGTCAAATAGACATGCCAAACTCCCTTCCTCACCCTCTAAGGTAGCACCTGGCCATATGTATTCGGAAAAGGCCCCCAGAAGATTCTGATCCATACTGCTCTGTAGTGTGCTGTGCAGATAAGAGAGGTAATGGACAGGATGTAATCTCCTTCCTAACCAATATCTGGGTGACTCTGGAGGCAAATATGCAAATTAGAGACATAGACTCAAAGATCACAAAGAGTCATCCATCTTGGGGGGAGGCTCCAGGCCCCACGAGCCCTGAGAGGAAGTTGGGTCTTAAGTCCAGTTGTTAACAAAGCTAGATTAGAACACATAAAAACGACTGAATCAAGAGTGATACCTGTTCTGAGATGACAATGTGGATGCCCCAAGCTAGGTTTAGTTACCAGTTAAAACATGTAACTCCCAGGGCTGTCTGAGATTTCTCCTTTTCTTACTACCTCGCCCAAGGTTAATCAAATCAGACCTTGCCCAAGGCTGACCATATCAGGCTTGCCATTCAGGGCCTAAAACCAGAGTCTGTTCACTGAAATTCAGTGGTCAGAACAGGAAGCCAGGTGTACATCATTTCATTCTTCTACCCTCGTCCTGGGAATCGGACTCCACCATGCAGACTGTGTACAATAAATTAACCACTTCTCAGCTGGTCACAGATTCCAGGCCGGCTGCTGGGCTCCCAGGTTACTCCCCAGGGGAAGCACCAAAAACTGAGTCTCCCTAACTGATCGGGCTCTCTGAACACCATTTCTGATGTCAGAGATGCCTGGGAGTCAGCAGCCAGCCGATCCCAGCTCAGTGATGGAGTTCAGTCCCAGCCTCTGGATTCCTGATGGTTGTTCACATTGACTAATAAATAAATCCCCAGCCTACTCTTGTTTGCCCATAGTCACATATACATTAGGCCAACCCAAGGCCCTTAACAGCTCTCATGTATATCCAGAATGGTCTTTAGACACCTTCTCAGACACAGGTACCTTGAAAACCTGAGTATTATTGATGGTTAATATGTCACTAATACCATGCAGGACATGCTTACATGTAAAATATCTTCTATGGAAATTTTCATAAACGGCTTTAAAACTTTGATATTTCTCGCATTAAAAGGTGGGGCCTATACCCCTTCTACTTGAATCTGCACTAAGTCATGACTATTTAACCAGTAAAGGATGGTAGAAGTGTTCGTATGCTGTATGACTTCCAAGCTAGGTCAGAAAAGGCCAGGCAGCTTCCGCTTGGATCCTTGGAACACTCACGCTGAGGGAAGCCGGATGACGTGTAAGAAGCTCAAACTACCCTAAGATCTTCATGCTGGCACGATCACATGCGGGCACTCAGTTGACAGCCCCAGCTGAGCTCGTAAGCGACTGCATTTGACTTTCCTAAGCACCAAAAGCAGCGCATGGATGAGTCATCTTGTGCATCCAGTCTTATCAAGCCTTCAGAGGATTCCCGCCCCAGCCAACTTCTGACAGCAACCACATCAGAGATCCCATGGAAGAACTGCCTAGCCAAGCCCTTCCACAATTCCTATCCCACAAAACTGTGAATGAAATGAAGTGGTTGTTTTAAATGCCTAAGTTTGGGGGTAAGTTGTCACGCACAAATAGTGAGTGAAACACCTCCTGATTACAGTTTTTTTTTTAATACAGTGGTAAATAGGAGGGGTAGCATTTGCTCAAACCACTTGATCCTCTCACAGTCAGCCACTGTCATACTCTAGGGATGGGAATAAAAGTTGGTAAAACCTTCCTGGAGGCAATTTTGGCAGCATGCAGTGAAAGCTTTAAAACACACGTGGCTTTGGCTTTCCAGTTGCTATTCCAGGAGTTTGCTCTGGTGAGCTGATAACAGATATACAGAGAATTCTTGAATCAGTTATGAGGACTTTCATTCGTGTTATCTGTAATATCAAAACATTGGGAATAACCTAAATGTCCCACTGAGAGAGGGGTTAAAGAGGTATAATATATTCACACACACAAAAAAATACTTTATATCTGTTTAAACCATGTTTTTGAAGTACATTTGATGAGAAAATATTCATGATCTATTGGTAAATAAAAATTTAGATTACAAAAGGTATTTTCTTAATATTAAAACTACACATATCTAAAAGGAAAAATCTCAAATTATAAAGGTAATAATGTCTAAAGATGGATCTCAGGGTATTTTTTCATAGTTTCTACATTTCCATAATCAACATGCACTACTTTTATAATCAGGAGAAAAAAGATATTTTATAGAGAAAAAACGTGATACCCCCATCAAGAATGTGAAAAGATCTTATTGACTCAAACACCAGCTACTTCTAGAGGCTAATAGTATCACTGATCATAGCTACAGATACAACTGAGATCCTGAGATTGAAGATCAGAAACCAAATTTCGAGGGAAGCTGAGAAAAGAAAAAGTAAAAAGGAAGCAAGATGGAGAAGCATCCGGTCTTCGGCCCAACCACAAGCCCCCAGGACCCAGGCCTTATCACTCCGGGCAGAAGGTGGCATCCCATATACAGGTCACTGCAGAACTATCGGAAGGTACCCATGAAGCTTGTACCCATATGGGGGTGGGCAGGTGGTGCTGGAAGGGGCTTGTCGGGGCCACTGGTTACAACAACCAATGGGGTGTCCTTAGGACTTGCACCAACAAAATGCAGCCCGTGGCACTGCACTGGCCAATAAGAAAACTCCTACTCACATGAGCTATTTAACTTTATAAATTTAAATTAAACTTTTAAACTCCGTCTATGACACTAGCCACATTTCAAGGGGTTAATGGTTATTGTACTAGACAGAGCAGAATAAGACTTCTCCATCAACGTGGAAAGCTTTCTAATGGATGGTAGCTGCTCTAGAGGGAACTGATCAACTTGGATTCATAGATTTCTACAGGGACTGTAATGCTTGGTGAAGTGATAGAACTGGAAGTCAATAGACCAGTTGAAACCCAATTCTCACACTTATCAAATGTGGGATCTTAGACTCATTGTTAATGTCCCTGAGTCTCAGTTTCCTTATCCATCAAATGGGAATAATAGTATTTGCCTCACAGGGTCATGATAAAGATTAAATGATTGAAAGAGTGTAAACCACTAGATCAGAGCTTATACTCAGTAGGTGCTTGAAAGGCAGCAGCTACTATGCTAATGAGGATCCCTAGGGTCCTTCTGAGAGTACCTCAGGATATCCAAACCAACCAGATCTATTCAGAAACCAGGAATCCTTGTGCCCGAAATCAGCCTAAATCAGTTAAGAGGGGAGAGGGATTAAAGATGGCGGCGTGAGAGGTGAGACAGAGGCTTCTTCCTAAAACCTCGTATAATATGAAAATAAAGCTACTTCAACTACTCTTGAAAGAGCAATGGGAAAGAGGACGGCAACAAACTGCATACACCTGGAGACAAAAGCAGCCCTCACAGAAAAGGGTAACATACTAAAGCTGTGGTCCTGCGGGATCCAAGCCCTTCCCCCACCCCAGCTCACTGGTGGGAGGAACAGGAACAGAGCAGGGAGGGAGTGGAGATCTGGAACAGATGAATACCTAACTCTGGAGATCTGCTCTGGGAGCACAAACCTACATTTCATGTTGCTTGCATGATACTCTTGTAACTAGGGGGTTGGAAAGCTAAGACAGGCAGAATTCCTGGAGAGACTAAGAATCCAGCTGCTTGTGAAAGCAGGGATCCATACCCAGCTGCTCGGGGACAAAAGAAGGGCGGGCAGTCTGAGAGACTTCCTAACAAAGAAGCCCTTAGCAAGAGAGCTGCTAAAGGGGCAAGGATTGCACAGAGCTTACTGCTCAGGAGAAAGGACAGGCAGACAAAATTGTCCGGGTGCACTCTGCCCAGCAGGTTGGGAGTTTTCACGATCTTCAGGTGCTTCAGCTCCCTGGCTGCCTACACAGCTCCAAGAACCCCTTCTGTGACAGGCAGACTAGTGCGCCTTTCTTCTGGCCAGCCCCACCGGGCTTGCAAACCGGGAAATCCTTCCCGGGTGTTAGGCCACCTAGAGGGAAGATCTGTCTATAGCAACTAAAAACGCAAAGCACAGAGGCTTATACCTGTGTGCTCAGCCCATTGGTTCAGGCAGCAGGGACAAGCATAGCAGCCAGGAACCAGCAAACAGCCCTTTCCTCCCCGGAGGCACCAATACCACTCCCCTGCAATCCCCGCATTGCTTCAGGGGCTGAGCAGCTCCAGAGAGTAGAGCTTCTGGGCACTAGAGGGCGCCATACACAAAAAAATGAAACGCCAAAGGAACCTGGTCCAGAGTAAAATTATGAACACAACTCCTGAGAAAGATTTAAATGATATGGACCTTATGACGCTCCCTGAAAGGGAGTTCAAAATAAAAATCATTAACATGCTCATGGAGGTACGGAAAGATATTCAAGAACTCAGGAATGAATTCCGGTCAGAGATCCAATCATTGAAGTACACAATGGACGGTATTAAAGCAGATTGGATATGGTGGAGGAGACAATAAATGAAATAGAAACTAGAGAAGAAGAATACAAAGAAGCTGAGGCACAGAGAGAAAAAAGGATCTCTAAGAATGAAAGAATATTGAGAGAACTGTGTGACCAATCCAACCGGGACAATATTCGCATTATAGGGGTACCAGAAGAAGAAGAGAGAGAAAAAGGGATAGAAAGCATCTTTGAGGAGGTGATTCCTGAAAACTTCCCCAATCTGGGGAAGGAGATAGTCTGTCAGGCCATGGAGGTGCGCAGATGTCCCAATACAAGGGACCCAAGGAAGACAACAGCAAGACATATAGTAATTAAAATGGCAAAGATCAAGGATAAGGACAGACTATTAAAAGCAGCCAGAGAGAGAAATAGGATCACATACAAAGGAAAACCCATCAGGCTATCATCAGACTTCTCAGCAGAAAACTTACAGGCCAGAAGGGAGTGGCATGATGTATTTAATGCAATGAAGCAGAAGGGCCTTGAACCAAGATTACTTTATCAGGCAAGATTATCATTTAAATTTGAAGGAGGGATTAAACAATTCCCAGAAAAGCAAAAGCTGAGAGAATTTGGCTCCCACAAACCATCTCTACAGTGTATTTTGGAGGGACTGCTATAGATGGAAGTGTTCCTACAGATTAATAGCTGTCACCAGAGGTAATAAAACCACAGTAAAGAAAATAGAACAGCTAATTACTAAGAAAATGCAAAATTAAATTAACTATTCCCAAAGTCAATCAAGGGATAGACAAACAGTACAGAATATCATACCTAATATATAAAAAATGGAATAGAAAGAAAAAAGAGGAAACAAACAAACAAAGAACCTTTAGATTGTGTTTGTAATAGCATATTAAGTTAGTTGTTAGACTTTTAGATAGTAAGGAAGTTAACCTTGAAGCTTTGGTAAGGTAACCACGAATCTGAAGCCTGCAATGACAATAAGTACATACCTATCCATAATCACCCTAAATGTAAATGGACTGAATGCACCAGTGAAAAGACATAGAGTCACTGAATGGATAAAAAAACAAGACCCATCTATATGCTGCCTTCAAGAGACTCACTGTAAACCCAAAGACATACACAGACTAAAAGTGAAGCGATGGAAAAAGATATTTCATGCAAACAACAAGGAGAAAAAAGCAGGTGTTGCAGTACTTGTATCAGACAAAATAGACTTCAAAACAAAGAAAGTAGCAAGAGATAAAGAAGGACATTACATAATGATAAAGGGTCAGTCCAACAAGAAGATATAACCATTATAAATATATATGCACCCAACACAGGAGCGCCAGCATATGTGAGACAAATACTAACAGAATTAAAGGAGGAAATAGACAGCAATGCATTCATTTTAGGAGACTTCAACACACCACTCACTCCAAAGGACAGATCAACCAGACAGAAAATAAGTAAAGACACAGAGGCACTGAACAACACACTAGAACAGATGGACCTAACAGACATCTACAGAACTCTACACCCAAAAGCAACAGGATACACATTCTTCTCAAGTGCACATGGAACACTTTCCAGAATAGACCACATACTAAGCACAAAAAGAACCTCAGTAAAGTTAAAAATATTGAAAGTCAACCAACCAACTTCTCAGATCACAAAGGTATAAAACTAGAAATAAATTTTAGAAAGAAATCAAAAAGCCTCACAAATACATGGAAACTTAACAACATTCTTCTAATTAATCAATGGGTTAACGACCAAATCAAAACAGAAATCAAAGAATATATGGAGACTAATGACAACAACAACACAAAGCCACAACTTCTGTGGGACACAGCAGAGGCAGTTTTAAGAGGAAAGAATATTGCAATCCAGGCCTATTTAAAGAAGGAAGAACACTTCCAAATGAATAGTCTAAAGACACAATTACTGAAATTGGAAAAAGAAGAACAAATGAGGCCCAAAGTCACCAGAAGGAGGGACATAATAAAGATTAGAGAAGAAATAAATAAAATTGAGAAGAATAAAACAATAGAAAAATCAATGAAACCAAGAGCTGGTTCTTTGAAAAAATAAACAAAATAGATAAACCCCTAGCCAGACTCATTAAAAGAAAAAGAGAATCTACACACATAAACAGAATCAGAAATGAGAAAGGAAAAATCACAACGGATCCCACAGAAATACAAGAATTATAAGAGAATGTTATGAGAATCTATATGCTAACAAGCTGGAAAACCTAGAAGAAATGGAAAACTTCTTAGAAAAATACAACCTTCCAAAACTGACCAAACAAGAAACAGAAAAACTAAACAGACCAATCACCAGCAACGAAATTGAAGCGGTAATCAAAAAACTACCCAAGAACAAAACCCCCGGACCAGATGGATTCACCTCTGAATTCTACCAGACATATAGAGAAGAAATAACACCCATTCTCCTTAAAGTTTTCCAAAAAATAGAAGAGGAGGGAATACTTCCAAACTCATTCTATGAAGCCAGCATCACTCTAATACCAAAACCGGGCAAAGACCTCACCAAAAAAGAAAATTACAGACCAATATCCCTGATGAACGTAGATGCAAAAATACTCAACAAAATATTAGCAAACCGAATTCAAAAGTACATCAAGAGGATCATACACCATGATCAAGTGGGATTCATCCCAGGGATGCAAGGATGGTACAACATTCGAAAATCCATCAACATCATCACCACATCAACAAAAAGAAGAACAAAAACCACATGATCATCTCCATAGATGCTGAAAAAGCATTTGACAAAATTCAGCATCCATTCCTGATTAAAACTCTCAACAAAATGGTATAGAGGGCAAGTACCTCAACATCATAAAGGCTATATATGACAAACCCACAGCTAACATCATACTTAACGGCGAGACGCTGAAAGCTTTCATCTAAGATCGGGAACAAGACAAGGATGCCCACTCTCTCCACTGTTATTCAACATAGTACTGGAGGTCCTAGCCACAGCAATCAGACAAAACAAAGACATACAAGGCATCAGATTGGTAAAGAAGAAGTCAAATTGTCACTATTTGCAGATGACATGATATTGTACATAAAAAACCCTAAAGACTCCACTCCAAAACTACTAGAACTAATATCTGAATTCAGCAAAGTTGCAGGATACAAAATTAACACATGGAAATCTGTTGCTTTCCTATACACTAATGATGAAATAACAGGAAGAGAAATCAGAAAAACAATTCCATTCACAATGGCATCAAAAAGAATAAAATACCTAGGAATAAACCTAATGAAGGAAGTGAAAGACCTGTACTCTGAAAACTACAAGACACTCCTAAGAGAAATTAAAGAGGACACTAACAAATGGAAATGCATCCCATGCTCTTGGCTAGGAAGAATAAATATTGTCAAAATGGCTATACTACCTAAAGCAATCTACAGATTCAATGCAATCCCAATCAAAATACCAACAGCTTTCTTCAATGAACTGGAACAAATAATTCTAAAATTCATATGGAGCCACAAAAGACCCTGAATAGCCAAAGCAATCCTGAGAAGGAGGAATAAAACAGGGGGAATTACGCTCCCTGACTTCAAGCTCTACTACAAAGCCACAGTAATCAAGACAATTTGGTATTAGCAGCAAAACAGACCCACAGACCAGTGGAATAAAATAGAAAATCCAAGCATTAACCCAAACATATACAGTCAATTAATATTTGATAAGGGAGCCTTGGATATACACTGGGGAGATGACGGCCTCTTCAGCAGCTGGTGTTGGAAAATCTGGACAGCTACATGTAAAAGAATGAAACTGGACTAGTGTCTAACTCCATACACAAAGGTAAACTCAAGGTGGATCAAAGACCTGAATGTAAGTCATGAAACCATAAAACTCTTAGAAAAAAACATAGGCAAAAATCTCTTGGACATAAACATGAGCAACTTCTTCATGAACATATCTCCCCGGGCAAGGGAAACAAAAGCAAAAATGAACAAGTGTGACTATATCAAGCTGAAAAGCTTCTGTACAGCAAAGGACACCATCAGTAGAACAAAAAGACACCCTACAGTATGGGAGAATATATTCATAAATGACGTATCTGATAAGGGGTTGACATCCAAAATATATAAAGAACTCACGCACCTTAACAAACAAAAAGCAAATAATCCAATTAAGAAATGGGCAGAGGACATGAATAGACACTTCTCCAAAGAAGAAATTCAGATGGCCAACAGGCACATGAAAAGATGCTCCACATCGCTAATCATCAGAGAAATGCAGGTTAAAACCACAATGAGATACCACCTCACACCAGTGAGGATGGCCAACGTCCAAAACACAACAACAAATGTTGGCGAGGATGTGGAAAAAAGGGAACCCTCCTACACTGCTGGTGGGACTGCAAATTAGTTCAACCATTGTGGAAAGCAGTATGGAGGTTCCTCAAAAAACTCAAAATAGAAATACCATTTGACTCAGGAATTCCACTCCTAGGAATTTACCCTAAGAATGCAGCAGACCAGTTTGAAAAAGGCAGATGCACCCCTATGTTTATAGCAGCACTGTTTATAATAGCCAAGAAATGGAAGTAACCTAAGTGTCCATCAGTAGATGAATGGATAAAGAAGATGTGGTACATATACACAATGGAATATTATACAGCCATAAGAAACAAATCCTACCATTTGCAACAACATGGATGGAGCTAGAGGGTATTATGCTCAGTGAAATAAGCCAAGCCGAAAAAGACAAGCATCAAATGATTTCACTCATATGTGGAGTATAACAACTAAGAAAAAAACTGAAGGAACAAAACAGCAGCAGACTCACAGAACCCAAGAACGGACTAATAGTTACCAAAGGGAAAGGCACTGGGGAAGATGGGTGGGAAGGGAAGGATAAGGGGGGAAAAGGGGCATTACGATTAGCAGATGTAATGTTAGGGGGGCACGGGGAGGGCTGTGCAACTCAGAGAAGACAAGTAGTGATTCTATAGCATCTCACTATGCTGATGGACAGTGACTGTAGTGGGGTTGGTGGGGGGACCTGATGAAGGGGTAGTTTAATAACCATAATATTGCACATGTAATTGTAGATTAATGATACCAAAATAAAGTATTAAAAAAAAAAAGAAATCACACTGAGCAATAGAAAGAAAAAAGCTATTAAGAAATGAAGAGCCTCAGGAATCTGGGGGATGACAAAAGGGCCAACATTTGTGTCAGTGGCACCCCAAAAGAAGAGAAAGAGTGGGGGGTGAAAACACACTTGAGGAAATAATCGCTGAAAACTTCACAAGTTTGGTGAAAGACATAAACTTACAGTTCAAGAAACAGAGCAAATCCCATGCAGGATAAACTAAAAGAAATCCACAGCAGGACACTTCATAATCAAATTGCTGAAAACTTAAAGCAAAGAAAAATTCTTAAAAGCAACCGGAGAAAAATGAAGTAT
The DNA here is from genome assembly GCA_032199065.1 of Smutsia gigantea. Lineage (NCBI taxonomy): Eukaryota > Metazoa > Chordata > Mammalia > Pholidota > Manidae > Smutsia > Smutsia gigantea. Next base: position 238,652 of record JAVSCE010012982.1, read on the forward strand.
TATCTACAGAAGACCAATGCTTGAATGACTGGATTTCTCATCAGAAACCATAGAGGCCAGAAAGAAGTAACACAACATTTTTCAAGTACTGAGAGGAAAATTCAATTCATATTTCAATATCTAGCAAACTTCCTTAACCTGACAAAGGGTGTCAACAAAAACCTCACAGCTCACATCATACTTAATGTGACTCAATGCCTTACCCTCAGATCAAGGCCGAGTCAGGACGCCCACTCACCTCTCCTCCTCAACGTGGGGCTAGAAGTTCTCGCCAGTACAACAGGGCAAGAAAAGGCAATGAAAGGCATACTGATTGGAAAGGAAAAGTAAAACTACCTTTACCTGTAGACAACATGACTGTCTACATAGAAAATCCCAGGGAATCTATTTTTAAAGGAAGAACCAAATTTCTAGAACCAATAAGTGAGGTTAGCAAGTGTTAGTTGCAGGATATAAGGTCAACACATAAACACCAATCATATTCTCATATACAAGCAATGAATAACTGGAAACCAAAATTTTAAGAGTGTTACCATTTCTAATAGCTCCCCAGAATGTCTGGGTGTAAATCTGGCAAAACATGTACAGGATCTGTGTGCTGACAACTACAAAATACTGTCCCAGGAAGTCAAAGGAGATCTAAATAAACAAAGGCCTCCCATGTTCATGGATGTGAAAAATCCATGCACTAAGTATGTCAATTCTCCCCAAAGCAACCTAGAGACTGAACACATTACTTACCAGCCAAATTCCAGCAAGATTTTTTTTGTAGGTGTAGACTAGCCATTTTTAAATGCATCAGAACTAGATGAAGGAACACAATTTGCAAAAGAAGAGCAGAGCTGTTGGAGTCACACGGCCCAATTTTAACACTCACTCTCAACAACAGTAATGAAGACCAGGTATTGGTGAAGTGACAGAATGGCAGGTGCACACATAGATCAAGGGGGCAGAACAGAGAGTCTGAAACAGGCTCACAGAGATCTTTGATAACGGCATGTGGAATTCAGTGGAGAAAGAATAGTTTTATTCAGCAAACTGTGCTGGCACAACTGGCCGTCCACGTTCAACAAGATGAATCTTGACCTAAACATTACACATTATGTGAGGATAAACTCAAAGTGAATCTGAGGTCTAAATGCAAAACATAGACTCTAAAACTTTCAGACGAAAAAAATAGGAGAGACTCTTCATGACATGGGGTTAGTTGAAGACTTTGTAGAAATGACACTTAAAACATGATCCATAAAAGAAAAAAATGGGTAAGTTAGACTTCATTGAAATTAAAAACTTGCTCTGACAAAGACTCTAAAGAGAATGAGACAAGCTACAGTTTGGGAAAAAACATTTGCAAACCTCATATCTGAAAAGGACTTGTATGTAGAATATAAGAGCTCTCAAAACTCAACCCTAAGAAAACAGCACAGTTCACAAATAGGCAAAGGTCTTAAACAGACATTTCACCAAAGATGGCAAATAGGCACGTGAAAAGGTGTTCAATATCCTTAGCAGGTAGGAAAATGCAAATTAGAACCTTGAGGAGTCACCACTACAGGCTTCTCAGAATGATTGAAAGAAGAAAGACTGACAACACCCAGTGCTGGTGAAGATGGAGGTAACTGGAACACCCACGGCCCATGCTGGGACTGAAAAATGGCACAGATAGTCCAGAAAGTGGTCAGCTCCCCAGTTTCTCATGACATTCACTGTGTGCTTCTGTAGGATGTGGCAATCCCACCCTGGGCATTTGTCCTAAAGAATGGAAGTGTGTGTTCACACAAAAACCTGTGCGTGACTGCTGCCAGAGGCTTTGTTTGTAATATCTGGAAACAGCCCACATGTCTCAGTGGGTGCACATGGACTGCCAGTGAGGTAGAGCAGGCACATGGGGCAAGTAACATAATTACTTTTTCCTAAGATGACAAATGCGAAGATATGGACAGTAAGACCAGGAGGGACTCCATCTCAAGGCTAAGATTCCATTTTAAAAACCAGAGAGTTAGGAGGGAAGATTCCTAACATACTTTATGGTGATCAGCCAACAACTGACCCTATCCTAAGGCCAGGGGAGCAGCCCTAAATGATATGTCCCTACTGCTTGAGGGTCACCAGTATCTTGGAGAAGAACAGGATCAATAAATTATTTGTGGTAAGTTTATCTTGCAGAATATCTAAGGACTGGTTGTGGATGGTGACATAATGTGTCTCACCAGAGACAGACATCAGGAGACCACATGTCAGCCTCCCCTGGCCCTTCACCCCATTCTTGAAATCCTTAAAACCCAAATCCTAAATCTTTAAGCATGCTTCCTCCCTGAGGCCGCCCACGCCTCCTGTCTGAGTGTGCAGCATCTCATCAGGTAGGCTTTGTCGTCTCACAAGCCTTTGTGCTCGTCCCCTCTAAACTCTTTTTCATGATAAAGATAGGAACTTGCCAACCCCCATCTCAGGCTGTGTCTGTTACTTTGCTATTTCATTCAATTTTCTAGACTTAAGCACTAGTCTTCACTCTCCCTGTTCCACTTCAGACAAGGAAGGAAGGGCTACTGAGATCTGGCTTGGGGTGGCAGGTTCCCGTCACCTGGGTGGCCCAGATGGGACTGCAGCCGTAGGACGGTGCTCTTTAGGGGAGGGCCACCCCTTCCTTTGCCCTCCAGGCCTGCCTGAAAATCTCCTTTCTTTGCTCTGGGAAGTTCTCAGAACATAATCTCACTCCAACCTGTGCTCTGTGGCTCCCCCAAATCCTGGGGTGACTCTGGCTTCAGGAGTCGGCCAGGGGTCTGCCCTGTGCTGAGCAGGAGGAGTTCAATGAGCTTCCCTCTCCTGCCTCTGTTCTGCCTGCACGACTGCTGCCATTTGCTTTAATGAATTCCTTCCTTCCTACACTTGTCCAACCAGTCTGTGAATTCTTTCTCCATCGGAGTCAAGAGGCCTCCCCAGTCCAGGCTTAGGCGCAGGGAGATCTCCCGGGATTGGCTTGCAGGAACCACAGCAGTCTCTGTACCTTGGTGGGCCGCTCCACGCAGACACAAAGGATTCTCACAACCACCCAGGTGAGTGGGCCACGGGCTGAGAGATCCAGGCGCAGAAGACTGCACAGGTGAGCCCCCATTTACAGGATGTCCTCAAAGACCCCACCGCCCGGCGGCAAGGGGTGCCCCCAGGGCCATGGAAGGAGGGCGTCTGGCCGGCGGTGCTGCCCTGTGTTCTGCTGTACTGACAGATATCTGAAAGGGTTAAAGTTCACAGAACAGCACACGAAAATAAAGGTCAACTGTACAGTGTGATAATTCAAAAATTAGATAAATTGTTTGAAAAACACGACAGGAGTTCCATGAGCAGGCTTTCGCTGGCCAGCCAGCCCCACTGTGCGCCCCCTGCTTGCTGCGCCTGCAGCTGGCCCCGGGACCCTCTCGGTGAGGCGGTCTGGTGAGGGCCTGGTCCGGGGTGAGTGGGCGCCTGGCAGCAGAGGGGTCCCACCGACGGCCCCCAGAAAGGCCCAGGCGAGGGGTGGGTGGGGGCGCTACGGCGCCTCCCCAGCAGTACTCTCGGCCGCCCCTGTCCTCCTGCCCTCCTGCATTCCGAGCCGGCAGGTCGGGGCTGCTGGGCATCGCAGCGGTGCCCTCTCCCACCCCAGTGTGACTGCTGCCTCTGCCCGGGAACTGCAACCCTCCACCACCTGCCCGGGTCTGGAGGAGAGGCACCTGCAAACCAGGCCAGGAGCAGAGAGTGCGGGGATGCCCACACGGTCCCGCCACCCCCAGGCCCACCAGCCTCTGACCTCTACCCCATAGCCCCCAACCTGCCCATCCCAGGCAGCTCATGGAGTGGGGCCACACGCCCACTATGTGGCCCTTTGTGGTTGGCTTATTTCACTTGATATAATGTTTTCAGGGTTCATCCATGTTCTGTCTTCTATCAGAACTTCATCCTTTTTAAGTTGGTCCATATTGCATTGCATGTCTACACATTTTGTTCAGCCATTCACCTCCAGACAGACACTTGCCTAAGGGTCCGACTTCACTCCTGTCCGTGTGGATGTCCAGTTTCCCCAGCACCACTTGTTGAAAAGTCTGTCCTTTCTCCATTGAAACAATCTTTTTACCTTGTTGAAAATCAATTGACTGGATGTATGAGATTTTAGCTCTTGAGGCTCGACTCTCTTCCACTGAGCTGTGATGCCTGTGCAGGTGCCAGAACCACATTCTCTTGATTACTGTAACTTCATAGTAAGTTTTGAAATCAGGAAATGTGAGTCCAACTTTGTACCTTTTCAAGATTATTTTATCTACTCAGGTCCCTTGTGATTCCATATGAATTTTAGGATAAAATTTTTTTCTTTCTTCAAAAAACATCATTGGGATTTTGAGAGAGACAGCATTGATAATAGTCAAGGAGATCCATGCTAAGACACATAGTCAAATTGTCAAAAGCCAAAGCCAGAGAGAATCTTGAAAGCAGCAAAGAAGGTGACTTGTCACATACATGGGCACTTTGGCAAGATTACCAGTAGATTTCTCGTTAGACTCCTTGCAGATCAGAAGGCAGTGGGATGGATATTAAAAATCATGAAAGAAAAAAAACCCTTTCAGCCAGGAATTCTATATCCGGTAAAACTATCTTTAAAAAAAAAAAAAACTAGCCCTACAAGAAATGCTACAGTGAGTCCTTCAGTCTGAAATGGAAGGACACCAGACAGTAATTCAAAGCCATATGAAGAAATACAGAACACTGGCAAAAACTACATAGGAAAATATAAAAGCTGATACTTTTGCAGTTTTGGTTGAAATTCCTCTTTGCATCCCTATATAATTTAAAAGGCAAATGCATAAAACAATAATATATATCTATGTTAATGGGCACATACTGTATAGAGATGTCTGTGACAATAGTGGGGGAGGCAGATGTGTGGGAGCACAGTGTTTGAACACTGTTGAAAACAAATTCATATTTAAACTAGGTCGTCATAAGATTAAGATTTTAATTGTAACAGAAGAAAACCAATAATACTGGAAAAACACACAGAAAGGGAAAGAAGGGAATAAAATGGTACAGTACAAAAAACCAAGTAAATACTAAAAAAGGCAGATCTGGAGGAGTTGAGATAGAAAGCCATAGAAGACACACAGAAAACAGATGATTATATCTTTTTATAAAATAATTGCTTTAAATGTAAATGGATTACTGTCTAATTAAAAGGCAGACATTGGCAAAGTGCATAAAAAATCATGACCATCCACATGTCGTGTACAAGAGACTCACTTCAGATACACAGACACCAAGAGGTCCAAAGCAGAGGCTGGAGTAAGACATTCAGTGCGCAGAGGGCACGAAGAGGGCTGGGCTGGCTCTGTCATCACACAGAATAGGCTTTATGTCAGGTGCTCTTGAGGACACGTTGTTGTTTCTCTTGAGGTCACATATGGAAAGGGTTGTGCCTGCCTGGGTCACATGAGATGGTGAGATTTCTGTCTGCAATCTCTTAATGCTTATTCCATAATAAATGGTTTAATTCTTTTCTTCCTCTGGGAGAAGGGCTCACCAGGTTGGTGGGAGACCTTATTTTCATTGGTTTGTCCCGCCTACATCAGCAAGCTGCCTCCTCCCCTTCACGGTGCCGCGGGACACCCACCGGGCCGCTCTGCCCCCGACGGCCTCCTCCCCTTCACGCTGCTCTACTTATTCTCTCTGAAGAGCCCTTTGTACGCCATCCCTGTGGTGCTCAGGACTCTCTCCTCTGCCCTGAGCTGGCCCTCGTCCACTGAGAGGGAGCAAACGGCAGGTTACAGCCGCATTGCCAAACGAGCAAACAAGTGAATGCCCCATAGGTGACCCGAACTTACCATGTCCATAGCCCGTGCCTGCTGCTGTGTCCGCATCAGCCCATGGAGCTCCGCCCTCCAGTCGCTGAGGCCAAAATGTTGATCTGTTTGCTGTACCCATGGTGCACACACTAGGACACCCCACGGCCCCACCGGCCTGCCCCCCCCACCTTGCGCCTGCCAGGTCCTGTTAGACTCAGGCAGCTCTCATCCTCTCACCTCTGCACTGTCCACTCACCTGTCTTGGGACCACCCTGTTCTAGCTGGAACCCCTCCCACACCTCCTGTTTGCTTCCCCAACCTCCTTCCGCCTGGCTTCATGCTGGCACTGGGCAGCCCATATAATTCATAGCCTCCTGTGGTCTGCCTGCCCCATGCAAAGGTCGGCTCCAGGTGGTGACCAAAGGTCAGCCCCTCAGTCCGTCAGGGCTGTTTGCTCCAGGGCTGGGTCAGCGTGGCTCCGGGCTCAGCACTTGCTGGAGGGACAAACGAGGACGGACGTCCGCAGGCTCACCCCGGCTGATCCATGAACCCCTGCGTGGTTCCTCCCTTACTCATCCCCCACCTGCGGTGGCTCATCCGCACTTTCCTCCTGAGCAGGTGTGGCCTGGGGTGGAGTGGGGTTTCCCGCTGGGGCCGGGGGAGGTGTTACTGGCAAGGGAGTGGGCCTGTTGGGCCATGGCGCTCTGGATGTGGTCTCAAAACCTGGTCCAGCTCAGAGTCCAGCACTGAGCTCCATGGACGTTTGGCAGCAGCTCACGGGGACTGCTGGGCAGCTGGGACCTGCATATGCCCTCCCCACCCCATGCCCTATAGCCTGAGCTTCCCTGGCCCTGGACAGGAGTGCAGTCACGGCCTCCACTTGAGCCTCAGTTTCCCCTTCTGAGGTGGTAGTGCTGTGGCGAGGCCTTGAGGGAGCCTGCACCTACCTGGTCAGCTCCTATGACCCCTTCATGCAGATCCTCCCCCTTCTCCACCTCCAGGCGGGCAAGGGCTCCTGGGGGAGACCTGCTGAGAGGTGGGGTCTCTGTGTGGTCCAAGGTGGGGGAGCCAGGTGGCCCACCTAGAGCCAGAACTCTAGTCTTCTCACCAGCCCTGTACCTCAACAGGGAGAGGCACCTGGGGTGGACAGGGGTCTGCAGACACGCTGAGTGTGGGGCTCAGCCTGCCAGCGGCGGCCTTGACCTGGGGTCGAGGGAGTTCCTGGAGCTCCACCTCCAGGAGGTCCTCCCTCACTATCCCCCAACTCTGGCACCCCCACTCCTTTCTAGCCCCTGGCCTGGCCAGGTCTCAGCACCCACAGAATGCCCCTCAGAAGCCCCTTTGTGTGGACACTGGGAGGTTCCAGAAAGAGGCAGACACCCATTTCCAGTGGTTTGGGTGGATCTTTGGACTAAGCTTGGGGAGGCAGCCTGGACACCACTCTCCCACCCACACCCACACCCACACCCACACGGGAAGCACTCTGTTGGGGAGTTGGCGTCTCCAGCCTATAGGATGTCCTCAGGCACAGCCCGGGAGCTCATATGTCGTGGGGGTAGGCAGGCTCCACCCACCGTCCGTGGTCGGCCTCACCCCAGGTAGCAGTCACCCCAAGTATCCCTCCCTGTGGTCCTCTCCCCCACGACTTGCACCAAGGGGATACTTGCTCTGCGGACCCCATCTTTGCCCTTAAGGGAAGAGGCGAATCAAGTGGATAGGTGTTTACTGAGCGGACAAGGTTTTGCCCACCCCCTAGTCTGCTGGGGACAGCAGTCCCCATTAAGGGAAGAAGAGAGGGCCCAGTGGCCATGGCTGACTGAAAGAGGGACAAAGAAGCCAGGGCAGCTCAGGGTGGGCAGCTGGCAGTCCTTGTAGGCTGGCATGGGAGTTCTGAGAAGGCAGACCTGGTGGGCCCACTGGGATGCCTGGTGTGTGGGGCAGAGGAGTCCACTAAAGGGCTGGGGGTCCCTCTGTGGTCCTTGGCCAAGGCTGCACGTGGTGGCCCCAAGGCCACTGGACATGGCCAGCCCCCACTGGAGACATGGGCGGCTGGAGAGTGGGACATGGCCTGACCCTCTGGGAGGGTTAGCGCAGGGGTGGGGGGCTCTGGGTGACACACGGGACCCTGGGTTCTCAGTGGCATCTGAGGGAGAGCTGCCAGGTGCTCTGGCAAGAGCTGGAGATGGCCCTGGGTCACCAGGGCCTGGCCAGCCTCAGAAAGCCCAAGGAAGCTCTGGCAGCCACTGGGCAGGGGCGAGTACTTGTCCTCAGGGCAAGGATGGCGAGGGGATCATGGGTTGTCCAGAGGGAGACTGGACCAGGCCGAGGACGGGCAAGGCAGGGGCTGGGCCATCTGGGGAAGGGGGCCAGCTGCCCAGCTATTTGGTTGGCCCCCACCCAGAGGGTTCAGGAAGGGGCTGAAGGTCCTTCATCTGACCTGAATCCGCCCCCCACCCGCAACGTCCAGCCCGGGGAACCCCATGGAGCTGCAGGCCTCTGGAGAGCGGGGAGGTGCCTGGGCCACACAGCCTGTGGCCGGGTGAGACCACCCCCATGCTCTGGGACTTGGCCTTTGCTGTCAAAGCTTTGGGGTGCCCGGAGGTGTGTCGCCCCCCGCGCCACACCCCAGCAGTCCAGCTGGCACGCTTTCTTGTTCTGGATGAGACACCTGGGTGGCAGCTGGGGAGAGAGGAATGGGGCTGTGGCTCGGTGTGCCCAGTGCCAAGCTGGTCTGGGGCACACGCCAGCCTGGCCCCCACTGTGTGGCAGAAGGAGAGCGAGGGCGCTACAGGCCCCTTCTGGGCTGCCCAGGCCTCAAGCACCAGTGCCCATGGCTGCAGGCAATGTCCCATCAAGGAGGTGTCCACCTGGACCCCAAGAGCAGCAGTCCCCCCAGATGCCAACCACTTGAGCTCAGCCCCTCTCATTGCTCACGAGCCAGTTCCTGGCACCCCGCGACTTAGTCGTGTGTGTGGCCCATGTGGACTCCAGCAGTGGGCAGTAGTGGTAGGGGTTAGCCCCCAGATCACCTGGCTGACGGGTAGTGGCCCCCCAATGCAGACACCAGGCCCCGAGGGGTGACCATTGCCCCTCTGACCTGTGATCTGCTGAAGGTTTCCTTGCCAGGGAAAGGGACCCAGATTTGGCTGAAAAGGTCTTCTAGGGGGTAGGAGGAGGTGGAGGACACAAGCTGAGACCCTCGGCAGGCCGGGGGACATTCCGGGGGTGACAGGATTGGGATGCCCTGGAATTGCTGAGACCCCCCCAACAAGCCACCCATCAGTGGGAAAGGGTCCACGGGGTCTCGTGGGTGCCGGGGTGCTCTCTGCTCCCCCCTCTTGCACCCCGTCCTGCCTGCATGGCTTCTGCTGTCCACTCTCACTCCAGCGTCCCCCAGGCAGAGGCCACCCCTCTGGGCTACACCTAGGGCCCACACTGTTAGCTCTGTCTCCTGCCAAGTCGGAGGCCCCAGGGATCTGGGCCTCAGTGGCTGGGCGGGCAAAGGTGGGTGGGAGGACATCCCGAGTTCCTGGGCAGGTGGAAGCAGAGCCCTGCTCAGGGGTGGTAGACACTCAGGGAGGAGGACACAGCAACACATGGTGGGCCACCCAGGCAGGGCCAGGGCCAGGCAACTTCCTTCTGTCTGGCCTGCCTCTACCTTGGCTCAGAAACCTGCCTGACCCAGGGGGCAGCCAGTCCCTCTGTCCCCAACCAACCCCAGTCTCTTGGGAAGTGCCTGCCCCATCCACCGTAGGAGTGGGAGACAGACGCCAGGGGCAGGCTCAGAGCAGAGGCAAGGCTCCAGCCCTTGTCCTCCTGCGGTGCCAACGGCCCGGCTGCCCTCTGGCCCAAGGCCCGGCCCTGGTACTCACTGCAGCGGAGGTCACACAGCTGCTGGGGTGCAGAGAAGCGCACATCGGTCCTCCGACCCTGCCGACATGGGGCAGCTGGGTCAGCACGGTCCCTCTGGCACCCTACCCGCATTGCCCGAGGGACGGCCTCCAGGGCAGGCCAGGGCCCGCGACAGCCCCCCAGGTCGGCACCGGGCAGGGCAGCAGCACCCACCTGGATGCAGGTGTGGGGCGCACAGGCCTCCTCCTCCAGGATATCCACGAAGGCAGCGGCAGGGTCAGCTGGGAGGTCACCCTGGGCCAGGGGAGGCATAGGTCACAGGCGGTGGAGGCAGTGCAGGCCACAGGCCCACGTGCGTGGGCGGCGCCCACTTGTCAGCAAGCTGTACGGCTGGACTGGCCCTTCACCCGCTCCACCAGGCAGCCTCGGGGCTGGCTCCGGCCAGATGAGGGGTCAGCCACCCTCCCAGCACGATGCCGACACACCTGGCTCACGGAGGCTGGAGGGATGGAGGTGGCCTGGAGCTCTCGGTGGCAGACAGGGGGCCACGTCCTCCTTCCGTGGCACAGGCGCACCCGGAATCGGGCAGGGCCGCGGGAGAAGAAGGAGACCCGGAGGCGGCCCCGAGAGGGCACAGGCTGGACGGCCATCTTCCAGGCTGCAGGGCAGAGAGGTGAGGCCCGGCACCACACCTGCTGCCCCTCCTCCCTCCCACTGGCCCAGCAACCCATCCTGCCTGTCCTACCACGAGATGTTCTACACAAGCAAAGAAAAGGGTTTATTTTTACCCTGTCCACAGAGCAAAGGCCCCAGGCCAGCCTCCCCACCCTGCCTGCCCAGGGAGAGCTCACCTGGGAAGTGCAGCTGTTCAAAAGGGCATCTCACCCGGAAGCCCAGGCTGGTGGAGAACTGCAGAGAGGGTGTGCAGGTCGCCATGTGTGTAGTGGGTGGTTGGGGGCTGGGACTGGCTGGCCTCCTTCACTGCGCTTTGGGACGTCCCACCCCCACTGCCACCAGCCCTTAGCTCTGCCTATGGTTAGACCAGGAAGGGGTCAGAGGGCCTGCTGGACCCCAGGGCTAGGCAAGGCATGATGGGTAGCTGCAGGCCCCCTGCCCTGATGCCCCAGGCACCCCCACCTGCCTCCTTGCCCCCTTCCCTGGGCGCTGGTACTGCGCCTGGCAGGCCACAGCCCAGTCCACTTACCTTCAGGCAGAGTTGGGGCTGTGTGTCCACCAGTGGGTACTGCACCTGGTGTATGCTCAGGTCAGGCCGTGGCCGTGCTGGGCCGCCCCCACCCCACCTGGTGGGCACTCACCCTGCTGTGTGCAGGCCGGCCTGAGTGCTCCAGCTCGCGGCACTGGGCGCCTGGCCTCGGGCGCCAGCACAGGCTCACGTGGCCACTTACAGGGCAGGCTGGCTCCCAGCTCAGCGCCTGGCTGCCAGGGTGGTAGCGGATGGCGTCCCACAGCGCCTCGGTATCTGCAGCCCCGGCCCCGGGCTGAGTCAGCAGCGCAGGTAGGGCCACAGGACCTGGCACCTGGTGAGTGACCACGGGGCCAGGCCCAGGCCCCAAGTGCCCTTTGCGAGTGGGTCCCAGGCCGGGCCCAGGTGCATGCAGCCACCGGCGTGCAGTCGCTGAGTGGAGCTAAGAGCAGGGAGCCCACCTGCGCCCTTGGAGAGGCCCCCTCACAGGACTGGTTGCTCCCAGAGGGCCAGGGCACCGGCACCCCCAGCAGGGTCCTGCCGCTGGGCTGCAGGGATGGGGGTGCGGGTGGGGGTGGTGGAGCTGCTGCAACACACCTTTGCCTCCCAGCTGGACCAGGCTGAGCCCACCGGCCTCCCACTCTTCTTGCCTCCCTCCAGCCCCCCGGGCACCACAGGGCACTTGCCGGCTTCAAAGGGGCAGATCTGGATCCGCACAGCATCGGGGGTGGCAGACCAGCCCTACGGGAGGGACTGGTGTCAGGCGGGGCTGACCGTCCCTTTGCTCCCTCCCGCAGGCAGCGAGGCGGCCCCTTCACTGACCTCAAGGCAGAGGCAGGGCAGCTCCCGGCTGTAGGGCAGAGAGACCGTCCGGGAGACCCTGTTTGTCGTCACCTGCGGCAGACGGAGGGCTGGGGTCTGGGTACTGGGGGCCGTGTGAGTGCGGGGAGGGAAGAGGGAGGTGGGAAGGGGTCTGGGGGCGGGGGGCAGGGCCTGGTCCAGGAGAGTACTCGGGCTGTGGGGAGCCTGTGGCAGGACAGGAGGCAGGCGGCGGTGTGCCAGGCTGGGCCTGGGGCTCACCTGCACCAGGGCGCCCTCCTCTGCACAGGTGAACCACCTGAGACAGAGGCGCACATAGTAGTCGCGGCCCCCAGGGGCCTCTGGCACCTGCACTAGGATGACCTTGCGGCTGCGGTCCACCCAGTAGGAGAGATTCCCGGCTGTAGGAGGGTGGCAGGGTGGGGTCCATGCTGGGGCCAGAGGTCATCAGACCCGGGCTCCATCTGTCACCAGAGCCTTGCGGTGGTGACCCCTGCCAGACCCAGGCATTTGGGAGTTGCCCACCTGCGGATCCATGATGGATCCCCAGGTGGGCCTGGCAGGAGACCTCAGGCATGTGGGTGTCCGCAGCAACCCTGGGGGTCCTCCCAGGGGCAACAGGGCTGGGGACCCACCTGCACAGGGGGCCTCACCAAAGCAGTCGGGCATGCTCCTTCCCACGTCCTCGTCCCCGCAGTCTGCAGATGACAGGGGCCATGGTGGGCTCAGTCTGCTCTGCCCCCAGGGGCTGGCCCGCTAGCTGGGCGTCCTCTCCGGGGAGGCCGTGACCCCAGATTAAGCCAATGCTCTTGCTGGAAGCTGCCCAGCATGGCCCTGCCCCCACCTTGGTGTCCCACCACCAGTCAGTCCCTCAAGGCTGAGGGCAGCTGTGCCCACGTCAGCCCCACCTTCCACTTGGTACTGCTGCTCCAGCTGGACACCGCAGAAGTGGGGGACACTCCTCAGGGTAACATAGAGGCTCTGGGCCACGCTCACCTCAAAGCAGTCCAAGTGCACCTGGAGCTGTGCAGGGACTGGTGTGAGCCGGGTAGACCTGGGCCGCTGCCCACCCACCCCGACCAGGCCAGCTGCTCCTCACATGGCTAGAACCCAGGGTCTCGCACAGAGGAGGAGGGGTGCCCATTCCTTAGGCCTGGGGTCCAGGACAGGCTGTGGGTCAGGAGGCCAGGAGGGGAGGGTGGCCAGGAGCAGGCCATGGGGCAGCTTCTGGTGTCCAGCAAAGACTTGGGGCTGGACCAGCAGGTCCAGGTCAGGCCCTGGCCTCACCTGCCGCCCCACCTGCAGCCGTCGGGAGGCACGGGAGACCCGCACGCTCTGACACTGTGTCTCCTGGGTGTCCAGGCTCATGGAGCAGGCCTCTAGGCCCCGAAGGCTCTCTGGGCAAAGGCAGGGGTGCATCAGACCATGGCGGTGGGAGCTCTGTCCTCCCCGCCTCTCTGTGAAGTGCGGTCAGGGGGCCCTCTGCCCTGTCCTGCCCCGGGTGTGACCGTGGCCCCTCTCACCGTGCATCGTGAGGGAGGCGTACATGAGCAGGAGCAGGGAGCAGCTGCCGTGCGGGGTACATCTCATGGCGGTCGACAGTGTCAGGGTCCCCAGGACCGACCTGGACATGGACATGGGGGGTGGCCGGCAGAAGCTGTTGAAAATATCCCCTGGGGAGAGAGAAGAGGGGTGAGGGCCATGGTAAGGCCATATGTGGTCTGGCAGGGCCGCCCAGCCTGGGGAGGGGCCCTTACTGTTCTGCCAGTGCCATCAGGGGAACCCCTGGTGCGTGGTGGGCTCACCCCTGAGCCACATCTGAACTGTCTTCTGGGCACCAGGCAAAGGGCCAGGGAGTGACTTGAGCACGAGAACTGCTGCCCAGCCAGCATGCTCCATCACTCCCTTCAAAGAGGAGTAACAAAAAAGCCCCACTGGGGACCCCTGGTCATGGCCCCAGGCCTTGCAGCCCAGGGCTCTGTCCACAGGCAACCAGCTTTATTGGCCCAGGTGGGCCTGGCCCCAAGGGCCTGGGCAGGGCTTGGGCAACTGCAGCCAGGCCAAGGGTCATGCAGGGCAGCTGGCCTGACTTGGAGGGGCTGGGGTCTCACCTTCAGGGTTGGGGGCTGCGTGGCATTTGGGGCTTGGCCAGGTTTACAGGTGGAGGCTTCAAGAACAGTGGGGTTAGTTCTATGCAAGGTGCCAAATGCAGGGTGGCCTGTGCCCCACGGATTTGGCAGTCCAGGTTCCTCCTGCACCCATGGCCATGGCTCATCCACAGGCCTGCTGATGCGATGGTGAAGGGCCACCAGGTGGGACAGTGCTCCCAGGAAGGGGAAGGTATGTGTGCTTGGTGGGTGCTTCTGGGGGCCCAGGACTCCCAGGCCCCTCAAGACCTAGGGGATTTGTCAGGAAGGCCACTGTTGGGGCTAGCCCCTGAGGGGAAGTAAAGGGAGAAGGGTCAGGCCCTGCAGCACCACCTCTTTTCATGGGAGGGACCACCCTTAAGACGAGGTTGAGCTGTTAAAATGAAGGTGAAGGGAGGGAAGGCCGAGGAAGATGAAACACCAAGGCACATCTCTCTGCAGAGAGTGAAGCCGAAATGAGTGGCCGCAAGGGCCAGAGCTCAGAGAACTGAGACGAGGCACAAGTTGGGGACACCGACCAGCCATCCCTTCATGCCTCGGGTCACAGGGCACTTCCACTCAGAGGCATTCCTCCACCAAAACGGGCAGGTGGGTGATGGCCAAGGCCTGCTGTTCGTAGGAAGGGCAGGGGCACCACCGAGGCTCAGTCAGACGTACTGCGGTCGGCCACCGTGGCACCCGGAACTCGGACAGGCCCTGCTCAGAAGCTCCAGAAACAGAAGGCAAGAGGCCTTGGGAGCCACGGGATCTGGATGTGTCCCCAGAAAAGAAGCCTGTGGATCCCTCTGCAGCCCAGATGGAGTCAGGGGACCAGACTTACCCTCCTGCCTGAAACAGCCTGGAAAACTGGACAGAGTATGTGGAGCAAAGATCTTAAGACATAGGACACGAAGAAACAAGGACGGTGACGCCCGAGAGAAGGAAGACAGACAAGCAAACTCCAGGGTGGCCACTGCCATCACAAAAGGGTTCTGGGCACAGGCAGGGGCCAGGGAGACTTGGCTCCTTCCTGAGTGAAAGGGTGGGGACAGACCCAGTGAGATGGGAGGAGGGGATGCAGAGAGCCCTGGAGAGCGTTCAGCAGAGCACTGTCACCACGCAGGTGTGACGAAGCCAGCAGAGGCACGGACCAACCAACCTCAAGTATCTGGGGAGCAGTACCCTGCACGCACACAGGGCAGGTAGCCCCTTCCCAGCAGATTAGAATCCTCCCAGTTCACCAGGCTCTGCCTCTGTGAGGGGAATAATCTGCCTCAGACTGAGCACACTCTGGTTCAGCCTGACAAACCTGAAAACCCAAAAAGATTAAGCTGTTTCCAAGTGACTTAACTAAATTCCAGAAAAAGCTCAAGAATATTTGTAGGAATAAAAAAATACATCCAGCACACAACAGGGTAAAATTCACAATGTCTGTCATCCAGTACAAAATTAGAAGTCATGCAAAGAGTCAGGAAAACATAGCCCATAACAGGGGGAGGAATCGATTAATTTGAACTGACACAGATGATAGAATTAATAGACTAAAACATTATAGCAATTATTATATTTGTATTCCATATATTCAAAAAATTAATTATAAACATGAAAGATATTTAAAAAAAACCCAAACCCAGCTAGACATGAAAACTACAGTATCTGAGATGAAAAACATATCAGGTAGGTAAGATTAATAGCAGATTAGACATTGGTTATAATACCTGAAAACACAGATTTCAAGGCAAGGAATATTACCAGGGGTAGACAGTCATTTCACAGAAATACAGGGAGCAGTTCATAGGAGTACACAACAGTCCTAAACTGATATGCACTTAATATCAGCTTCACAATACATTAAATAAAACTGATAAAACTACAAGGAGAAATGGTCATGTCCACAATCATCGTTGTAGATTTCAATGTTCTTCTATAATTGACAGAACGAGTAGGCAGAAAATCAGAAAGAACAGAAATGAGTAGTCTTGTACACCACAACTGACCAACCTGATTGACATTATAGGTCACTCCACCCACACCCAGCAGAATCTGCATGCTTTTCAAGTGTACATGGAACATTTATCAAGATAGACCATACTCTGGTTCACAAAACAGTCTCAATAAATTTAAAAGGATTTAGAGCATACAAACCATCTTCTCTGACCAAAATGCAATCAAATTAGACATCAATAAAATATTTCTGGAAAATCTCCAAATATTTGGAAACTAAACAGCATAGTATTAAATAACCCATGGGTCAAAAATAAATGAAAAGGGAAGTTAGAAACCATTTTGAACTGAATAAGAATGAAAAGACAACATATAAAAAAATTGGATGCCACTAAGGCTGTGTTTAGGGGGAAGTTTGTAACACTGAACTCCTATATTAGAAAAGAAAGATTTCAAACTAGTGACCTCAGCTTCCACCTTAAGGAATTAGAGATAGAAGAATAAAGTATACCTTGAACAGAATACAGTGTTATATGTCAATTATATCTCAAACTGGGGAAGAAGAGTAATGAAACCCAAAGTAATCAAAGGAAATAATAAAGATCAGAGTGGAGACCAATGAAATAGAAAACAGAAACGCAATAGAGAAAAATCAGTAAAAGCATATGTTCTACATTGTAGATTCTTCTAGAAAATTGAAAAAGAGGGAATAATTCAGAACTCATTCTCTGATACCAAACCTGATAAAAACAATGCAAGCAGAGAAAACATGGCTGTAGAGTAAAAACTCTAAGCAAAATTTTAATGAATTGAATCCAAAGATATATAAAAGGATAACACATAATAACCAAGCATGGTTTGTCTCAGGAATGTAAGGTTTGATGCTTGAAAATCAGTCACCATAATTAATTATGTTAACAAATAAAAAAAAACTTGACGATATCAATAGCCATGGTAACATTATTTGACCAAATCCAGCATCTTTTCCCAATAAAAACTCTGCAAACTAGGGACAGAAGGGAACTTTCTCACACTGACAAAGGCCATCTATGGGAAACCTATAGTTAGTATAATATTTAATAATTGAAAGAATTGATTATTTTCTCCTAGGATCAGGAGAAAGACCAGAATTGCTGCTCTGATCACTTCTATTCAGCACTGCATTGGAGATCCTAGTCAATACAATAAGGCAAGAAAATTCACTTCTTTTCCAATTTGGAAAGGAAGAAGTACATGTCTTCATTTGCAGATGACAGAGTTGTCTCTGTAGAAAATCTGTTGGACTCTACAAAAAAGATACAAGAACTAAGGACTGAGTTTAGCAAATTGCAACATACAATATCAATATACAAAAATCTACCATATTTCCTACATTAACAAAGAACAATTGCAAATTAAAAAAATTTAAGTGCCATTTATAATAACCATATGAAGTACTTAAGGACAAATCTGACAAAAGATGTACAAAATCTATGCCCTGAGAAGTACAAAATATTGCTGAGAGAAGTTAGAGAAAAACTAAATAAATAGAGAGTTATACTGGGTTAATGGATCAGAAGACTCAATATTGTTAAGATGTCAGTTATCCCCAAATTGATCTATAGATTTAAAGAAATCTACAGATAAAAATCCTTTTGTAAAAGGCCTTTTATTTATTTATTTATTTATTTTTCAGAAACTGACAAGCTGATTCTAAAATTCATATGGAAATGCAAAGGATCTAGAACAGACAAATAAGTTTTGATAAGGGACAAATCAGAAGCCTGACACTGACTACTTTCAGGACTTAGTATAAAGTAATCGCATACAGGGATCAGGACTGTGCTGTATTGGTGTCAAGACAGACAAATGGATGGGACAGAAGAGAGTCCCAAAGTAGGCCTGTCCACATAGGGACAACTGATTCTCAACAAACATGGCAGGTGGCTCACTGGAGAAAGAACAGTCTTTTCAACAAATAGTGCTGGATCAATTGGATGTCCAAATGCAAAAAAAATTAGCTTTAATCCATTCCTTGCACTAGATACAAAATTCACTCAAGATGGACTGTAGATTTAAATATAAAATTAAAAAACTTTAAAAAGAAAATATAATATCCAAACAGAACAATATTCACATTATAAAGGTACCAGAAGAAGAAGAGACAGAAAAAGGGATAGAAAGTGTCTTTGAGGAGGTAATTGCTGAAAACATCCCCAATCTGGGGAAGGAGATAGTCTCTCAGGCCGTGGAGGTGCACAGATCTCCCAACACAAGAGACCCAAGGAAGACAACACCAAGACACATAATAATTAAAATGGCAAATATCAAGGATAAAGACAGACTTATAAAAGCAGCTATAGAGAGAAAAAAGATCACATATAAAGGAAAACCCATCAGGCTATCATCATATTTTTCAATAGAAACCTTACAGGCCAGAAGGGAGTGGCATGATATATTTAATGCAATGAAGCAGAAGGGCCTCGAACCAAGAATACTCTACCTGGCAAGATTATCATTTAAATTTGAAGGAGGGATTAAACAATTTTCAGATAAGCAAAAGATGAGAGAATTTACTTCCCACAAACCATCTCTACAGTGCATTTTGGAGGGACTGCTATAGATGGAAGTATTCCTAAGGCCAGATAGATGTCACCAGGGGAAGTAAAACCACAGCAAAGTAGAACAATTAATTACTAAGCATATGCAAAATCAAATCAACTACCCCCAAAGTCAATCAAGGGATAGACAAAGAGTACAGAATATGATACCTTACATATAAAGAATGGAGGAGGAAGAAAATGGAGGGGAAAAAAAGAACCTTTAGGTTGTGTTTGTAATAGCAAATGAAGTGAGTTAAATTAGACTTTCAGATAGTAAGGGAATTACCCTTGAACTTTTGTTAACCATGGATCTAAAGCCTGCAATGGCAATAAATACATACCTATCAATAATCACCCTAAATGTAAATGGTCTGAAAGCACCAATCAAAAGACATAGAGTCACTGAATGGATAAAAAAACAAGACGCATCTATATACTGCCTACAAGAGACTCACTTCAAACCCAAAGACATACACAGACTGAAAGTGAAGGGATGGGACAAGATATTTCATGCAACTAATACAGAGAAAAAGCAGGAGCAGCAGTACTTGTATCAGACAAAATAGACTTCAAAAAAAAGAAAGTCACAAGAGACAAAGAAGGACATTGCATAATGATAAAGGGGTCAGTCCAACAAGAGGATATAACTATTATAAATATCTATGCACCCAACACAGGATCACCTACATATGTGAAACAAATACTAACAGGATTAAAGGGGGAAATAGAATGCAATGCATTCATTTTAGGAGACATCAACACATCACTCACTCCAAAGGACAGATCAACCAGACAGAAAATAAGTAAGGAAACAGAGGCACTGAACAATGTATTAGAACAGATGGACCTAACGGACATCTACAGAACACTCCATCCAAAAGCAACAGGATACACAATCTTCTCAAGTGCACATGGAACATTTTCAAGAATAGGACACAAAAAGAACCTCAGTAAATTCAAAAATATTGAAATTGTACCAACCAGCTTCTCAGATCACAAGGGTATGAAACTAGAAATAAATTACACAAACAAAATGAAAAAGCCCGCAAACACATGGAGACTTAATAACATGCTCCTAAATAATCAATGGATGAATGACCAAATAAGAGCAGAGATCAAGCAATATATGGAGACAAATGACAACAACAATTCAACACTGCAAAATCTGTGGGACGCAGCTAAGGCCATGCTAAGAGGAAAGTATACTGCAATACAGGCCTACCTCAGGAAAGAAGAACAATCCCAAATGAACAGTCTAAACTCACAATTAATGAAACTAGAAATGGAAGAACAAATGAGGTCCAAAGTCAGTAGAAGGAGGGACATAATAAAGATCAAAGCAGAAATAAATAAAATCGAGAAGAATAAAATAATAGAAAGAATCAAAGAAAGCAAGAGCTGGTTCTTTGAGAAAATAAACAAAATAGATAAACCCCTACCCAGACTTATCAAGAAAAAAAGAGAGTCTACACACATAAACAGAATCAGAAATGAAAAAGGAAAAATCACTATGGACACCACAGAAATACAAAGAATTATGAGAGAACACTATGAAAAATTATATGGTAACAAACTGGATAACCTAGAAGAAATGGACAACTTTCTAGAAAAATAAAACCTTCCAAGGCTGACCAAGGAAGAAACAGAAAATCTGAATAGACCAATTACCAGCAAGGAAATTGAATTGGTAATCAAAAACCTATCTAAGAACAGAACAATTGGACCAGATGGTTTCACTGCTGAATTTCACCAAACATTTAGTGAAGACCTAATACCCATTCTCCTTAAAGTTTTCCAAAAAGTAGAAGAGGAGGGAATACTCCCAAACTCATTCTATGAGGCCAACATCACTCTAATACCAAAACCAGGCAAAGACACCACAAAAAAAGAAAATTACAGACCAATATCCCTGATGAACATAGATGCAAAATACTCAACAAAATATTAGCAAACCGAATTCAAAAATACATCAAAAAGATCATCCATCATGATCAAGTGGGATTCATCCCAGGGATGCAAGGATGGTACAACATTAGAAAATCCATCAACATCATCCACTACATCAACAAAAAGAAGGACAAAAACCACATGATCATCTCCATAGATGCTGAAAAAGCATTCGACAAAATTCAACATCCATTCATGATAAAAACTCTCAATAAAATGGGTATAGAGGGCAAGTACATCAACATAATAAAGCCATATATGACAAACCCACAGCCAACATTATACTTAACAGCGAGAAGCTGAAAGCTTTTCCTTTAAGATTGGGAACAAGACAAGAATGCCTACTCTCCCCACTTTTATTCAACATAGTTCTGGAGGTCCTAGCCACAGCAGTCAGACAACACAAAGAAATAAAAGGTATCCAGACTGGTAAGGAAGAAGTCAAATTGTCCCTGTTTGCAGATGACATGAGATTGTACATAAAAAACCCTAAAGAATCCACTCCAAAACTACTAGATCTAATATCTGAATTCAGCAAAGTTGCGGGATGAAATTAATACACAGAAATCTGTTGCATTGCTATACACTAATGATGAACTAGCAGAAAGAGAAATCAGGAAAACAATTCCATTCACAATTACATCAAAAAGAATAAAATACCGAGGAATAAACCTAACCAAGCAAATGAAAGACGTATACTCCAAAAACTACAAGACATTCATGAGAGAAATCAAAGATGATACCAATAAATGGAAACACATCCCATGCTCATGGACAGGAAGAATTAATATTGTCAAAATGGCCATCCTGCCTAAAGCAATCTACAGATTCAATCCAATCCCTATCAAAATACCAACAGCATTCTTCAATGAACTGAAACAAATAGTTCTAAAATTCATATGGAACCACGAAAGACCCCAAATAGCCAAAGCAATCCTGAGAAGGAAGAATAAAGTGGAGGGAATTATATTCCCTGACTTTAAGCTCTACCTCAAAGCCACAGTAATCAAGACAATTTGGTACTGGCATAAGAACAGACCCACAGACCAATGGAACAGACTAGAGAGCCCAGATATAAACCCAAGCATATATGGTCAATTAATATATGATAAAGGAGCCATGGATATACAATGGGGAAATGACAGCCTCTTCAACAGCTGGTGTTGGCAAAACTGGACAGCTACATGTAAAAGAATGAAACTGGATCATTGTCTAACCCCATACACAAAAGTAAACTAGAAATGGATCAAAGATCTGAATGTAAGTCATGAAACCATAAAGCTCTTAGAAAAAACATAGGCAAAAATCTCTTAGACATAAACATGAGCAACGTCTTCATGAACATATCTCTCTGGGCAAGGGAAACAAAAGCAAAAATGAACAAGTGGGACTATATCAAACTAAAGCTTCTGTACAGCAAAGGACACCATCAGTAGAACAAAAAGACATCCTACAGTATGGGAGAATATATTCATAAATGACATATCTGATAGGGATTGACATCCAAATTATATAAAGAGCTCACATACCTCAACAAACAAAAAGCAAATAAACCAATTAAAAAGTGGGCAGAGGATCTGAACAGACACTTCTCCAAAGAAGAAATTCAGATAGCCAACAGGCACATGAAAAGATGGTCCACATCCCTAATAATCAGAGAAATGCAAATTAAAACCACAATGAGATACCACCTCACACCAGTTAGGATGGCCAACATCCAAAAGACAAACAACAACAAATGTTGGCGAGGATGTGGAGAAAGGGGAACCCTCCTGCACTGCTGGTGGGAATGTAAAATAGTTCAACCATTGTGGAAAGTAGTATGGTGATTCCTCAAAAAACTCAAAATAGAAATACCATTTGACCCAGGAATTCCACTCCTAGGAATTTACCCTAAGAATGCAGCAGCCCAGTTTGAAAAAGACATATGCACCCCTATGTTTATCACAGCACTATTTACAAAAGCCAAGACATGGAAGCAACCTAAGTGTCCATCAGTAGATGAATGGATAAAGAAGATGTGGTACATATATACAATGGAATATTATTCAGCCATAAGAAGAAAACAAATCCTACCATTTGCAACAACATGGATGGAGCTAGAGGGTATTATACTCACTGAAATAAGCCAGGCACAGAAAGACAAGTATCAAATGATTTCACTCATCTGTGGAGTATAAGAACAAAGAAATAACTGAAGGAACAAAACAGCCGCAGACTCAGAGAACCCAAGAATGGACTAACAGTTACCAAAGGGAAAGGGACTGGGGAGGATGGGTGGGAAGGGAGGGATAAGGGGGAAAAAGGGCCATCACAATTAGCATGTATAATGTAGGGGTGGGGACACAGGGAAGGCAGTATAGCAGAGAGAAGACAAGTAGTGACTCTATGGCATCTTACTATGCTGAGGACAGTGACTGTAACGGGGTATGTGGTGGTGACTTGATAATGGGGGGAGTCTAGCAACCATAATGTTGTTCATGTATTTGTACATTAATGATAGCAAAATTAAGAAAAGAAAACATAACAAAAACTTTGTGACCTTGTGGGCTACACAAAGATTTCTTAGCTACAGCATTAAATCATGACACTTTAAAAGAAAAAAATTGATAAACTAGACTTCATCAAAATTCATCTTTGAAAGACACTGTTAAGAGAATGAAAATACAAGTCAGAGGTTGGGGGAAATACTTGCAAATCATATATCTGATAAAAAAAACTTGTATTCAGAGTCTGTGAAGAACTTTCCAAATTCAGATATAAGAAACCAACAACCCAATAAAAACTGGATAAAATCTTGGACAGATACTTCACCATTGAAGATACAAATGCAAACAAGCATGTAAAAGATACCCAACACCATTAGGCATTAGGGAAATACAAATTAAAACCAAAGCACAGTTCTGTCATCTATGAAAAGGGCCAGATCCTAAGGGAGTGACGATACCAAGTGCACACAGGGGCGTGGATGGGCTGAGTCCTCACGGGCTGCTGGAGGGAATGTAGAATGTAAAGCACTTTGCACTCTGGTGACTTCTTTAGTAGGTAGACACCTGCTATATGATACAGCCATTCCATGTGTGATATTTACCTGCATAATGAGAAAGACTTGCCCATGAATGTTCACTGTGGTTTTACTTTTAGCGTCCCAAACCTGGGAGCGACCTCAATGTGCATCAGCAGGAGACTCAGCAGACAGACCATGGGAGAGCCATGCAATGGTTTGGAGTTTTGACACGTGCAATGCCTGATGAATCTAAAAATAATTATGCTGAGTGGAAGAAGTCAGGCATAAGAGTACACACGGTCTGATTCCACTTCTATAAAATTTTAGAAAATGCAAACTATTCTCTATGGACAGCAAGATCTGTGGTTGTTGGGGGAGGAGGAGATGGGGAAGGGCTTCAAAAGGAGCAAGGACACCTTGGGAGTGATGGAAATATGCATTATCCTGATTGTGGTAATAGTCTCACAGGTGTAAACATATGTAAAACCTTAGCAAACTGATTACTTAAAATATATACAGTTTGCATTAATGTCAATTATATGTCAATAATACCTAAAAGGTCATTTCCTCTCCCTGCCCATTTACAACGTATGTTGGAGGACAGCAAGCTTCCAAATCCTTCCCCATACACAGTGAGGCATGTACCAAGCTTGGCCCCTTGGCAGAGGTGTTCTCCCAACTCAGTCAAAGTTTACACAAATCAGAAGTGGGAAAAAGAAACAACAACAAAAAAGAAGACTTAAACACCCAGGGCACAAATGTCTGCATACCCCTGGGGACTCCTCCTCATAAGCACCGTCACATCCTCAGAGGTGGGAGGGCTATAGCAGGGGCGGGGCAAGGGTGGCAGGCTCCGCCCCTTCCCGCTCCCAAACTGATGGAGATTTTTTTAAAAGCTAGTGAACGGTTGATTTTGAGTGACAAAATCCTCCTCCCAGCTGGTCCAAGTTCTGAATAACTGCCTGCACTGCTCGTCCTGGGCCCCCTGTTGTCTCGGGACTCATGCAGTGGAAATACTCAGAGCCTTTGGAGGGCGCACTTAGGGCCCTGGCTGGCCAAGGCCTCCTGGCAGAGCCTGGGCGGTTAGCCGGGCGGGTGACGGTGAGGAGGACTCTGTCCCCAGGCCTGCTGCCTCCTGGCCGTTGAGGGTCACCCACAGGGCTGGGTGGCTGCGGTGCTGCAGGAAGGGACCGTGCTGTGGAATTCCCCATGCACGTTATCCTTCATGTGTGTGAAAACTTCCTCCTCTCTGCAGGAAGTGAGAAATGTGCATCTTCTGACCTTTTCTAGAAGAAAACAAAGGCCTATTCCAGCCCCAACCAAGGAAAGGACCAACATCAGCATATTAAAAAATGGTACAGATTCACAGAAGTGAAGGGTTCGTGGTTATGCTGGGAAATGATGAAATATATAGTTAGGTATCAGGGACACAAAGAGTAAGTTGACTATTATACAAAAGATGTGTAAGAAGTGTAAGAACAGGAACAGGCCCTGGTCTCAGATTCAGCAGACAGGACAGGCAGAGGCGTGGCTGCGGGAGGAGGAGATGGCCGGGCGACCGGGCGCCGGAACTCATCACAGAGGCTCGGGGAGAAGCAAATGTATTTAGTCATATTCAAATATTTAAAAACTACCACAGAGCCTTACTAAAAGAACACCTAAAAGATGTGTTTTAAAAGGAGAAATGTGAACTCAAAATGAAGAAGTGGGCCACAAAGGAGAGTGAGCCGGGGGCCGGTGCAGCGCGTCAGGGACTTGGGTGCACACTGACGGGGGTGGCGCTGAGTGTCTAGGACAGTTGGGAGTTTCATTCCTGACGCGATAGACCGGGCTTTGGGGGCCAATTCACTGCTGAAAACAGCAAGCCATGTGGAGTAAAAGGCTTACTTATGAAAAAATTCTTTAAAATGTGTGAGAGCTGATAAAGGAATCTGGATCCTCAGAAAGGCCTGAGGGACACAGAGCACAGGGAGCATGAGCCCAGGGCATCTCCCAGCCCCTGGGGCTGAGGGCACAGGGGGCACGAGCCCAGGGCATCTCCCAGCCCCTGGGGCTGAGGGCACAGGGGGCACGAGCCCAGGGCATCTCCCAGCCCCCGGGGGCTGAGGGCACAGGGGGCACGAGCCCAGGGCATCTCCCAGCCCCCGGGGGCTGAGGGCACAGGGGGCATGAGCCCAGGGCATCTCCCAGCCCCCGCGGGCTGAGGGCCCAGGGGGCACGAGCCCAGGGCATCTCCCAGCCCCCGGGGGCTGAGGGCACAGGGGGCACGAGCCCAGGGCATCTCCCACCCCGGGGGCTGAGGGCTTCAGGGGCAGGCACAGACTGGGGGAATCCCTGAGCCACCCTGGAATCACGTGGGCCCTCATTCTGGGTGTGGGGGAGAGTCAGGAGGAACCCACCCCTCCCCAGACCCTGGGGCCCTGTACGAGGGCTTCTCTGAGCAAGCAGGGACAAGTGTAGTGCTCCCTGGAGATCTAGTAATCTCAGGAGGGTCTGGGTGTTGCATCCAGCTCAGGTATGCACCTCCAGGAAGACCCAGGATACCTCAACCTGTGATTTAATTAGAAACAGCCCTGACATCACACATTACGCCTGGATACTCCTCAGAAACCCGTGAATCTGGTCTGAGGGAAGGCCTCTTCTTCCTAGGCCTTGGGGGACACCAAGAATCATTTTTCAAGGGCACTGAGCAGATGTATTTAAAGATAAACATGTTGGGAAACAAAAAGCCAAAAGGGAGAACCATCAGAAGTGACAGGTTGTAGACAGCCCCACCGTGTCCTCCAATAACAGAGTCAGATGTGCTGTGCTGGAGAGACCTGCCTGCAAATGTGTGTAGTGGGAGAAACTATAAAGAGGAACCCAGCATGTCTGAGAGAAACAAATAACAATTTTCAGAAACGAAACCCATGGAAACAGAAACACAAAATGCAATAAATGATTTTAAGAGCAGATCGGACATCACTGCAGAAAGAATTAGTGAAGGCTCACACTGAATGATCTGGAAAGGAGACAAAAGATGGAAGACACAGAAGAGAGGTCAAGAAATGTGGGGAAAGAAGTAAAATGTGTAAGATGTTCCCTGACCAGGAGTTTCAGAGGGAAAGCAGAGAGAACAGGCAGAGGCAGTATGTGAGATGACAACCAACCGTCAAAGGCTTACATGGGAAACCAAACATGCAGGCCAGTCTCATTTACTGTTATTGTTTAGAAGAGTTGCAAAATCCTAAATGAAATTTTAGCAAATTGGCTTAATAATATGTAACCAGATAGGACTTGTTTCAGAACTGCAAGTGCTATCCACATTAGATAACCTATCGGTAAAATTCACCTCATTAAAAGGTTAAAGGAGGAAAATTATATGATTATCTCCATAGATACATAAAGTTTTCATAAAATTCAACACCTACTCATGATAAAAGAATGTTTAGCACACTAAGGAAAGAAAGGCACTTCCTTGTCTAGATGTGGACATCTCCAAACACCCAACAAACCCAATACTCAGTGGTAAATCTTGGGGATCCTTGCCACTGATATGAGGACTGAGGCAAGGGTTCCCCATTCAACACTGTCCTGAAGATTCAAACCAATTCCATAACATCAAAAACAAACAAACAAACATAAGCTTATAAACTATCATTATTTGCATAATGTATGATGATTATCTATATACAAAAACCTAAGAGAATCAGTGAGAAATCTATTAAAAATAACAGACTTTAATAAATATGTTGGATACAAGATCAATATACAAAAACAGCATTGCTTTACACCAGCAAAAAATAACTAGAATATGTAATAAAGTATGAAAATCATTCACAGTATCCTTCAACCTCTGAAGAAAGGTTTGAGAGAGACCTAAATAGGTGGAAAGGCATACCATGTTCATGGTTGGAAGACTCAACTCAGGTCATTTCTGCTTGAAATTGATCAATAAATTCAATGTGGTTCCAATCAAAATGTGTGATATTGTGACTTATAATAAGAAACATATAGGGGGTCTGCCTGCACTCTCAGGCATGTACTTTCTCTTTTCTTCAAGCTCTTATTTTCCAATAAACTCCTAAAACTAAAAAAAAAAAAGAAACATATATTGATCTTGGTCCATTTCTGATACAGAGCTCCTAAAACCCCTGGAATTTCTGAAGTGGTAAGAACAATAAAGTTGCCTTTTGTTTCATAACAAACCATGGCCAACCGCACCTGAGTCTGTGCTATGAGGTGACTTTTGGAAAGCACCTAAGGATGGTAGTCTGATTGCCAGAGGAACCAGCCATGGGATGGGACGGTTGGTTCAGTCCCACTCCCCAGACCTCTGGGGCTAGAGGTTGAATCCAACCACCAATGGCCAATGATGTATGAATCGTGCCTATGCAATGAAGTGTCCATAAAAACCCAAAAGGACAGTGTTCCGGGTGCTTTTGGGTTGGTGAACACGTGGAGGGGCTGGGAGGGTGCCATGCCCAGAAGGCAAGGAATCCCCACACCGTGTCCCATATGCCTGCCCAATCTGTGCATCTCAAGCTGGCTGCTCCTGAGCTACATCTTTTGTAATAAACTGGTGATCTAGTAAGTAAAATGATTCTCTGAGTTCTGTGAGCCACTCTGACAAAGTAACTGAATCCAAGGAGAGGGAGCCGGGAGCCTCTGATCAATACCAGCCAGAAGCACACGTGATAAGCTGGCGCCATTGGCCTTTGAAGTGGGGACAGTCTGTGGGGATGAGTCCTTAACCTGTGGGACCTGAGGCTAACTCCAGGTAGAATGTGTCAGAATTGAATTAATTGCTTCATGGTGTTAAAAAAACACACACATTACTCTTCTCCCTATGCAGGACACACCTCACCTCACTTCTTTTCCAGAGAGGAAGCCTTGCTGAATTAGTCAAAACTGAGCACACTTTCTGAGCCTGTTTTAAAAGTGGACAGTAACACTGTTCTTTAAAGAAAGGAGCGAACACTACATCCTCTCTCTTGCATATGTTTTTGGCTTCCAAAAGCAGGTTTTTCCCTCCGGACCGTTCATTCAGATATCCTTAGCCACGTATCTGGTTAAAGAAACTCAGGGTCTGCTCTATAGACTCAGTCACCTGAAGTTGAAAGAGAAGCACCTACGTCAGGAGGCTGGCAAATTTATCAGAGAAGTCCTGTACTGGGCCACAGTGGAGTGCTTGCACAGGTGTTAATAAGGAATATTGCCTTACCTTTTAAAACAAACAAACAAACAAAAAAACACATTATAAAATACCTACTGAAATATTCAGGAAACTTGACAATCAAAGATTAATATTGAAGAGTTGAAGGTGTACAAAATGCTAAGACCCTTCTGAAGACCTTTTCATATAAAAGTGGAATACAGATGCTGAAAAGCACACAAAAGCAGCACAGCTTAGTGACTCATCATAGAGCATCGCCATGACCACCCCCGGGATGGCCTCCCATCTCAACCAAAGTTCCTACATTCACTCCAGAAGTAACCACTACACTTTTATAGTAATGACTTCTTTGCATTTTGTTGTTTTATCACCCAAACGTGCCTCTCCAGAAACTACGGTTGAGTCTTGCTTGGTTTTTAAAACCTGGCCGATCTGCTGTGTCTCTCTTAGTTACAGGTCCCCCTCACAGTTGCTCTGTTGAAGAATCAGGCAATTTGACCTGCCAAGTGCCCTCGACCCGCATCTGCTTTCCTCGTGGTGCGACTCAGCACAAGTCTCTGTCCTCTGTCCTTCCAGGAAATCAGCAGTGGGTCCAGAGGCCTGACCTTGCCCATGGCTGAGTCCTTTGGCAGGACTATAGTATCTGGACATTGGCCATGGTTGATGTTAGCCGTCACCAGTGCTCAGTTCGTTGGGAGATGCAAAATGGTGATACGTATTTATTAGCTAGAATCCACTTATTCATTGGAATAGTTACTTACTTCAGGTAGTATTCGCAGAAGAAAGGCAAGACCAAGATTCGATTCTTTTAGTTTCCCATTTTCAGGATGATGAATTGGTTCTATGTCAGCCACAAAAGATGGGCAATTTTTTTTAAGCAATAGCATTACATTAACATAATGTCAATATCATTATGGATGCCTGGGCTTCATTTGAAGGTGAAACGATGTCCTCTGGGTTAATAGGGGCTTATCCACGTTGGCTCCCAAGCATCGTTGACATGGCACCATAGTCTGTGACTGCTCCCTTGCCACCTGGTATGACAGGATGCTCCAGGCTCTTGTGGATTTCCTGCCCCAGACTGGGAATCTGTCGCTGCTCTCAGAAGCTCTGCCTGCTTTCTTTTGGCGGGAAATGATATTTCAAGACCACAGCCCAGGCACTAGGGAGGCACATGGCTATGAGTTGGTCAGTGGTTCTAGGATTTTTCTGTGGACAAGGTGGCAATGTATTTATGTAAACACCTCACGAGGTCATACTCATGTCACCAATTCAAAGGAACAGTTTCATTTCACCTTCTCTACGCGGCACTTGCTCCTCCTGCCATGCTGCGAATCTTGAATCCCAGGGTGGAAGGGGTAACAAAAAGGACACACATCCTAGTTGTCACTGCTGCCTCCCACAAGTCTAAGGTCAGAGCACTGACAGTCAGGATGCAGGGACACAGGAAAAATATGTTTTTACATAGCCTTTTCTCATCCTTTCCCCGTCGCTATGGTTGTTCCCCTTCCACATCTCCCCATCTACATTCCCAGGGTGCAGCTGTGACCATGAGGCTTTGGTACACTGTATGCTGTATGTTATAACATCATGCTGATACACGTATACATTACAAAATGATATTTATATTTATTATTACATGATATCAATACACTCATACATTATAGTATGACACAAATACATTTATAACCTATCAATAGTTATATGTTATAATGTGCTGATACATTTATACATTTTAATATGACAGATACATTTATATCGTAACAGGATATCAATACATTTATACATTGTAACATTAATACCATTGGAGCACTCCTAACAGGTCACATAATTATTTCATTTTTGTGGTTGAAATAACTAAGACCCAGTGTCTTAGCAAGTTTGGTGATTACAATTAAATATCGGCATCTAGATTCACCGCACTGGGAACTACAGTCCTGCTGTCCATTTTCTTCTAGTGTAAAAAGTTGCTGTTGAAAAGTCTGACGTGCTTTGCTTCCCATTGTAAGTCTAGATGCCCCAACGATTTTTCTCTTTCTCTTTATAATCCAGGCATTTTATTAGACTATGTTTTGGTCCTACATATTCAAGGTCAACATGCCCAGTATGTGATTTTCCCTTTCAATATCTAGTGTCAAGAAAAAATTTTAAGTCTTCTTGAACTGTAGTTTTTAGTATTCTGTTGCCTTAGTTTTCTTCTTCAGGGTCCCATATCATCTGTGTCTGGGACATTCTTTGCCTATCTGCGACATTTAACATTTATTCACACATCATTTTAACCTTTTCTTCATTTGATCTTGGGTCTGCTCCCTTGTGTTCTAGCACAGTCTTTATTTCTAAAGATCTTCTCCTCTATTCCTAATTTTGAGTGTTGTTGCCTCACTTCTGAGTATTTCTCATCTTTGTTCCCATTATTCTTTGCTGCCTTGCATCATTTCCCTGAATATCCTGGGCCTTTTTGAAAAGAAATGCTCCATTTGGGTTTCAGCACACCTCCAGCACACTTCTACCGTATGTCGGGATGTTGTTCTGCTTCGAATCCTCCTTGTAATCATACCTTGCCAAGAATTTGTCCCCAATACATTGTGTTGCTCATGTCCATGTGAAGCTGGTCTCCCTGAGCTTTGAGCAGGAGGCTTAGTTCTGATTGTGTTTCTGACTTCACAAAGCTGCTTCTCTGTTGCTTCCATGCTGTCTACAATGCAGTGGGTGCCTTTCCCATTTCTTAGCTCTTTTCCCTTGACTGCGTCTGTCTCTATCTCTTCGCTTGCCTTGTGTCTTATTCTGCTGGGCCTTGATGCCACCCCGAGCTTCTCTGCATCTCGTGAGAGGGTCCCAGTGCTGAGAGTTGGCGCCGACCCTCACTCTGGCCCGTGCAGCCACCTGCCAAACGCTGGGATAGCCACCTGCTTTTCCCAAATTGGCTGCATGCTTTCTTTCCAAGGATTACTCCTTGTCTGATGGGGTCCTACTGCACTTGATCTGTCAGACACCTCTCTGCTTGCTGCAGCACAGGTGCTAATAGCCCATATGCCTTGGGGCTTTGCAGCTCCTCTGCGGGGTTTGGGAGTGTGTACCTCGTCTTGTTGACAGCACCACACACCACCTCTGTTTTACTGTCTCATTGCTGTTTGTACCTGAGGATTCAGGGAGGCCACAGCCACACTGCCACCACCATCTTCTAGGACAATTTAGGACAGGAAGAACAAAGAGGGGGCTCAGTTCACCAGAAACCAATAACCAGCTGAGGTGGAGAATGGTTGAGGCAGTGTGGCCTTGCTCAGAAATAGACGGGGTGTCAGGAACCAGAGCAGCTTGGAAATCCAACATCTGACAGGTGACACCCGGGGTTGGTGGGGAACAAGAACTAATTTGTAAGTGGTGTTGACACAGATGGATTTTCAGGCAGCAGAAACTACAGCTGGATTCCTACCTCACATCACACATAGAAATAGATCCTACGTGAATTAAACCTGAAAGTGAAACTTGAAGTGTAGGAAACATAGAAAAAAATAAAACCTTGAAAATAGGAAATAGAGGGAGAAAAATATTTGTAAAGATCCCCCCAAATTCACACAATCCATTAAAGAGAAGACTAGTAAATAGGATTTCATCAAAATCGAAACCTCTGCATGGCCTTACAAGGGAGAACTGTGGGAGAGGCCATGTGATGCAGGGAGAGGCGGGGCACCGGCCTGGGCTTGGGGGCCTTTCTCAGAGACAGAACGGAAGTGGCAGCAGTCAGTGAAAGACAGCAAGGGTATTTTTAAAGTGAGGAATTGCTTTGCACTGGGCAAAAATGAAAATACTGGTAAGAGGAAATGGGGTTTCCATATACTGCTGGTGGGGATGTAAACTGGGGCAGCCTCTTTGGACAGTGAATAAGAATGCATGACTTCTACCTACAGCGAGCCCACAGGGGCCATGACTCAGGCCTTGTTCACACACCAGGCTGTGGATGGGATGTCTGGGGGGGCACACTGCTCTGTGGGGTGGGCTGGGAGGTCAGTGCGGTGGCTGTGGGGCAGGGCTGGCCCCAGGGGAGGACAAGGTAACCTGGGAGACCTGGGCGGACTGAGGACCAGAAGAGCAGCACGTCCCCTTGGCCTGATACTCACGGGTCATGCGGCTCCTGCAGGTGAAGCCCTGGGGACAGAACAATGAGATGGGGTGAGAGGTCAGCTCGGCCACCTCCTGCCTCCCAAAACCACTCCTGGGGGCGGCCAAGAGAGTCCTCAGGTGAGGCCTGGGGCACTGGCTCTGCATGCCATGGTCACTCAGTGAGCAGCGTGATGCCCCCGACTGCACGCTGGATGTCTGACCACACCTGTTGCACATCTGCGGCCGGCACACAAAGTCACCCCCACCCACCGTTCATTTGTTAGGTGAACCTCTTAGGCCCTGACAGGGGCTGGGGTTCAGAGAGTAAACAGGGCCAAGCTCCCTGTCTTGGAAGGGCCTACGTCCTGAGACGGGGAGACCCAGGAACTGGAAACATAAGATGTCAGCAAACCACATTTCATGTTAGTTGTTGAGAAGTGAAATGATGGGGAGAGGGGTCAGGAGAGCAGGAGTGACTCTGGGGGTGTCAGAAGGCCTCCCTGGGAAGCGAGTTCCTGCCTGTGAGCCATGGGGCATCTGGGGAAAGGGCTGCCAACAGCCTGAGAAACCCCTTCCAGGCTGCTGCTCCATGAGAGGGGATTCTCGTCCCCACCCCAACCGCTGCCTGACGCCCCACAACTAAGCTTGGGAGAACAAGGTCAGGGGCGGAGTTCTGGGAGCCCATTGGTAGCACCCAAGGTCCACTGCAAAGCAGACCCGCCCTGGCTGCTCAGCCATGACGCCACATGGCCCTGCCCCCTTCCCTGACCCTGGCCCCGGGGACCCAGGAGGCTGGGACGGGTGGGGTGGGGGTCTGCTGCCGGCAGCACGGGTGGAAAACGGGAGGATAAAAGCGGGGTCCGGTTCTGTGACCTTGTGGAGCAGCGGCTGCTGGTGGCTCCTGTCCCGCTCCACCCTTTCCAAATAAGCTTTTGTTTTGGAATGATTTCAGATTTACATATGTTGCGGAGACAGTATGGAGTGTTTGTCCAGTGTCCCCTGAGGCTCACACCTGACCGAATGATGGCACATCCTCACAACCAGGACCCTGCTCTGGCACTTTGCTACCAGCGAACCTCCGCACTGTTGCACTCTGCCGCCCCAAGCTGTCCTCACCCTGCCGCAGCACCCGCACCTCCTGGCTGCCACCACTGCTGACAGGTCCCCGCCTCAACCTCCAGCTGCCACAAAACCAGCTGAGGTTGGAGAGACAGATTGGACTGCGGACTGCCCGTGGCCCCTGGTGCAGGCAGAGCAGCAGTGGGCTCGGACCCTTGGACCCCCCACTCCCTCCCACGGCCGCTGCCCCTGGGGACCCCCCTTGACACTCTGCCTGAACCCCATCCCCCCTCAGCTAAGGGAGGGAAAGAGGACCTAGTGGGGGCTCCCAGAAGCCCCAGAGGTTGAATGGTGGGCCTGTGTCCTAGCCATTGGCACTGCTGCCCACCGGGGACCGCATGCTCATCCGTGTCCCTGACACCCGCACTGGCAGGGCCCTGTGGCCCCGTGAGTGCCTGTGGAGGGCGGGGATGTGGTCTGGGGGCGGGCCCTTCAATGCCCAGACCCCTTCTCCCCTGCGGGACACGGGACAGGGACCAGTGGGGGCAAAGGCGGAGTC
Source organism: Smutsia gigantea (assembly GCA_032199065.1). NCBI lineage: Eukaryota > Metazoa > Chordata > Mammalia > Pholidota > Manidae > Smutsia > Smutsia gigantea. The sequence goes on from JAVSCE010012982.1 coordinate 272,811, forward strand.
CAGGGAGCCCCTAGGGTCAGTGCCCTCAGGGACCGAGGGCCCCAGGAGCTCTGGGGTGGGGGGAGGCGGGACCAGGCTGGCCAGGTGCCCTGGGGCCCTGCCCAGGGTGGGGGCTCAGACAAAGGAGTGGCTGCCCCCACCCCGGGGTTTTCCAACGGGCTTCTCGGGGCTTCCCGAGGCGGGCTCTGCAGGTGTCGGTGAGGGGCGTCCCGGAGGCGCGCGGCTTTGGGGCGGGGTCTGCGTCCCCACTGCTGCCCCCGAGGGGCCCGAGCTCCAGCCTGAGGACAGGACCCAGCGTCCCGGGTTCCCGCCCCCCGTGAGGGGCGCTGAGGACGGCGCGGAGGCGGCGGGCGGTCTGCGCGGGGAGTCCTGGCGCGCTTCTCCGGGCAGGGCCTCGCCCCATTCCGCGCGCGCCCCAGGGCCCTGCCCCGGCCCGTTTCCTCCTGAGGCATCTGTTGCACTGTGGTCACCTTTCCTGTGCCCGCAGCCCTCCCTGCCAGGTCAGCAGGACGAGTCTCCCCGAGGGGTTGCCAAGCCCAGAACAGCCCCCCTGTGGGCACGTGAGCCGGAGGGCCTCGGTGTCGCGGGTCTGGCACCGTCCTCTCCCATTCAAACCCTTCCTGAGCAGCTGCTCCGTCTCCAGCACCCTGCCCCAGCCGTGTGCCAGCTGCCCCAGGCCTTGCTCTGTCTGCCCCTGCTCCCGCACCATCCTTCCCAGCAGGGTCTACAGTCCCCAGTCCTGCCAGCTTCCCCTGTGAATCGGACGCCAAAGCATCGGCCTTCCGACACTATCTCCACTGTGGGTGGGTCCAGGCTGCTGTCTGCTCCCACCTTGACCCGCTATTTCCTCTGCACCCACAGGTTCCCCCAGGCAGCCAGTGGGAGCCTCTCCTGGTCCCTGCACCTCTGATCGGAGCATGGCCCCCCAGCCTCTGAGGCCCTGCCTCACACCCCAGCCACTGGAGTCCACTCTGTCCCTTGTTGAACTTCCTAGGCCCTCTGCCGGACATGCTTCCAGGCTTTGGGAAGGAGGGCCCAGCGTCTCCAAGTGTCCCCCTAGGGTGCCACTCCGGGGGGCACATACGAGCCCTCAGCCCAGGCTGCCCCTCATTTTCTCCTCCGCATCACGACACCCACATCGTGTTTTGCTGTGTGCTGTCTCCATCCAGAACCCAAGTCCCTCAGGTCTGGGGCTGCGTCTCCTCCCTGCGGTGCCCACAGCCCTGCCCCCATGATGCCTTCCATGTTCTGCCTGCCACGTCCCTGCTGTGTCTCCGCTGCCAGACACCTTCCAGGCTGTGCCCCCACCATGCCAGGCCAGCCTCCGGCCCTGGGGGAGCCTGGGATGCAGGCCTGTCTCAGGGCAGCTGCTGCTGGAGCACCTGCCTCTGGTGCGGCTGAGTCAGTGAAATCCCGGGACACCACCGTTTCCCAGCAGGGATGTGGCTCCGACAGAGCATGGAAGGTGTGGTGAGGACAGGGGCTGTGGCACTGCTCCAGACATCAGGAGCGGGATGGTCAGTGTGCCAGCTCGCTGCTGCCCCACGGGCTCCCAGCAGATTTGTCTGGAGCAGCTGCCAACCAGGCCAGGTCCCTCGCAGGAACCCTCAGGCTCCCGAGCCCCCTCTACCCTCTATCACCCATCGCCCCGGGCCTTCCACACCCTTCGTCCCTGGGCCTGCTACTCTAACTTGTGCGCTGGGGGTGCCAGTGCCCACCTGCAGAGGAACCAGGACCCCCTCAAGATGAGCACCTGGGGGTGGGGGGACTGCTCACCTGAGAGCAGGAGAGGCCACATTCTGCAACCTGGGGGATGGCCAGGCTCTGGTAGGTGCTCCAGGCCAGGCAGATGAGCACGACTGCTCGCCCAGCCAGCATGGGGTGGGATGGGCCGTGGAGCCTGGTGCGGAGCAGGCTTGCAGGATGCCCTGTGGCCGCTGCTCTTTGCCTTCCCAGCCTGCAGCTCCAGTCAGAAACAAGTGAGAGTCAAGTGAGCTTGCTTCCCAGGGCAGACACTCCCATCCTGGTGGAAGACAGCCCAAGTGGGCCGGCCACAGCCACAGCCACGGCCCACAGCTTCCTGCCTGGTCCCTGCTCATGTATGGGGCCTCTGGACACTGGGCAGATGCCCATGGGGTTTCTAGGATGCCGAAGGAGGTTCCAGGTAACCAGGTTCCAGTGGGACTAGCTGCTGCAGCAGGGTGGCTGTGCGCCTGTGGGATCAGGGAGCTGTCCTGCATACTCCAAGGCTCCTGGGTGTGCCCCCATTTCTCCAGCACCCATGCTGATGGTGGGGATGGACTCTAGCTAATGGCCCTGGTTGCCAAGCTCAGCTGGGCCAGCAGAGGATCGGGAGCTGTTCGGGTGCCTACATCTGAGAGCCACAGGCTCCGACCCTGACCCCCAAGAAAGAACTCTCCTGACTTGGATCTGGGACTCTGCGCCATGTCCCAAATGCCCCTGTCAATGTATGTCAAATGGATGCAGGAGGCTGCTGCATGGCTGAGCCCTCCCGTGGCTCTCCCTCACCCCTGTAACTCTGGGGCCTGGCTTCTGCTTGGGGAATCACCCCGAGCTCCCTCTCTCATCTGACCCTTTCTCTGTGTAGAAGATGCCAAGCAGAGGCTCAGGGCATCCCGCCCGCCTCTAGCCCTGGGCAGCACATGTGGGGCAGTGGGAAGGAGGGAACTGAGGTGTGGATCTGGGTCTGGGTCTCCTGCCTCTTTGGGCTCTGTGTCCACTCTCTTCCTGCTCCTGCCAGGCAGGTGTGCCCCTCTGGCTCTGGGAGGGCTCTGTCCATGAGTGGCTGGGGACTCCCCTGGGTATCCCGGGCGCTGGGATCTTCCCAGAGCCCCAACTGGGCACCCCAGGCAGGCAGGCCCTTGGGTCGGCCCTTGGGGCAGACACAGGCCCACTGGCCCAAGAGCTCCATGACCTGGATGCAGTCTCAGGGCAGGGGTGTGTGTGGGAAGGGGCTCACTGCAGATGAGGTCACTAGCACCCACCACCCAGGACCACAGTCCTGCCCTCCTGCCATCCTGGCCCAGATGCCAAGGCCCAGGCCCAGCCTCACCACCTCCTTGGCCAGTGCCTCCACCCTGCCCCTGCCTGGTCCACAGCATGTGTGGCTGGGCCTCCTGGTCACTGCTGGGCTCTGTGCCCAACTCGTACTGCTGGTGAGACAAAACAGATGGGGATGGAGCCCTGCCCCCAGGAGTTCACCTGTGGCCCCAGTGCCTGGGAGAGAGAGCGCCTGAGGCCAGGCTTCTCCTTGACAGCACAGCTGCAGCAGGCTGGCATGTTGGGGGGTGCCCCAGGAGGCCTGACACTGGTCCCTCCCTTCCCAGCCTTGCACCCTCGGCCTCTGGGCAGCCAGGAGACAGTGTGTGGCCCCAAGTGGGCTCACACTGCATGGGTATCGCTCAGTCAGCCTTGAGACCTGGAGTAAGCACCACCACTTGCTTTCTTGTGACCGAGGGGACAAGCGAGGGCCACTGTACCATATGACTCCATGGGCTCCTCAGAGCAAGGAGGCCCCAGTGGTCCCATTCATGGCCCAAGCTTCCTCTCATGGCTGCCTCGGGGGGGCCCACGTGCCGAGTGACATGCCTCGTGCCTGACCGTGTGGTCCTAGTGCCAAGGGGCCATGGGGAATCCAAAGCGCCGGCATAGCCACCGCTTGACTTCGTGGCCAAGCCAGGCTAAGGGCGAGAAGCACGGCGAGCATGGGCCCCTCCCCCGCGGCTCCTGTGTCGTCTCTGACATCTGGGGATCCGGGGGCTGCACACCCCCAGGGCCCACAGAGAACCTGCCTGAGGGACCTGGGCCAGGGCAGCACCATGCCCGCCCCCCACCCAGTGCCAGGTCGGAAGGAGACACTTAGGTGCAAGGACATGGCCTTTGTTCCATGGATGAGTGAATGGTGACTGCCCTGCTGGTGACGGCGAGGGGCCCTGTGGTAGGAAGGGCTTTCGGGGGGGGACACCTCGGGAAGGGCGCCGGGAGGGCCTCCTTGTCTGCCCAGGCCCAGGCAGGCTGCGGGCTAAGGGGCACCGGGTGCGGGCAGGGGTGCAGGGCGGGAGGCCCCGCACGGGACGCAGGCACCAGGCAGGCGGGGCTCCACAAGAAATACCAGGTGAGGATCGCAGCTCGGCTAAAACAGCTCTGTATACAAGGCCCTCAGCTAGGGGCAGGTTTCCAAAGAGATGGGCCAAGTCTGGAGGCCCGTCGCCTCCCAGCCCTCAGCCCTTCCTGGTCCTCGGTCCTCGACATCATGGGGTCCAGGGGCTGCAGCCCTGCCCACCACCGAGGGTCACATAGGAGGCTTCCTGCAGGACGGCGGCACAGAAGGAGCGGCAGAGCTTGCAGGGCGCAGCACACTAGGCACGGTGCAGGGAGGTCCCTTGGCAGCCCTTGGGAGAGAGAAAGGCTGTGAGACCATGTGCGCAGACCTGCCCAACCGGGCCCATGGAGGACCCCAGACTGCGTCCATCATCCCAGGAAATCAAGCCCAGCACCCCAGAGCAGGCACACTGGCCCTGAAGACCGCACCTGTTGCCCCACACCTGGTGACCACATCCCCAGACACCTTCACTGGTCCCCAAAGACTGCTCTCTCAGGACCGCACATCTTGGGGTCACACACCTTGTGCCCACCTTGTGCCGCTAACCTCACAGTGCTCACACTGGCCAGCCTCATCCTTGCAAGACCAGTGCCTCACTGGACGTCCAGTCCCACTGGTTCCCTAGCCCACCTACCCCACACAGACCACATGCCCCTCTCCCCAACTCTCAGAAAACCCAAGACCAACTCAAGGCCAAGGGATGGGGTCTCAGGTCACCACGCCTCTGGGGTGAAGTCGTGGGGGTCAGGGAGGTCCCCTCACCCCAGAGGACGTGGTGGCCCTCCTCCTTCAGGAGGCAGTCAGTGGGCCGGCTCAGAGCCCACAGGCAGCGAGTGCTACATGAGCCTCCCCAGCCTGGGCGTCACCCTCGGCAGTGCTTGGACTGTCCCTCAGCCCCTGCTTAGGAGCCCAGGGTGCAGGACACCTGCTGACCCTCAGAGGGTGCTGGCCCCAGGGCCAGAAGGCAAGGGAGGGAACTACAGGAACCCTGCCCCCAGCCCCGTCCAGCCCCTCCCTGGGTCTGCCCACTGGTGCCTGAACAGGGGCCTCCTTCTCCAGCTGTTCCTCTCTCCTCTTGCCCTTAACCCACCCCAGCCTCCCTGTGACAAGCCGTGCCCAGGAATGAGCTCCCCCTGCCCCATGTACCTGAGATCAGACCCCTGGAGTTGAGCCCCTGTCCCCGCTGGGCCTAGACCAAGAGGGGCTGTGGAACAGGGCTGGGAGCTGAGGGCTGGAGGCAGCTGACCATGTCCACTGCCAGCATGCTGGGCCAGGACCCAGAGCCCAGGCAGATCAGTGGCTGGAGGTGCTCTGGAGGGAGACCGGCAGGTCAAGCCGGGGTTTGTCCTGGTGCAAGGTTGTTCTGCCCACTGGCCATCAGGGGTGCCCTGGTCCTGGGGGAGGTGTCCACCTGACAGGCAGGCTGGCATCTGTGCTGGCCCCCCAGGACACCAGCTTTTCTAGGACGTGGTGACCTTGTGCAGTGAGGGTGCCATGGCTGGTGGCTATGACAGGTGATGGTGGGCAGGCCAGCTGCCTGGTGAGACTACCCCAAGCTGAAGCTGCTGCTTCACAAGGATTCCCACAGTCCCTCCAACACCCCAGGAAGGGTGAGACCAGCAGGGTCATGTCCCCTTTCATGGAGGGACACTCATGGTCTCCAAGAGGCCAGGCTCCCACAAGTCTCAGCCCTTGTCCTCCGGGCGTCTCTGCCCCTGCTCCAAGACTGCCAGGTGTCTGGCCAGCCCTCCCCTGATGTGCTGGGGCTGCCAATCAGCCTGGGTTGCCCAGGCCAGAAGCCAGCCAGCATGTGGCACTGCAGCCTGTGGGCAGGGGACGATAGGGCTCCCCAGGCTTTCCCAGCCTCAGGGCCAGAGTGCTTCCCAGCCAGGAACAGCCCAGCCCGGGGGCGCCAAGGGCCTGTCAGAGCCACCCACTTCCAATGGACTGGCTGGGGTCTGGCCGGGGTCTGGGTGGGGTGGGCAGGATCAGGGCCACCAAGCACCTGTGTAAAGCAGCCAACACTTTCTGGAACCTTGAGGAGATGCTGAACCAGAGCACGGGAATGGGGCCTCCCCAGAGACTTGGGCCAGCCCGTCCCACAGGACATGCCAGGGCCTGCATCAGCCATGAGGGCATGGGAGGTGGGAGGCTGGGCTACAGGCCCCGGGCACAAGGTGGGGAGGCCAAGTCTGCGGGGGTCAGTGGGCACAGTATCAACGGCAGCTGCTCTGTGGGCCCTCTGTGGGGCTGGAAGGGACGGAGGCTGGGCCAGCTCCAAGCTAAGAAGGACAGGACCAGGCCTCAGAGGCCAGAGGGACAGAGTGAGTGCAATGGAGGAAGGAAGCAGAGGCTGCAGCCTGTTTCGTGTTTCGGGGCAAGAGAGCTGTGAGTCGTGCAGTCAGAGGCCAGCTCCAAGGGACCAGGGGAACTCAGGAATTGCTGGTCTGGGATCCAGACCCTCTGGGGAAAACCACCAAACTTGGGGCACAAAATATGAAAAGCATCACAAAAGCAACAAAAAGCTGGCAAAGTAGCAACAAATTGTCAGGTCAAGGCCACAGGGAAGGTGAGGCCTCGGGGAGGAGGTCATGGAGAAGGTGAGCCTGGAAAGGTGACAGAGGCTTGAAGCTCTTGCTTCTGAGGCTTTGCCAACCAGGACCACCTACAGCTCGAGGTTCCAGGCCTCGAGGAGTGTGGGGAACAGAAGACCACCCTGAGGCAGGTGAGAGACACCCACTCCCTGATAAAGCAACCAAAGGGCTACAGGCTGGGTGCAAAGGTGGACCAGAAATATGCCTCCCCGCCCTTCCTTGCCCCACCCCAGGGTACTGTGAGGAGTGTGTCCTGGTGCTGAGCAGTGGAAATCCCCGGGAAAATGGAGCCCCAAGTGAGCCCCAAAGCATCAGCTACGGAGCAGTCTAGGGTGGGGGGTTACTGCAGTCTGGAAGGAGAGCAAAGAGTCCCCATGCTTTTTTATAGAAAACGAGCCACTTATAATAAAAAGTGAGAAAGCACCAGCAGAAACCACAGCACAAGCATGACCAGAGCCCCGGTGACTGGGACCCTCAGGTGCTGCCAGACCAGGGTGTGGACTAGCCACACAACGTCAGATACGAGGCAGGAATCATGTGCAAGGGGAAGACCTGGGCAAAGACGACCTAACGGCCGTATGGAAAAGTGGAACTTCTAAAAAGTGAAAGCCTAGTAACTAAAATTAAAATTTCAACGTACGGGATGCATGACGTACTAGACACAGACGTAGACGGAGGAGGAGCCGCTTTCACACAGGGACCAGGAAGACTCAGACACGGGGGGCAGGAGGAGAAGGGCGAGCAGGCTCTGAACCCCAAAGGGCTGGGGAGATGGGGTGGCGGTGGTGCTTCTGGAGGGGGCGGCTGGCACCTCCCGATTGGTGGGATGCTAGTGCGCGGATGAAAGAAGTCCAAAGAGCCCCAACCTGAACAAGTAAGCAAACCACACCCCCAGACCTGATGAACTGAAACGGTCTTCAGAGGAGGCGGATCACACAGCCGCTTTTGGACGGCGAAGACCGACTCGACGACCGATTTTCCAAGCGCACCCCTGGACGCTGAGGCCTGGAATGATGCCTTTGATGTGCTGAGAGACAGCGGGTGCTGACCCTGCCCCCTGCACAGGGCCCACCTCTTCCCAGAGCAGGTGCAACAAAACCCCCCGGAGACCAAGAACTGGCCTGAGTGTGCCACTGCCAGGCCCTCCCGACAGGACGATCTAAGCATGGAGCCCAGTGAAAGTGATTCCGTACTGTAGGTCTGAGACACGTGGAGGAGTGAGAGCAGTCTAGGCCGACACCGCTGGGTGAGCAGCGGCCCTGACGACGTTTTGTGGGGGTTCAGACAAACAGTCCAGTTGTATGGAGACCACAGTAGCGGTTGGAGGGAGTGGGACCCCCCGCTCCCCAAGCCTGAAGGCCATAGTGCTGTCGAGTGGGGGTCCACTTTAGACTTTGATAACTGAAGCATGCAACTGGTAATCTCTGAGCAGCCAAGAGACCAGAAACAGAGTGTAAAACCCCCACACTGGAAGAAGGAAACACCGATAAAAATCAATGATACAATTTTTTTAAATGATAAAAAATCAGTCCCAATAAGGTAACAAAGAGGAAGCAGAACATGGAATGGATGGGACAAACAGAAATTAAGTGAAATCAGATGTTAGCTGCTGTGGCTTGCGGGCTCCCAGACGCCCCTGTGGAACCTGTTCCCCACACCCCTGCAGCTGCCCCAGCCAACACCATGACTGAACTTCACACGAGACCTCGCGCCGGGATCAGGCAGTCAAGCCGCTCTTGGGTTCCTGACCCTCAGAAACCGGATGGTGCTTGTCGCTCCAAGCTCTAGAGCAATTTGGTGTGCAGTGATCGCTCACTATAGAATCTATGCTTATGTGTGTGCATATGAGCCTGTATGTAAAATGTAAATGTCAAATGCACTGGTTAAGAGTCCATCAATCTGGATTTAAAACATCAAATTTTATGCAGAGAAATATCTAAAACTTAAGATTAGAGAATGATTGAAAAGGAAACATATACTAGGCAAATTCTAACTCAAATAAAATTAGTAACAGAGTCTGAAAAAATATGAAGCAAATATTGGAAGAATTATAAGAAACTGATTCATCCTTAAAGATTCATAGTATATGTTGCTTAGTAATTGATAGAACAAGAACACTGACACAATTCAGTGAGAATATCAAGGATTTGAACAACACAATAAAAAACCTGACTCCACTTATGATGCCCAATAACTGCAGTTTACACATTATTTTCAAGCTCCAAGGGGCTCTGACAATGACTGCATAAAGCGGCTCACAACAAACATCTGTGTTTTGAAGTGGTGCAGCCAATGTCTGACCAAAATACTGTTATGCTAACAAGAAAATAAAAGCTAATTATGAAACCTGATGTGAAAACACTCATAGGAAACAATTTCAAAATAATTCAGGGGTCAATGAAGTAATTGTAATGGAAATTAGAAAATACTGAACTGAATAATAACAAAATACTACATTAAAAAATGTTTAGATACAGTTAAGCTAGAAAAAAAAAGGGGAATCGACATCCTTAAATGTATGTATGAGAGGAGGGGTTGTAAACTGGTTTGCAGATCTGGGGCCCAGCCAGCCATTCTGGGCACAGACCTCTGTTCTCCCCTGGCAGCAGCCCCAGGCCACCCGGCCTGTGCTCCCCTCTGGGGGCAGCCCGGCTTAAAGGTGGCCTGTGGAATCCAAACCTGAGCCCAGTTCCACTGCCTGGGTTCTCCGGGGAGATCGGCATGGTCCTCAAGCATGAGGATGGGCACCGTCACCTCCAGCGTCCCTGGTCTTTCCAGGTGAACATTCTGGGTGCCAGGAAGGCATGGTTGAAGAAAAGGGGACTGATTTTGTGGCCGTGGATAAAGAACAAGAGCCATGCACCGGAGGCAGCTCTTAAAGCCGGGAGGTATGGGAAGGGAACAGAGGCGCTCCTCTGTCCCGCACATCCAGTGCACATCCTGGAGACAGCCAGGCAGCAGCCTGTCCACAGGCTGCACACAGTGGCCTATGCTGTGATGCCATCAGGCCGCAGCTGCTCTGCCACACTGCCTGTGGAGCAACCAGAGCGAATTTCAGAGTAAATCCCAAACTGGAGCAACCTGCGCCCCTTTCAGGGGGTATAGAGGGGAGGGGACCACAGAGTTCCTCTGGGGTGGGGTCGCTTTGCAGCCCGCCAGCTGCCCCTGTACTAGCAGTGACATCAAAGATCCAGGTCGGCCTAAACTCCCCCGTGTGGGTCTTCAGGAATGACAGAGTCTCCAGGGACCACGTCCTGCTGTCTGAAATCAGGGCCGCCAGTGCCCTTTGGGACTCTCAGGAGGTGGAGCTGGGGTCCTGGAGGAGGCAGCTGAGCTTGGTTGCCTTGTCCTGCCACCAGGAGCCTGATGGAGGCAGCCTTTGCCAAATGCATATGGGACAAACTGAACGGATTTGATGCCAACCTCTGCTGGTTGGATTCAACAGCATGGTCGACAGAACAGATACATAAAAACTCACAGAAGCAAAGATGAGGTGGTACTGAGGTATTCTTAGAAGCAACAGTCCTTTTTGTTTTGTTGGAATGCAAGGTCCTGACTATGTCTTACTAGGGCCATTTCTTGGTCATGTTTGCAGTGGGCAGTCCTGAGGGATGGGCAGTATGTCTCTCCTGCACAAGAACAGGCTTGCTTTCTCCTTGCTGTGAAAGTGGTGGATTCCCCAGTTTGGGGCTCCTCGGCTGTGCTGCAAACTCACCAGGCCCCATGGCATCATCCCTGTGGGGAGGACACAGACCTGCTGATGCCCATGTTAGTCCCAGTGCCACTAGCAGTAAAGGCCTCCATCTCCACTCCAGGAGCCCTGTGTCTGCCAGCACCCACGACACACCACAGGCTAAGCTAATCCCAGGCTGGACAGCTTATCTTTGGCTCATGGTTATCTGGACCAAGAGAGTGATGCAGGATGCTGGGATCCTGGCCTTGTGCCTGGTGCCATGCAGGGGTTTTGGGGGGCAAGTGTACTCTGTGGAAGTAAAGTGAAAGCTGGTGGCTGGGAACCTGGATGGCTGCATATCTGGCCATTGTTTAGAGCATTTACTCCCCCCACTGCCCTTGGCTGCAGAGTATCCTTGCTTGCCCACTAACTTGAGTTTGACTGGCAGGATGTGTGCACGTGTGATGTGAGCAGAAGCTTTCCCATGCTTGCGTGGGTTGGCTTACCCTCTCCTGTCCATACCACCTGCCATATGAAGAAGATGCCCCAAGGAGCCAGTGGTATAGCAGGAGTCTTGTGGAGCAGATTGGAACCCAACCTGCAGCTTGGACCCAGCTCAGCTCTCTCCAATGGGCCCAACGTCATTACAGCTAACCTAAAGACACATGAGAAATAAATGCCTGCTGCATAAATACTGTCGAGGTTGGGCATGTCTTTGTTAAGTAGCGTTATTGATGCAGAAACTGGACTAATAAAGATAGACAACAGACAGCTGGAACAGAGTCCAAAAACAGAACAGACATACAGTCACCTGTTTCATGATGGTGAATGCACTGAAGAAAACATAGTGATTTTAATATATCATGCTGCATCAGCTAAATATCCATACAGAAAAATAATGAATACTGACTTTTACAACATACCACATACTGAAACAATTCCAGGTAGAATAAAGATCTGAATGTAAAAGGTGAAACACTGCAACTTTTAGAAGAAAACAGAAGTGACTGTTTTTTTGACTTTGGGGTAGGCAAAGATTTCTCAAAGAGAAAACAAAAAAATGCTAAGAAAAATTGATGTAATACATTGAAATGGGTTTATGTGCATCAAAAAAAATGCTATTGAGAGCAAAAGGCAAATGCTAGAACAAGAGCAAATAGTTTTAATAGATGAACCCACCAAAGAACTTGTATCCCAGAATAACAAATAACTTCTATAAGTTAATAGGAATTGGCCCACAGAAAAATTTGTCCAAATACAAAAATGGTGCTTTACAAGAGTATGTTCAAATGGACCATAAATACGAAAAGATGTGAACCTCAATAGTCATCAAGGAAATGCAAACTGAATCTGTATGTGAATCCACTGCTCATCTACTAGAATAGCAAAAATGAAAAGAAAGAACATCTAGTGCTGCCCACAGTGTGGAGCAACTGGAACACTCATACTTTGTAGTGGGATGTAAACTGTCACAGTCACTTTGGGAGATTCCTTGGGAGTGTCACTACCAAAGCGGCATTCGTGACCCAGCCATTCCATTCCTACAGAAAGGTATACATATGTCCAGCAAGTAGTGGAACGTTCTTGGCAGCCCTGCTTCTAACAGTCTGAACAAAAATGATGCAAATGTCTCTCAACAGCAGTGTGAATAAAAATTGTGGTTGAGAATAAATTTTAACTACAGGCAAGAAACTAAATCCAGCCACATATCAAACCCACCATCAAACCAAGTTGGAGTCATCCCTGGAATGCAAGGTTGGTTTAATATTTAAAAAATGATTGATACATTAAAAAAAAGATTGATATTATTCACCACTAATATTCCAGAGGAGAAAAATCTCATGGATGCAAAAACATTTTTGAGAAAATTCACTACATATTCTTGATAATTCTTAGGATTAGAAAGACACTTCTTTAATATGCTAGAGTGTCTACACATTTAAATCTGTATTTATATCATATCTATATCTTTAGAAAGACCTAGAACAAATGTCATTATAAATGAGGAATTGTTACAAACATTCCCTTTAAAATCAGGAATTCAACAATGGTGCCCAACAATGTGTAGGAGGTTCTAGCCAGCACAATAAGACAAGACAAAGAAATTGGAGGCAACAAGATTGAAATGCAAGACAGAAAGCTATTTGCATGTGATACATAATTTGATGTAGAAAACTCATAAATAAAACTCCAACCCTTAAACAAAAAGACATAATACAAATTTTTAGAACTAATGAGTTTAGAAATGTGGTGGTACAAACAATTAATATATAAAAGTCAGCTGCATACTATATACCTGTAGCAAACAATGAGGAAATTTATAGAGCTGACATCATGTGCAGTAGTATCAGAATCTCAAGTAACTAAAAGTAATCTAATCTAATCAAAGACATATAGGATCTCTATTAGGAAAATTATTAAATTTAAAAAGATCTTAGTAAATGGACAGAAATATATTCATGAGTAAGAACATATGATTTCATTCATTTTTCAGTTTTCCCTAAATTGATCTGCGGTTTCAATGCAAATCCAACCGAAATTTCAATAGGACTTTTTGTGGAACTTGATAAAACAATTATGACATTTTCATAGAAGAGAATGAGGCTACAGAAGTCTAGGGCCCCTCTGAAGATGTGCAGAGAGAGGAACTTGCCCCACCAGATATGAAGACAGCAAGCACTGGTGCAGGGGCACAAATTCACCAGTGGAATAGAATAGAGACTCCAGAAATGGACCCACAGATGTACAAAGCTGGGAACAGTTCACTGGGAGGAAGAAAGGGATCTTTCAATAAATAACTGAAAAAAATTGTAATCCACAAGAACAAAGATAAAATTAGATTCTTAGCTTACACTATATATAAAAATAAAGTTCAAATAGATTAGGACTTAGTCAAAAACAAAATTTGAAACTCTTAGCAATAAATGTAAGTAAATCTTTTACCTAAAGAAAAAATTTCTTAAGATAAAAATAGCACAGACTAAAAAAAATAAATTTGGCCACATTAAAATTTGCAGCTGTTTGCCTTTTGAAAGCTAGGAACACAAATCACAGACTGGGAGAAGCTATTGACAAGATACTGTGAGCACAGATAACCCCATAGAAAAATGGGCAAAAGATACCAACAGGCATTTCCCAGAAGAGGAATTCACATTACCAACAAAAACATACTAAGATATTCAACACCATCACTGAAATGGAAACCAAGATCACAGCAAGACACTTCGTAAGTCCATTTGATTGGTGAAAATTAGAAAGTCCTGTGCCTCACAGTGTTGGGGATTCTATGGACTCACAAGATCTCTCACATTCTTGGTGAGAGCAGAAACTTTCAGGCACTTTGGAAAACAGTTGTCACCTCCTAAAATTCAGCTTTCATGTGTCCCATGAGCCAGCAATTCCATCCTGGATAGATATAGCATCTACTTACAAGAAAACTTGCACACATGTGAAACATGTATAAGAAAGTCCCTAGAGTCACTGACCACAGAAAAAACCCTGGAAACAACCTAAATAAACAATCACTGGAAAGTGGATGGATAATTGCAAAATATCCTCACAAATGGGCTGCCGTGACCTACAACAACATAGAAGAATCTTAGCAGATTGATATTTGGTGAAAGTGCGTGCTCTTAAAAAATAAAAGCAGCTCTCTGTGGCATCTCACTGTGCTGATGGACGGCAACTGCAGTGGGGTGCGGGGGGACTCGATAGTAAGGGTGAATGTAGTAACCACAATGGTTTTCATGTGAGACCTTTATAAGAGTGTATATCAATGATACCTTAATAAGAAAATTAAAAAGCATAAATGCAACTAAAATTAAAAAATTAAAATTTGAATACATACAAATGCAACAAAACTAATTAGAAAGGGAAAAAGGGCAGGATGAACATAGGACTAAGGGTGGGGGTTGTCTCAGTGGGAGCTGCAGGGAATAGGGGCCAGGCGGGTGGGCGTAGGTCACTACTTGCAGGTTCTAATTACCTTATTAAAACTGTAAATAGACTTCCGGGAAGATGGCGGCATGAGCAGGGCAGCAGAAATCTCCTCCCAACACTACATTTATCTACGGAAATACAGCAAATACATCAATTCCTAAAAGAGAGACCAGAATACACAGGAAAGCGCACAGCGTGCAGCTACACCCGAGAGGACTCGGCACCCCAAAAGGCGGGTAAGATATGGAGCCGCGACCCAGCAGGACCCGAGCACTCCCCCACCCCAGCGCACGGGCGGGAGGAGAGGATTCAGAGCCGGGAGGGAGTGGAAGTACCCCCCGCGAAGTAGCCAGCCTCGGTGATCTGCACGGGGAGTGCTAACCCACATCGCGCAGTGCAGCGGACAGAGCTGCAGGATCTGAGCGGGGAACGCTCCAGGGTGCTTGCAGCTGGCTCCCGGGAAGGAAAAAGAAAAAAAAAAACGCGTGCTTTCTTCAGCAGTCTTAAAGAGACAGGAGCCCAGCAGAGGAGCCGGATCGCCCCAGCACACTCAGCCCAGCAGGCTGGGAGTCTTGGGGAGTTTCAGACGCCTTAGCTGGTGATTGGGGAAGCATGGCCGTACTTACACTTCTCACTGAGATCAACAGCCTCCCATTCGTTCCCACCCCGGCCAGAACGATAAAGGGCCCTGCGGAGCGGCGCAGCCACGGCTGCAGATTAGTGGGGCAACAGCGCCACCTACAGCATTCCCACAGAATCTACTCCCGGTGGGCGTTTTTTTTGTTTTGTTTTGCTTTTTGTTTTTTTGTTTTTTTTCTTTTCTTTTTTGTTTTTTCTTTTCTTTCTTTTTTTTTCTTTTTTTCTCTTTCTTTTTCTCTCTTTTTAAAGTCTTAAAGAGCCCAGCTGACATACGTGGCAACTGCCAGCAACCACTTCTATAGCCATGAAAAGACAGAGGAATATGGTTCAGACCAAAATCAACCAGACAACCCCAGAGAGGGAGCCTGAAGGGATGGAAATGCACAATCTTCCTGAAAAAGAATTCAGAATAAAAGTCATAACCATGCTAATGGACCTACAGAGAAATGTGCAAAAGCTGAGGGAGGAAGTGAGGGAAGTGAGGAAAGACAATGCAGAAATCAGACAAGCAATCGACGGGCTTAACAGCAGACTGGATGAGATGCAAGAGACTGTTAATGGAATAGAAATCAGAGAACAGGAATACAGAGAAGCTGAGGCAGAGAGAGATAAAAGGATTTCTAGGAATGAAAGAATATTAAGAGAACTGTGTGACCAATCCAAACGGAACAATATTCGCATTATAGGAGTACCAGAGGAAGAAGAGAGAGAAAAAGGGATAGAAAGTGTCTTTGAAGAAATAATTGCTGAAAACTTTCACACGCTGGGGAAGGAAATAGTCTCGCAGCCCACAGAAGCCCACAGATCTCCCAACACAAGGGACCCAAGGAAGACAACACCAAGACACATAATAATTAAAATGGCAAAGATCAAAGATAAAGACAGAGTATTAAAGGCAGCTAGAGAGAGAAAAAAGATCACCTACAAAGGAAAACCCATCAGACTATCATCAGACGTCTCAACAGAAACCCTACAGGCCAGAAGAGAATGGCATGATATAGTTAATGTTATGAAACAGAAGGGCCTCGAACCAAGAATATTGTATCCAGCACGATTATCATTTAAATATGATGGAGGGATTAAACAATTTCCAGACAAACGAAAGTTGAGAGAGTTTGCCTCTCATAAACCACCACTACAGGATATCTTAAATGGACTGCTATAGATGGAAGCACTCCTAAGGCTAAAAAGATGTCACCAGAGAAAATAAAATCATAGCAAAGAAAGCAGACCATCCAAATACTAACTAAAGGCAAAGAATAACACACCTAGTATATAAAGAATGGAGGAGGAAGAATAAGAAGGGAAAGAAATAAAGAAACATCAGACAGTGTTTACAATTACTTAACAAGAAAGTTAAGTTAGATTGTTAGATAGTAAAGAAGCAACCTTTGAACCTTTGGTAACCACGAATCTAAAGCTAGCAATGGCAATAAGTACATATCTTTCAATAATCACCCTGAATGTAAATGGACTGAATGCACCAATCAAAAGACACAGAGTAACAGAATGGATAAAAAAGCAAGACCCATCTATATGCTGATTACAAGAGACTCACCTCAAATCCAAAGATATACACAGACTAAAAGTGAAGGAATGGAAAAAGATATTTCACGCAAACAACAAGGAGAAAAAAGCAGGTGTTGCAGTACTTGTATCAGACAAAATAGACTTCAAAATGAAGAAAGTAGCAAGAGATAAAGAAGGACATTACATAATGATAAAGGGGTCAGTCCAACAACAAGATATAACCATTATAAATATATATGCACCCAACACAGGAGCGCCAGCATATGTGAAACAAATACTAACAGAATTAAAGGAGGAAATAGTCAGCAATGCATTCATTTTAGGTGACTTCAACACACCACTCACTCCAAAGGACAGATCAACCAGAAAGAAAATAAGTAAAGACACAGAGGCACTGAACAACACACTAGAACAGATGGACCTAACAGACATCTACAGAACTCTACACCCAAAAGCAACAGGATACACATTCTTCTCAAGTGCACATGGAACATTTTCCAGAATAGACCACATACTAGGCCACAAAAAGAACCTCAATAATTCCAAAAATACTGAAATCCTACCAACCAACGTCTCAGATCACCAAGGTATAAAACTAGAAATAAATTTTAGAAAGAAATCAAAAAGGCTCACAAATACATGGAGACTTAACAACACTCTCCTAATTAATCAATGGGTTAACGACCAAATCAAAACAGAAATCAAAGAATATATGGAGACTAATGACAATAACAACACAAAGTCACAACTTCTGTGGGACACAGCAAAGGCAGTTCTAAGAGGAAAGTATATTGCAATCCAGGCCTATCTAAAGAAAGAAGAACATTCCCAAATGAATAGTCTGAAGATACAATTACTGAAATTGGAAAAAGAAGAACAAATAAGGCCCAAAGTCCCCAGAAGGAGGGACATAATAAAGATCAGAGAAGAAATAAATAAAATTGAGAAGAATAAAACAATAGAAAAAAATCAATGAAACCAAGAGCTGGTTCTTTGAAAAAATAAACAAAATAGATAAACCCCTAGACAGACTCATTAAGAGAAAAAGAGAATCTACACACATAAACACAATCAGAAATGAGAAAGGAAAAATCACGACGGACCCCACAGAAATACAAGAATTATAAGAGAATATTATGAGAATCTATATGCTAACAAGCTGGAAAACCTAGAAGAAATGGACAGCTTCTTAGAAAAATACAACCTTCCAAGACTGACCAAGCAGGAAACAGAAAAACTAAACAGACCAATCACCAGCAACAAAATTGAATCGGTAATCAAAAAACTACCCAAGAACAAAACCTCCGGACCCGATGGATTCACCTCTGAATTCTACCAGACATATAAGGAAGAAATAACACCGATTCTTCTTAAACTTTTCCAAAAAATAGAAGAGGAGGGAATACTTCCAAACTCATTCTATGAAGCCAGCATCACTCTAATACCAAAACCGGGCAAAGACCTCACCAAAAAAGAAAATTATACCCCAATATCCCTGATGAACATAGATGCAAAAATACTCAACAAAATATTAGCAAACCGAATTCAAAAATACATCAAGAGGATCATACACCATGATCAAGTGGGATTCATCCCAGGGATGCAAGAATGGTACAACATTCGAAAATCCATCAACATCATCCACCACATCAACAAAAAGAAGAACAAACACCACATGATCATCTCCATAGATGCTGAAAAAGCATTTGACAAAATTCAGCATCCATTCCTGATTAAAACTCTCAACAAAATGGGTATAGAGGGCAAGTACCTCAACATCATAAAGGCCATATATGACAAACCCACAGCTAACATCATACTTAATGGCAAGACGCTTGACTTAATGGCAGGATACACATTCTTCTCAAGTGCACATGGAACAATTTCCAGCCAAGCGGAAATAAGCCAAGCGGAAAAAGACAAGTATCATATGATTTCACTCATATGTGGAGTATAAGAACAAAGAAAAAAACTGAAGGAACGAAACAGCCGCAGACTCACAGAACCCAAGAACGGACGAATAGTTACCAAAAGCTTTTCATCTAAGATCGGGAACAAGAGAGGGATGCCCACTCTCTCCACTGTTATTCAACATAGTACTGGAAGTCCTAGCCCTCCCACTCTGGCCTTCCCGCTATGGGCTGTCACCCTCCTTCCTGGTGAGCGGAGAGACTCAAGGCCTCCTGGGCCAGCCTGGGCCCCAGGCCGAGGGGGCCACACCAGCCATGATACCGGACAGCAGGTCTGTGTCCAGTGGTGATGTGGAAGATGGGGCATCCTTGCTACTGACTGCCAATCCTGACTGGGGTCCCTGGAGGGCAAACAGGGCAGTGGCTCCTCTCGGGCCCTGGCCAGGAGCAGCAGCAGCCCCCTGGAAAGGGTGGAGCTGGGCTTGCTGGTGGACCTAGAGCCCAGCTCCCAGACGGCGCCCTAGAGCTGTGGGGCTCAGACGTAGGCTGCCCCAGTCCGGCCCTGCAGGAGGAGGTGGACAGCATCTTGCCTGACTTCTTTGCATACTAGGCAGCTGGGGTCCTTCTGGGCATAAAGCGACACACAGCCATGGTGCACGCTGGCATGTTATTTTGGGTTTGGGTCACAGCTGTGTTTTAATTTGGGCAAGGCTGGCAGAGCTGTCGCAAGCAGAGGCTGAGTATTAAATGGGGAAGTGATTTTCCTGGAGGAAGCAAAAAAAAAAAGATGAAAAGATGCTCCACATCACTAATCATCAGAGAAATGCAGATTAAAACCACAATGACTTACCACCTCACACCAGTGAGGATAGCCAACATCCAAAACACAAACAACAAATGTTGGCAAGGATGTGGAAAAAAGGGAACCCTCCTACACTGCTGGTGGGAATGCAAATTAGTTCAACCATTGTGGAAAGCAGTATGGAGGTTCCTCAAAAAACTCAAAATAGAAATACCATTTGACCCAGGAATCCCACTCCTAGGAATTTACCCTAAGAATGCAGCAGACCAGTTTGAAAAAGACATATGCACCCCTATGTTTATCGCAGCACTATTTACAATAGCCAAGAAATGGAAGCAACCTAAGTGTCCATCAGTAGATGAATGGATAAAGAAGATGTGGTACATATACACAATGGAATATTATTCAGCCATAAGAAGAAAACAAATCCTACCATTTGCAACAACATGGATGGAGCTAGAGGGTATTATGCTCAGTGAAATAAGCCAAGCCGAAAAAGACAAGTATCAAATGATTTCACTCATATGTGGAGTATAAGAACAAAGAAAAAAACTGAAGGAACAAAACAGCAGCAGACTCACAGAACCCAAGAACGGACGAATAGTTACCAAAGGGAAAGGGACTGGGGAAAATGGGCGGGAAGGGAGGGATAAGAGGGAAAAAGGGGCATTACGATTAGCAGATGTAATGTTGGGGGGGCACGGGGAGGGCAGTACAACTCAGAGAAGACAAGTAGTGATTCTATAGCATCTCACTACGCTGATGGACAGTGACTGTAATGGGGTTGGTGGGGGGGACCTGATGAAGGGGTAGTTTAATCACCATAATATTGCACATGTAATTGTAGATTAATGGTACCAAAATAAATTATATTAAAAAAAATAAAACTCTTTAAAAAAAGATACTAGCAATCCATTAAACTAAATAAAGTAAAATGCTTTGATCTCTGGTAGAAGTGTCATTCCACTTACCCAGAGTCGCCTCTTATGACGGATACATAATGCACTAAACCGTCCATGTAGGTCTGTGGAGATTTAAAAATTGGGCTGCTGCTATCCCTGGTGCTCAGTTCAATGTGACATCTTCCAGAGTGACCTGCAGTCTACTTGTCTGAAATCATCATAGAATATATCCCATCAGTGCAACTCATCAGCATTTAAGCATCACGAATGTATCAATACTGAATTTACAATCAAAACTATGTATAAAACAGGATGTTTTAACCCAAATGTTTTGACTTTGCTATTTCGATTTGAAGGTTATTTTTTAATGTTTTGACTCCCTGTTTTTAAGTATAAAAATTTTATGCATATGACTTTGTTAAAAGCACTTTATGGATGTATATTCATAATTTAATTTCTTTATTGATTATGCAAAACAGTTAAACCATTTGTAAATTTTTTGATTTTCACTCCATTCTGCTGAAGTTATTTTCATTAAGATCAGTTCTTTCTGAATAAATTTTACAACAACAACAAAAAAAAACTGTAAATAAAAATGGGCCATCTGAAGACTAATGACGAAACTCTGTCATGAACCAAGAACTATGATGGATCGGGGGATGCACACCTGAGGCCCAGTGAAATGAGAACAGTGAATGAATGAATGACTCACAGCACAACAAAGCAAGAAAAGATATGAAAGATACAATGTCTGCGAGGAAAAAGAAAACAGATGTTTTCTGAAAAATCCACCTAATCTTCAAAGATATTAACAGATTGATAGAAATGTTAAGCCAGATGGTTGGATTTAAAAACAAAATCAACTCACAGAAGTCAATTCCATTTCTATCAAGCAGGCACAATTTGTTTTAAAAAAATGAAAAATTTGATATTACTTAGGATAGAATAAAAAAATAAAACGTTTATAAGACTAAATCTAACAAAAAAAAGAGCGTAAGATCAATACAAAGAAAATTCTAGGAGTTTTCTGAAAGATATTAAAGGATAAATGAGAGAGATAACCATGTTCACAGATTGTAAGACTCAATAATGTAATGAGTCCATTCTCCCCAAATTGATACATGCATTTAACTTATCTCCATAAAGTGTTTTTATTTCAATTTTTTTTTGGTGGCTCTTGATAACCTGATGCTCTAACTTGTATGGAAATACAGGAGCTCAAGGAGCTGAGTCATTTCCAAGGAAAAAAAAATAAGATTGTAGGATCTGCCTGATGAATATGAAGACACCCTACAAAGCTACAGTAATGAGGACATTGTGGCCTTGGCCCAGAGCAGATCCACAGACCGATGGAGCTTGAAGAAAAGTCCAGAGACACTGAAATATGACTGCAAAGCCTGCAGATGCGTGGGGGAGGGGCCTTCCAATAAGGCACCATGTAGAAATGTGGTTAGGCCCCACCTCACACATGCGCCAGATCAATTCTGGGAGCCTTCAAGACAAATGCATGAGCAATAACAGTGCTCCTAGAAGATGCCACTGGAGATTATCTTCACAACCTCAAGGTAAGGACATAATCCACAAAAATCACCAATCACGGAGGAAAAGGCTGACCAACTTGAGTTCATTAAAATTAAGGTAGCTTTACATCAAATGACATCATAAAGGAGTGAAAAGACAAATCGCAACATGGGAGACAGTATGTGCAACCGAATCAACTGAAAAAGGAGAACTCAGAGCTGACGTCACTCCTGAAAGACAGGCAGAAAGAGACCTGTAGCTCTAAGGGGCACCTAGACAAAAGACTCGAGGATCTGTTCAGGAGATGAAGCCTGAATGGCCACATGTCTGGAAACAAGCCATTTCACGGGCAAGTAGAACAATGCCAGTGACCACACCACATGCTCTCCAGTGGCAAAGATGAAGGTGTCCGTTGCCACCATCAAGGGGGAGCCACAGACAGGGCCATGCCTAGGTCAAGCACGATCCCTCGCCATGCCGGCCATGGCCGGTGGACGGGGTTTAATGGTCCCCCTGGCTCACGTCTGCTGGAAGCCTGTGAATGTGAGCCGGTCTGGACCTGGGTCTTTGTAGGTGCAGCCAAGTTAAGATGACGTCGCACTGGAGGAGGGAGGAGAGGGACAGAGATACACAGACAGCGCCACGTGAAGACCTGGCACCAAGCACTGACGGCAGGACCGGATGCCAAAGAGACAAGGAAGGGGTCTCCCTAGGGCCTTCGAGGGAGCACGGCCCATCTGACGCCTTGACTTGGCCTTCCGGCCTCCAGAGGCACAGGAGAGTGAGTTCTGTGGTTTGGCACAGCCGCTAACACGGTTAATGGCCCTATGGGCGCCTCACTCCTGGAAGATGCCAGTAGAGGGCCACACAGGCAGTCCATAATAGCAGAAATCTGCAAATGCCACTTATGGAGAGGCGAGCTGCTAAGCGTGGGGCTGACAGGCCTTGGCGGCAGATTGGACGTGGGTAAGGAGGGTGGGCATGAGTGGGGATGTCCCGCAAGGGCACTGCCGCTCTGAAAGCCTGTGGTCCTCGGGCCCAGAGCGGCAACTTGAGGGTGACCATGCACATGTTCAACCAACACACATTTGCTGTACACCTGCTCTGTGCACGTGCGACCCCAAGGGCTGGAGTGGGGAAAGCAGCAGTAAGGACCTGCACGAGCAGCTGACAAGCTCGGGGAGACAGACGGCCAGCGGACAGACAGGCGGGCCACGAGGCTGTTGGTGCGGGGAGGTGGAGGAGGGGCAGCAGTGATGAAATACAGCCTGTTGAGGAGGTGCGGGCGCTGGATAGAGCCGGACAGTGACGGGGCTGGCCCTGCCTTTCCTCATGCTGCCCTCCAGGCCAGGCACCCTGAGAAGCTGCCCTGGTGTGGAGGCTTGGTGCTGCCCCACACCTGTCTGCCCAGGTGTGTGTCTAGGCCAGGTGTGTGTTCAGCTCAGATTACAAATGTATGGACATTTCAGAAAACAGAATACAGACCCAAGCCATCTCTGACCGCAGCCTGTCTATGGCGCTTGGAACTCAACCCCCGATCCACAAGACACCCCACCAGGAAGTGCGGTGATGGCCGTCACCCACCCGGTCCTGAGGAGGGGATCCCGGTGCTCAGCCAGTCCCCAGAACCCCAGCTGCAAGACCCCCACCATCCCCACTACTTGGCTGGGCCCAGGATGGGGCCAGAGCACCCCCAACTCTTCCCTGAGCTCAGGCTGGCTTCTGCACCAGTGCGCACTCCCTGCTTAGACCAGAGGCCCGCCTCGCCTCGAGGACTGAGCGGGCGGCCCAGACAGACGCGGGATGAGGGCAGCATGAGCCCCTGCATACCTGATGGCCTGGGCTGCTGACGCACAGTGCTCTCCACCGTCTTCATGCTTGGGAGCGCCATCGGCACATCTGAAGAGTTTGTTGGGCTCGGCTTTGGTGAGACCAGTTTTGGGGGCCTTATTGTCTGCATGTCAATAATTACAAGTGGGGAACTCTACCTTCCCGCCAGACTCGGCGTGGATGGACTGGACTTCACAGCCTCTCTCAGCCGAGCCCGCTGCGGGCGCAGGCAAGGTGCGAGGAGGGGCCTTGTCATCCCTCAGCCTCGGGTCCTGCTGGATGGCCGATTGCGGGGGTCTCAGCGGCAGGTCTGGCGTGGCCGAGGAGCACCTCGCTTCTAGTGGCTGAGTGTCCAAGATGGAAGGTGAAAAATTAACTTTGGAAATGGCGGGCATTTGCTTCTTGGCTTTCCTCATGCTGACACCTTCCACGCAGAGGTCGGACCCGTGGAATGGGGGCAGCTCCATGGAAGGCTGGGGAGAGGAGGGCAAGGTTAGGGGTGCGGGGTCAGAGGCTGTTTCCGTTTCCCGGGTCTGCCGGCCAGGTGGGTGGAAGGCCTCAGAGAGAAGCACAGGCAACAATCCCCAATGGCTGGGCTGCCTACTGGGTCCCCCCTCTAGGGAGGCCCGGGCACAGGGTCCCAGCCATGGAGCCACATCACTGGCAAAGCCACCTGCCAGACCTGCTGCCCCAACTGCAGGAAGGGCACCTGGGGGAGCGGGACCCTGAAAGAGGGCTAGGCTGCTTACCCATGGAGAGAGTGGTGGGCGCTGCCGAGTGGAAAGGAGCAGCCTAGAAGGGCCCAGGCCATGCTCGGCCCTCCAGCCAAGGCTAGGAGTAGTGGCGTGGTGGTCACAGAGCTGGTAGTGGCTTGGGACCACAGGAGGGAAGCTGGACCCCAGGCTCCCAAGTCCACCCTGTGCTCACTTTGCATGAGGCAGCTGCACCCTGACCGTGGCAGCGGGAGCAGGAGCCTGATGCCCATGGCGTGCCCGCAGAGGGGTCGGCTTTCTGTGTGGGCAGCCCACCAGCTCCTGGCCAGGAAGCAGCAGCTCCTGCCCACCTGCCTCCACAGCAGCTCAAAGTTGCCGATGTCACAGTTGTGGTCTGTCTTGCGGTCCACCACCACCTTGATGGTGTCCTTCTGCACCTGTGCACAGAGCTGAGCTGCGACCGGCGTGGACACTTGCATGGTGGGGCTGGAATTGATCTCGATCAGCCAGGGCTTGACATCTCACCCCAGAATGAAGTCGGCGCCATACAGCTCGAAGCTGTTCCTGTGCGGCTCCATGTGGCCCTGGGCCACGCGCAAGGCATAGACGTTGGCGCACTTCATGGACGGACAGACGACACTGCCCCACAGGGCCCTGCGGCCCCGCGTCTGCAGATACTCCTGGAACTGGGCACTGGCCCACATGTTGTGGCGTGGCAGCAGGGGGCTGAGGCCCTTGTCCTCCCTGAGGTGCTTCTGGATGGAGCTGTTGCACAGATGGATGGCGCTGCCAGGCGCGGCCACCGTCAGGTAGCTGCCTTCCTGGACTCAGACTCCTTTCTGGACCCCACCTCTGGACCCAGACCTCACCTGGACGCAGACGCCATCCAGACCTGGACCCCCCCTCTGGACAATGCCCTGAGATATGCTCTCACCCACCTCTGAAGCCCTGTCCCGCAGGCCTGTCCCTCCCCTGCCTGGCCCACAGCCCCTGCCCCATTCTGTAAACCCCACCTTGACCCTGCTCTGGACTGTGCCCTCAGACCCCACCTCTGGACACCCCTACCCCACGGAACCCTCTCCCCAGCCCAGTCCCTGCCACCTCCCACCCCACAGATGCTAGCCCCTTCCCTGCCCAGCATAGGGCAGCTGCCGACCAGGTCCCCTTCCTGAGGCAGCCTTGGAACAACCCTCCCAGCCTGGGGGCACCAGGGACCATGGGAGCAGGCAGAAGCCCACCAGTCCGGAGCCACCCCTAGAGGGTCCCTGTAAGTATAGCCTCCCCCAGCCTCACTTTCCCCATCTACACACAGCAGTGAGATGGGCCCTCGAAGAGCTGGTCTCATGAGACAAGGTGAAAAAGATTTTTATACCCTTGCCTCGTTCTAAACAGCATTTAAAATGAATAACATCTAAAAGATGATAAACTTCTATGGATCCCGCCACCGCGATTTTCATTGAAATGTGTCAGTGGCCCTGGGAGTTTGGCCTGGGTGCTGAGCCTGCCGCAAGCCACACTTCCATCAGCAGATAAAAGGGAAACGCAGCAGGATACAGCATATAGAAGGGTTTGGAAACAGGACGGTGGTATAGGGTAGGGGACCCATAGAGCTGACATCACACTCTGTTAATTTTGGTCCATTTGTGCTAGGTGCAGCCATGCCCGCTTCAGAGACGATTTCTGGAAGCACCCCATCAGCTCAGGGTGAGGGCTGTGGCCCCAGGTGGACAACCAGGGCACAGAAAAGGTAACAGATGCCTTGGCCAGGGGGCTGCTCCCTGCCCAGTGGGCTCTGGGGCCTCTCCACACCCTCC
Organism: Smutsia gigantea; assembly: GCA_032199065.1. Lineage (NCBI taxonomy): Eukaryota > Metazoa > Chordata > Mammalia > Pholidota > Manidae > Smutsia > Smutsia gigantea. The sequence continues at coordinate 298,801 of JAVSCE010012982.1, forward strand.
TGGCCTGGTGGGGACAAACTCCTCCTTGAGCTGCCCGCCAGGACCCCTGTTCCCCATCTGCCCGCTCCTGCCAATGTGGCCTGCCAGGTGTGACTCCCGGTGTGGCCACACCCTAGCCCAGGGACATGGTTAACCCTCAAGGTGTTGGCTGAGCAATGCTCTGGCCTCTGTTCTGACTGACCCTGCCACGGTGCTGCGGCTCCCACTGGGGCTCATGGAGTGTGCTCACAAAGCAGAGAGCCAGCAGCCCTTCGTCTGGACAGAGAGGAGGCGGTATTTCTCTGCTGTGAGGATGCAAGTCTCTGAGGCTCCAAAGACCAGCTTTCACTGTCCCCACCAAACACATGCCACACCGGGACTCTGGTGAGGTGCCGGTGCACCTGCCACAGGGCCTCCACTCCTGGCTGGCTGAGCCTCTGCCCGGTACCCCAGCACCTCCACATAGCACCTTCTGCACCCTGCACGAGGGGCCTTGGCGGTCCAGGGTACTCCAGACCCTTCGTCCCTGCCAGGCACGGCTGGGGTCCTCATGGCCTGCTTCACAGCCCACAGGCTGCCTCAGGGGAGCTGCACTGCACCCCTCAACAGCTCTGGCAGCCTCCTCACTCATTTGCAGGGTCCCTACCACAGGGTTTCTGGGGCTCACAAAGAGAAGGCCCTGCGGGGGCTCCTGGAAGGCTGAGGAGCTGGCGCAGGCAAACATCTGCTGCTCACCAGATGTCCTGGGGGCCTCCTGGAGGTGCCCTGGTCTGTGTTCCTGGTGGACCCTGAGAGAGCAGGACAGCAATGGGGTGCAGACATGACCAGCCACTCAGCCCCCAGCAGATGGGGCGGGCACCCACCATGGAGGGTGGGTCTGGCCTCTTGTTGAGGTATGTTAAGCCTTGGCCATGCCTAGCACCTCACAGGCACATGGAAAATGGTACTTTTAGGATTTTCTAGAGAAGGTACACCTTGTGGGGGTGCAGAGCAGTGGCTTTGAAGGGCAGTGGGCTGGGCCTGTCCCTTGGGGAGGGAAGCCTCAGTTTTCCCGTCTGTCCCTCACATGGTGACCCCCCACTGACCTGTCCAGGCTGTCCAGGGAGAAGTGCTGTGTTGAGAACCATGGGTAGCTCTCCTTGTAGAACCAGATAGTCAGGGGGTTCCGGTCAGTGACCAGGAACCACTGCCTGATGTCAAACTTGGTGTCGTAGATGAGCAGTGGCGTCTCTATGTACTTCTGCACCACCCACTTGTCCTTGGTGGGGAGGTTGTCTGCGGCCACCACCTCCAGGATGTCCTCCACGCGGTTCATGCACACTATGTCTGCGAGAATTCACCACTCAGCCCCAAGGCACAGCATGCGTGATGGAGGCTGAGCCCTGAGACCCAGAGCGGCTTCTGTTGGACTAGGAGGCAGTACAGCTATGGGCCGGGCAGGTAAGGCTTTGCCCTCAGGTCAAGGCCCCAGCCAGTGCAGCCCCCAGGCCCAGCCCCAGGACTCCAGAGCAGACCCAGAGTGGGGAGGGACAGGGATGGGGTCAGGGGCACTTTCAAAAGGCAGCCAGCATGCAGTGGCTGAGCCCCAGCCCTGGGGGTGGAGTGAACCAGGGCTCAGGGCTCAGGGAAGCCAGCAGGCAGAGACGAGGTGTGTGCGACTGGCTGTGAGGGGCAGGATCCGGGGAGCCCGGGTCCAGGAAGGCCTCATACCCCAGGATGACGCAATGAATGTGGTAAGCCAGGGCAAGGGCAGCCAGGGTGCACCAATGTTCGTTCACCCATGGTTGTCAGTCCTGCTTTTTTCCCAAGTTTATGATTTCTCACCCTCACCCCCTGCAAAGTTAGGCCACACCGGTAGTACTGGTGACATCTGAGCATTTAATGTCACCAGTAGGTCTCCAGCCCTCCCTTTCTCTGCTGGGACCTCCTGAAGCATGAGGAGAGGGGTGTTGTAAGATGGTGGAGGTACTTTAATGGGCAGACCTCCTGCCATCCTCCTGTGCCACCCCACAATAGGCAACAAGCATGAGTAGAGACAGACTGGGCTTGAGAACCCCTGAGGTTTGGGAATGGCTGTTCCACAGCACGATCCAGCCCCTCCTGATGGGTACAAGGGTAGAGGGAGCACTGTCTGCAGAGGCCCAAGGCACAGGGCCTCACCCACAGGACGTGAGCTTTCTCACAAAAATACAAGACTAGTGTCTTCAGTCATAGCAAGGTGAGACCTTGCCATCCTGGAATGAAAGTCTAGGACAAAGTGACAAACCACTGAAGTTGTTCTGGGCCAAGAGCAGGAGGCACCTAGATGCTAGGCACAGCCAGTGACCAGGCAGAAAGAGGTGCATTCAGTTTTGAACAGGTGGGTTTGAGGTGTCCATGGAGCAGCCCTGGAGATGCAGGTGTCCAGAGTGGGAGGAAGGCCTGCCTGATGGATGGGAGGAGGGGACACCAGCAGACAGATGCCACTGTTAGAGCCCAAGGGGCGCACCGGCCCCACCCAGGGAAGGTGGTGCTCAGGCGGGAGCCCAGGAATGAGAACGTTTCAGGACAGATGTTTAGGACTGAATGCAGTAACATCACAAATTAATAGAGATTTTTTTTAAATCACATAAAAATTAACCACTTATGAACTTAAAACAATAAAACTCCAAACAACTCAAGGGGTGAATGGAAGATCCAAACAAGAAATAAAGTCTAGACACTCAGGAATGTTAATATCATATAACATAAGCAAGAAGTTGCAGATAAGGCCATATCTGGAGGAAATTTCATAGCTTTACAGCTTTTATTATTGCACAAGAAAAATTGGAAATAAACAAGCTTAGCATTTAAGTCAGAGCCAAAGGGGGAAAAGCCCTCACAGGAAAATTGAAAAACACACAAAAAAAATTGGTTCTTTGGAAGCATGAATAAGATGAGCATTACCACCTTGAAATCCTGCTTTTAAGAAAAGCAGACTCAGTATTCACTACGAGGAATGAAAGAGAGAATACAGTCACAGCTGCGATGCAAGATGAGGCAGAAAACGTGAACACACTGGACAAAATTTACAAGGTACTGAGGATGTGCCTCCCAAGAAAGCCCAGAGCTTACAGGGGATTTTTGTAACACATCCAAGGAATGGAATTCCACTGTTGCCTCAATCTACTTCAGCAGCTAACAAGCCTGTTGCCAACATCGACCAAGGTAATACAAAACAGAAAACTATAGGCCAGTTTAACTTAAAAAGCAAACCTCGGAGCATGGTCATGTTGGCCAGTGTCACTGAGATGCCCATTCCCCTGGGACCAGGGCCACTGGGTGCCTGTGAGTCCTGACCCCATGGACCATGGTGTCCAGCCCACTTGGCTGCCATGGCTGGTGTCCTCGCAGGCCCACCCGGCACCCAGGTGGGCCCACACCAGCCTTGGTGGACTCGTGTGCAAGGCGCCTATCCTGAGACTCACCTTGGCCACGAGACTTGGCTGCAGGCTTTATGATCCAAATGTTTCGGAGCCCATCAATCTCCGCTTGGGGGCTCACAGACGTGACTTTGTCAAGTAGAGCTTGGCACCACGAAAAGTGATTCCTTGGATTGGGGATGAAAGCGCTGCCGCTACAAAGCAAGTCCCAGAGAGTACGTGAGATTTTGCAGGAGCACAGGCCTTGCCTGCCTGGCTGCAGGCAGGCAGCCGGCCAGGGGGAAAGGGTGAGGGTATGCCTAGCACTTGCTCCTCCCCCCATGACGGGCACCTGGGACATGTCCCTGCAAGGCTGCTCCTGGCTAGGGCCATGCAGAGATGCAGGGGACCCCAATTCGAGGGCCCAGACTGCACAGACTCTCCAGGAGCACTGGGCCTGGGGCCCACAAAAGCTGCAGGGAGACAAAGGGGGGATATGACTCTCACAGGCCTGTGTGTCTGGAGGTGGGTGGCACCCGGGACAGCATCTCGCCTGTAGGGAGGCCCATCCTGCCCATGCTGGTGGCACCCTGCATCCTGCAGGTGAGGTGGGCTGGCCTGGCAGCTGGATGCCAGTGGCCACAATCGTGGCAGCAAGGGGGCTGGCTCAGGAAGCCACCATGGCTGAAGGGGTAAAGCCTTCAGCTGGCAGGACCGTCAGGTGGGCTTCAGAGTCTGGTGGTGCCTTGCTGAAGCCTAGGACGGGGAGACCTGCCCCCTGCCTCAGACCCCCAAGCGCTGGCGGACAACAGCAGAGGCTCCGAGGACACCTGCACAGCCCGTGACAATGACCCGGCACGTTCTGTTTATGCCTCCTGGGAACGGAGGACAACAGGGAGGGAAAAGGAAGTGGGGGCACCCCTGATGATGGGCGGTGGCCCCAATATTGTAAGCTGCAGATGGGGGCAGGGAAAGCAAAGGCCGTCCAGTGGTAAGCTAGGGTGATGGTCAGATGGGGCATGGATCCAGGTTCTAAGTGGACATACCAAAGGGGACCCCAACCCGCCAGGACCTCTTTTGTAGCAAACATACTCAATCCAACCCCAGCAGTACAACAGGACATGATAGAAATGGGCACAAGTCCTGAGATCCAAAACAGTCCTGTTGGCCGCAGGCGGCCTGTGAGCACGGTGTTGAGACCTGGCAGGTCGCAAGAGCGTCACTATGCTGGCCAGGGCCTATGTGCCCAGGGACCAGCGAATTCATGGCGACAGGCCTGCAGTCTCAACTTTGTCTCAGAAGGAAGACGGGTGGCTGGCCCTCCCCGGGAAGGCAATCCCAGGGCCTCTCCCAGGGCCTCGGAGCCCACGCCCAGCACAGTGCCTCCCCTTGGCGTGGCAGCACCAGGGTGTCCTGAGAGTGACACTGTGGCCTTGCCCTGGAAGGAGAGGACGAGAGGATGGGGGGTTGTCCGCAAGCCCGGTCAAGGTGGCCTGGACACCTCAGTCCTGAGAACCAGCCACTCCCCCGATGCCAAGATAAACACGCACAGCCTGCCTTTCTGGCTCTGAGACCCGCACGCCACACTGGGGACCCATGCTCCAGAATGGTAAAGAAGGGCCGGACTGCACTCAGCAGCCCCAGGGCCCCAGGGCCTGCACAGGTTAACTGCTGCCACCCTGTGGCTTCTCCTGGGACTTTCTTCTCTCTGGTTGTGCAAGAAAACAGTGGAGCGCACGCGCCCTCCCCAAAATGCAAAGTTTGGCCATTTGCCACCTGGCTGGAGCTGTGAACACTTGCAGCCTCCCAGGCACACCATCCCGGCCAGTCCCCACCAGTGTGAGTGCATCCTCCTGTCCCTGAGGTTCATGTCAGTGGAACCACATGACATGCGCTTGGGTCTGGCCTCTGACTGTTAGGTGCATGCGTGGCACTGGGTGAGTCAGTCAGCAGCTCCTTTCACATCGTCGGTGTGACATCCAGGCTGTTGTGAGTAAAGTCCTCCAGAGAACACGTATTCATTTCTCATAGATAAATGCCTCAGAACAGCACAGGTGGGTTATAGGGTGTGTAGATGCCCAAATTTATGGGAAACCGCCCAGAGCTTTCCTACACAGGCAGAGCTGACGTGCCTTCCCACTAGCTCTATCCAGCAGGTTGGCGCTCCAGCCGTCCCCTCGCTGGCAGCACCCGTGTCCTCAGCCTCACAGCCTGCCGCCCCGTGGGTGTGCAGCCGGCTCCCATGGCTTTAATTTCTCTGATGTGTAACACTGAGCATCTGTTCACATTCCCTTATGCTTATTGGCCACTTGGATGTGTCCTTTTGTTCAAGTCTTTTGATATTTGCAATGGGATTGTTTCTCTGTTCTTGTTGACATATAGGAGTTCTTTATATATTCTAGATATGAGACCTCATTGGATATACATGTTGTGAACCTCTTCCTCCAGTTTGTCATTTGTCTTTTCATTCTCTTTGTAGTGTTTTTGATGAACAGAATTCTTAGTGTCCATAAAGTGTAATTTACCAATTTCTTTCTATTATGATGAGTGCTTTTATTTATTTATTCTTATTAAGGTATTACTGATATACAGTCTTATGAAGGTTTCACATGAAAAACAATGTGGTACTACATTCACCCATATTATCGAGTCCCCCCCCCATGCCCCGTTGCAGTCACTGTCCACCAATGTAGTAACATGCCACAGAGTCATTGTTGCTGATGAGTGTTTTAGTGAACTATTTTAGAAATCTTTGCCTTCCTTGTCATGAAGACATACTTTAATGTTTTCTTATTTTTTAACTTTCACATATTACATTACACATCTCAAATTAAGCTTTGTGTATTTGTGAAGCAGTACTTTTTCCCTAACAATGCTCTTTGCTCAAGCATCATTCAGTGGAAAGAGAGCCGTTCCTCATTGAATTGCAGTGGTACCTTGATCTTATGGGCTCAACCATATAAGGACATATCTCTGGACAGTTCAGTTACACTGGTCTGTTTACCGACTTGATCCCAATACCATACTGCCTTACTTATTGTAGATTTACAGTAAGTCTGGAATATTGGGCATAAGGCTTCTAATTTTGTTTTGATTGGTTTTATATACACACATACTTATTAGGTCATTAATTTCTCTAATTTTATAATTTATGTCTAGGATCTTCAATATATCTTGTGTTTATTATTTTCTGTGTATTTGCTATTATTGTAAATTATATTTTTAAAATTCCATTTTATGATTGTTGCTAGTGCATAGAAAAAAATGACTTTGTATATCAAATTGTTACCTAGTGACCTTGCTAAACTCATTTATGATACTTTTTGATTTTTAAAATTTTCTATGTGCACAGTCAGTAAATAGTTTTACATCTTTTCTGATCTCATGTCCTCCCCCCACCCATGTTATTAAACTAAATGAACAATTCGGCACATATAGAATCAAAGTCATGATAGTGGACATTTTTATCTTTCTGATTTCAAGGGGAACACTTTCAATACATAACCATTAAGAAATACATTCACTTTAGAGTTTTTCTAGGTAAACTTTATCAAATTAGGAAGTTTCTTTACTTAGTTTGCTAAAAATCTACCTTTGCACCTATGCAGAGGACCGTACTGTTTTCCTTCTTTATTCTGTATATGTGATGAAATTGACCAATTGTTTTTTTCTCCAATTTTTTTTATTGTGGTTAAATACACATAACATAAAACTGATCTTAGCCATTTTCAACACACGTTAGTGACATTAAGCACATTCACCTTCTGTGCAGCACCGCCACCGTCTCAGATGCTTCATCTCGTGAAACCAAAACTCTGTCCCCACTGAACACAAACTCCCCAGCCCCCATATGGGGCTCCCCACCTCTGGTACCCGCCATTCTACTTTCTGTCTCTGTTATTTTGACTACTTAAGTACCTCATATAAGTGGAATCATAAAGTATTTGTCTTTTTGTGAATGGCTGATTTCACTTATTATGTCCCCAAGGTTCATCCATGTTATAGCAGGTGGCAGAAATTTCTTCAAGGCTGAAAAATACCCCACTGACTGAACCTGAGTTCCTGGAACTTAAAATTGGAAATGAAAAAATAAAACTGTTTCCAGTCATAGATGACATATCCTCTGTGTAGTAGAAAATCTTAAGGAATCACCCACACATGCCATGAACTAGAACTGATAAGTGAGCTCAGCAAAGCCAGTTACAAGATCAATATAAAAAAATCAGTTGTATTTATATATGATCCAAACAAAAAATCCTAAAGTAGAATTAAGAAATTCTATTCATTTAAGAAGGAAAGCCCAAGATTTGAACACTGAAAACTACAAAATGTGGTTAGACTTTTAAAAAAGTTCTAAGCAAGCTGAGAAGCACTCCATCTCCATGGGTTGGAAGACTTAATATTACTAAGAACCAGAAAATACCCAGAGAGACAGGAAAAGATTAGGATTGGGCCAGGCTAAGACAGGAGGTGGAGCTTTATGGGATGATAGAAATGCTCTAATACTAGACTGTGGGGATAGCTGTAGAACTTGATGAATTTTCTAAAAATCATTGAATTGTACATTTACCATGAATGGGCTTATAGCATTCAAATAATAACTCAGTAAGTGTATTATAAAAACTTAGGCTGAACTACAATGGGAAAAGTTGGATGCCCCCTGCTTGGTTACAAATATCTATGCTAGTAAAGACTCTCCAGCTGTGAATAGGCCAGACTGTTTTCTGATCAAAGGCCAGTTACATTTTACACTACTGAGACCGTAATTTGTGACAATGCCATATGGTGGGGAAAATAAAAACTTCTCAATAAATTGTGCCATTTTCAATATTCATATGGAAAAATATATCATGATACCTATCTAACACCATATGCAAAAATCAACTGTGAATGAACTGTATATAAAAGTATATTAAAGGTAAAATCATGGATATTTTAAAAGAAAAGAGTACAAATTCATGACTCGGAAAAAACAAGGATTTCTTGAATACTACAACAAAACATCAATCATAAAGAGAAACTCAGATAAATTGGATTGTATTATGATTAATGAATCTCATTCTATCAAAAGACATCATTAAGAGAATTTTAAAAACCCACAGAATGGGAGAAGATACTTGCAACATATATATCAGACAATGGACCCTTACCTACAACATATATGAAACTCCTATAAATCGAAACAAAAGAGACAAGACAATAGAAGAATGGGAAGAGACTTAAAATAGTGACTTCATAAAAGAGCATATCCATGTGGCTAGTAAACACGAAAAGAGGATAAACTTCACTAGTCATCAGGGAAATGCATCTAAAAGAATTCCTATATGAGAATAGGAATTTTCTGGAAAAGGGAGTAAAGAGAATGGACTACTCCTACTATGAATTAAGTTATATACATACAGTAATTAAAACTGGGCTGTAGTATTACTAGGGTAGAAGATAGCAAGGTCAGTGGAAGAGAGTACAGTCTAAATTTAGACCCAAGGAATGAGGACTATCACAATGATAATGAGAGAAGAGACCAGTGTAAGAGACACAGGAGGCAAAGTCAAGCATATGTATAATTGGAATCCCAGGCAGAGATTAGAGAGAGGATGGGGAAGAGGTAAAGTGTGAAAAAAATAATAGCCAAGAATTTTCTGAATTTGGTGGAAAGCTCCAACTCAGATCAAATAAACCTCACAAACCCCAAGCAAGATAAATACAAATAATGCTCCTAAGAACATAATCAAACTGCTGAAAAACAAAGACAGAGAGAAAACCTTAAAGCACACAGAGAAAAAGAAAATACTACCTTCAAGGGAACAAAGTAACACCTACAAATAATTTTTAAACAAAAAACTGTTGGAACAAGATAATGGAATAACATCTTAAAATGCAAAAACACAAAAATCTCTGCAAATCTAGAATTTTACTCCAGTGAAAACGTCTTTTAAAAGTGAAGGCAAGGAAGTTTTTCAAGATAAAAAAAGACACTAGTGAAACTGCAGAAATGAGTGAAGATCCTTTGGAAAGGTTAATATACAGGAACATATAAACTGATTGACTCTTTAAGACAATAATAAATGTGTCATCACATGCAGTTAAAACATATAGAGAGGGGAGGGTTGTGGGAAGATGGCAGAATAGGAAGCATGAGGAATCTGTCTCCCAACCTAGACCACAACAGCACTGACAGAATCTGATGTAACTATTTTGGAACTACGGGGGCTATTGAAGGTTTACAATTTCCAATGGAAGTCTTGGTCAGTAATTTGCAGTTAATTTTGGTCAGTGTCAGCTCTTATCACCATAGAAGATAACCCATCCTCCATCCCTAGCCATGTAGTAGGCAGCTAGGCACATGATTCTGGAGTAGCTTGTACACAGCACAAAGGAGCCAGGTGGGGAAAAGACTCCGTATTCCAAATATTGGGGATCTATGCTCTGATCACGGATTGCTGCTCCTGATCACAGAGGCAGAGACAAAGAGAAGGCAGCCATTGTTGTTGGACCCCATTCCCTTTATTATATGCTCCTCCCTGGCTGAAGTGCCTTCCAGGAGATTGAAAGGGCCAGCACTTCTCCCCACTTTGTTTTACTCTTCTTTCCTTTTGGGGAGCCAGACATTAAAGATTGGGATATTTGAAAACAACTTTATATACAGGGAAAATTAGAAAGTGGCTATGCTCGCCAAAGAAAAGGCATAGGAAAGACCTGAGAAGGCCTTAAATTCACACCTCAGGCACAGAGAAACACTACAAGAATTATTTTTAAAAAGCAAAAATAAAAACAATAACATAAAACAGCAAATACTGAAAGAGGGGGAGGATCTGATTTCCAGAGTTACCAGGAAAGTTTGGCCTATTCAAAGGAAAAAATAAATCAACAGTATCTGTCCCTGAAAGAGATGTAATGGTGGATATATTAGCAAGACTTAAAAAAAAAATCTTAAATATGCTCAAAGAACTAATAAATATGCAGAGAAAGTTTAAAAAGTGATATATGAACAAAATGGAAATACTAACAAAGAGATAGAAAGCCTAAAAAGAAATCAAAAAGAAATTTGGAGATGAAAGCTATAATAACTTAAATGAAGATTTCAGTAGAGGGATCCAAAGTCAGATTTAAGCAGGCAGAAGCCAGATCAGTGAAACTGAAGACAGGACAATGGAAACTATTGATTGAAGAGAAATTAACAGAGCCTAAGAGACCTGTGGGATACCAAAGTGGACCAACATATGCATTGTGGGAGTCCCATAAGAAGAATATAAAGAAAAAAGGGTAGAGAGTTTACTTGAAGAAAAAAATGGCTGAAATTTTTCCAATTTGATGAAAGACATGAATCTCAATATCCAAGAAACTCAGTGAATTTCGATAAGATGAATTCAAAGATACCCACCCACAAGAAGACACATTATACTGAAACTTTTAAAGGAAGAGAACCTTTAAAGTAGCAAGATGGAAGTGACTTGTTACATACAAGGGAGCCTCAATAGGACCATCAGCAAATCAGAACCCTTGGAGGCCAGGAGGCAGTGGTCCAATACTTTCCGATGCTAAAAGAAAAAAAAGCTGTCAACCAAGTATCTGATAACCAACAAAATTGTCCTTCAAAACCGAGATAAATCAAGACATTCCCAGATAAACAAAAGCTGAGGAAGTTTGTTACCATTAGACCTGCCCTACAGGACCTGCTCCAGGGAGTCCTGCAGGATGGCGTAAAAGGACACTAGACAGTAATTCAAAGCCATAAAAATAAATAAATATCTCAATAAAGGTAACTATATGGGCAATTTTAAAAGCTAGTACTATAACAATGGTTTGTTAACTCCACTTTTTGTTTTCTTCACGATTTAAGGGACTAATAGATTTATGGAAACAATTCTTATCCTAAAAGATAATATTATTGTAACTTTGGTTTGTAACTCCAAATATTATTTTCTACAATTTAAAAAACTAATGCACTTCAGAGAATTATTAGTTTATGTTTTTGGTCACACAAAGTTAAAAGATATAATTTTATGACATTTAAACACAAAAGGGATAGGAAGAGAGCTGTAAAAGAGCAGGGATTTTGTATGTTATCAAAGTTAAGCTTGTATAAATGCAACATAGAGTGTTATAATTTTAGGGTGTTAAATATAATCCTTGTGGTAACCACAAACAATAGAATATACACAAAAGGAAATGAAAAAGGAATTTAAACATTTCACTACTAAAATTAACTAAGCACAAAAGACAACAGTAATACAGGAAATTAGGGAAAAAAAGCTACAAGGCATATAGAAAACAAATAATAAAATGATAGACATTTCCCTCCTTATCAGTAATGACTTTAAATGTGAATGGATTAAACTCTCCACTGCTCTAAGACAGTGATTAGAAGAATGAATAAAAACACACGATCAAACTACATTCTGTCTATAAAAGACTCACTTTAGATCTGAAGACCAAATAGATTTAAAGTAGAAGTATAGAAAAACATATTCCCATGCAAATGGTAACCAGAGAGGAGGTGTGGCTATACTAACATCAGACAAAATAAACTTGAAATAAAAAAGTTTACAAGAGACAAAGGAGGACATTATATATTAATAAAAGACTCATCACAGCAGGAAGATGTAATAATAATAAACATTTATGCATCTAATGATAGACCATCAAAATATATGAAGTAAAAATTGAAGGAATTGAAGGAAGAAATAGAGTTCTACAATAATAGTCAGAGACTTCAATAGTCCACTCTCAATAATGGGTAGAACATCAAGATAAATGGTAAGTAAGGAAATAGATGACTTAACACAATAAACCAACTAGATTTAACAGACACGCACAAAATACTCTACCCAATAACAGCACACATATTCTTCTCAAATGCACACAAGACATTTTCTAAAATAAACTACATGTTAAGCCACAAGTTAAGTCCTAGTAGATTTTAAAAGGTAGATAACATACCAAGTATCCTCTCTAATCACAGTGGGATGAAATTAAAAATCAATAACAGAAGTAAAACCAGAAAATTCACAAGTTTGTGGAAATTAAACAACATATTTTTAAACAACCAGTGGATCAAAGTAAAAATCTCAAGGGAATTAGAAAACACTTAGAGACAAAAAGTGAAAGTACAACATAGCAAAACATATGGTATATAGTGAAAGAAATCAGTGCTAAGGGGAAACATGGCTGTAAAGGCTGACATTAAAAAAAAAAAAGAAAAATCTCAAACCAATAACCTAACTTTACAATTTAAGAAGCTATAAAAAGAACAAACTAAACCCAAAGCTAGTAGAAGGAAGGAAATAAGATTAGAATAGAATTAATCAAAATAGAAAAATAATAGAGAAAATTAATGAAAACAAAAGTTGGTTCTTTGAAAAGAACAAAACTGACAAAACTTCAACGAGATGGACTATGAACAAAAGGGAGAATAATCAAATTACTAAACTAAAAAATGATATTAGGGACATTACTACTGATTCTACAAAAATAAAAAAGATTACAAGAGAGTTCTATGAACAGTTGTACACCAACAAATTGGATACCTAGGATGACATGAACAAATTCCCAGGAACAGGGGGAGATTCAAGATGGCAGTGTGAGAGGTGAGACAGAGAACTCCTCCCAAAACCACAGATAGTGAGAAAATATAGTTAATACAACTAACCCTAAAATAGCAACAGGAAAGAAGGCTGCACCAGACTGCATACTGACCTCACGAACAGACAAGACCTCGTGAAACAGGGCATCAGCTCCACTCCCCTACGACCCCCCAACCTCACTCTATGGGCTGAGCAGCTCCAGAGACTGGAGCTTCTGGGCACTAGTGGGCACCACACAGAAACATGAAACGTCAAAAGAACATGGCTCAGACCAAAATCTCACAAACTCCAGAAAAAGGGCCAAATGAAACTGAACTCACCAATCTTCCTGAGAGTTCAAAATAGAAATCATAAACATGCTTATGGAGGTACAGAAAAATATTCAAGAACTCAGGAATGAATTTAAGATGGAGATTCAATCATTAAGAAATTCCATGTCTGAAATGAAACATACAATGGAGGGATTTAAAAGCAGATTAGATGTAGTAGAAGAGGTGGTAAATGGAATAGAAATTAGAGATGAGGAATACAAAGAATCTGAGGCACAGAGAGAAAAAAGGATCTCTAAGAATGAAAGAATATTGAGAGAACTGTGTGACCAATCCAAATGGAACAATATTTGCATAATAGGGGTACCAGAAGTAGAGAGAGAAAAAGGGATAGAAGGTGTCATTGAGGAGGTAATTGCTGAAACTTCCCCAATCTGGGGAAGGAGACAGTCTCTCTCAAGCCATCAAGATGCACAGATCTCCCAACACAAGACACAAGGGACCCAAGGAAGACAACATCAAGACATATAATAATTAAAATGGCAAAGATCAGGGATAAAGACAGACTTATAAAAGCAGCTAGAGAGAGAAAAAAGATCACATTCAAAGGAAAACCCATCAGGCTATCATCAGATTTCTCAACAGAAACCTTACAGGCCAGAAGGGAGTGGCATGATATATTTAATACAATGAAGCAGAAGGGCCTTGAACCAAGAATACTCTACCTGGCAAGGTTATCATTTAAATTTGAAGGAGGGATGAAACAATTTTCAGATAAGCAAAAGCTGAGAGAATTTACCTCCCACAAACCACCTCTACAGTGCATTTTAGAGGGACTCCTATAGATGGAAGTATTCCTAAGGCTAAAAAGATGTCACCCAATGGATAGACAAAGAGTACAGAATATGATTCATAACATACAAAGAATGGAGGAGGAAGAAAAAGGAGGAAAAAAAAGAATCTTTAGGTTGTGTTTGTAACAGCATACGAAGTGAGTTAAATTAGACTGTTAGATAGTAAGGGAATTACCCTTGAACCTTTGGTAACCATGAATCTAAAGCCTGTAATGGCAATAAGTACATACCTATCGATAATCACCCTAAATGTAAATGGACTGAATGCACCAATCAAAAGACGTAGAGTCACTGAATGGATAAAAAAAACAAGACGCATCTATATGCTGCCTGCAAGAGACTCACTTCAAACCCAAAGACATACACAGACTGAAAGTGAAGGGATGGAAAAAGATATTTCATGCAACTAATAGGGAGAAAAAAAGCAGGAGCGGCAGTACTTGTATCAGACAAAATAGACTTCAAAACAAAGAAAGTAACAAGAGACAAAGAAGGACATTACATAATGATAAAGGGGTCAGTCCAACAAGAGGATATAACCATTATAAATATATGCATCATATATCGCTAATCATCAGGGAAATGCAAATTAAAACCATAATGAGATACCACCTCACACCAGTTAGGATGGCTAACATCCAAAAGACAAGAAACAACAAATGCTGGTGAGGATGCTGAGAAAGGGGAACCCTCCTACACTGCTGGTGGGAATGCAAATTAGTTCAACCATTGTGGAAAGCAGTATGGAGGTTCCTCAAAAACTCAAAATAGAAATACCATTTGACCCAGGAATTCCACTCCTAGGAATTTACCCTAAGAATGCAACAGCCCAGTTTGAAAAAGATATATGCACCCCTATGTTTATTGCAGCACTATTTACAATAGCCAAGAAATGAAAGCAACCTAAGTGTCCATCAGTAGATGAATGGATAAAGAAGATGTGGTACATATACACAATGGAATCCTATTCAGCCATAAGAAAGAAACAAATCCTACCATTTGCAACAACATGGATGGAGCTGGAGGATATTATGCTCAGTGAAATAAGCCAGGTGGAGAAGACAAGTGCCAAATGATTTCCCTCATTTGTGGAGTATAACAATGAAGCAAAACTGAAGGAACAAAATAGCAGCAGACTCAGAGACTCCAAGAAGGGACTAGTGGTTACCAAAAGGGAGAGGTGTGAGAGGGTGGGTGGGGAGGGAGGGAGAAGGGGATTGAGGGGTATTATGTTTAGTACACATGGTGTGGGGGGTCACGGGGAAAACAGTGTAGCACAGAGAAGGCAAACAGTGAATCTGTGGCATCTTACTACACTGATGGACAGGGACTGCATTGGGGAATGGGTGGGTATGTGATAATATGGGTGAATGTAGTAACCACATTGTTTTTTCGTGTGAAACGTTAAGAGTGTATATCAATAATACCGTAATAAAAAAAAAAGGAAAGTTTCTGTGCACCACAAAGATATATTTGCATGTGACTGTTGAGAGTGCTGTCCACTACACGAATCACAGTGTGGACAAACCCACAGTCACAACAGGACATCACATGGAAGAACACACAGACCCGAGAGTACAATAAGACCAGATCTGAGCAACACGAACAGCAAGGTCCATCATGGTGATGAGAATGGTCTCTGCAGCAACTTTTACACGCGTTAATAGAATTCTAGGTAAAGGCCAGTCTGAGCACATTTCCAGGAAATGACATTAGGCAGGTTACAGTCTCAACCACAGTGCAATCAAGGTAGAAATAAACAGCAAAATAGGGAAAAACCCACTAGTATAGACCCTAAGAACTATGTTCTTGAGTAACCCACGACCGATGAAAAGTAATTGCATGGACTATAAAAGACTTTGAACTTCAGCTCATGAAACACAGCCAGAGCGATTGTTAGAGGTAAGTTTGCAGCCCTACATGATTACTCATTTTGAGTAAAAGCAAATTTGAAAATTACCAAGCTGGTATGGCCCGGGTACATGAAACCCCAGAAAGGACAGGGACGGGGGGGCATAAAGAGCACACTGTGGCCACTATTTGGGGGTTGGGAGGGAATAACCTGCAGGAAGCTGCAGAAGGCAGCTCCCCTGGTGACAGAAGCGTTGCCTGCATGTGCTGTGGGGGCTCTGCACGCCTCTGCAGGTACACCAGCCCCCCTACCATGAGCTGCACAGGTGTGTGGGCTTTGCTTCTGAAGAAAGTTAACACATTGAGCACCTTTTCATGGATAGTGTGTGCGGTGCTTCTCAGGGCTCCCACATGGTCCCTGCCTTCTAGACAATAAAGACAGAGGATGCAGCTTTCCCCAGAAAAGCCTCCTCCTGTTCTCATCTGTTCCCATTTAAGGAAATCTAGCACCTGCCATATCTCTCCCAGGCCTGAAATCTCACATTCTGGTGGAAGGCAAGGCTCCCTCCCTGGAAAAGGTGGTGGGATGCCCGCTGCCCCACCAGGACTTGGGCGGCATCTGCCCTCAGCAGGCCACCCTGGGATCTGAGTCATGAAGTGTCTGACCCTGACCCAGAGACCTCTTCCAGGATGTGTGCCCACATCATCGTCACACGCTGGGACAGGCAGTCACTGCGTGCCTGTGGGAGAGGGTTCACCCTTTACGTGGCTGCACTTTTCAGAGTTTTAAAGTATTACCTGTTTCGAAATGCAGCTGAAATAAAGTAACTCAAGCCCAGGCTTTCACATGGGAGCCAGGGGTGGGGGCCAGGCAGAAACCTGGGCTGGCAGAGGGAGCTAGGAACCTCAGACAGGGAGCGCAACAGAATGACCAACTCTCTCCAAAGCCCAAAATAATTTTTTTTTATTTTAAAAAGTGCCCCCTCCCCACCAAGCCCCAGAGAGCACTCACCTTGATCGCCTTTTCTGTTAATTGTCTTGCTATTTTGTATCTGTCCAATTTGGGGGAAGAAGTCAAGTCTTGGGAAATTGCTTGTTTTAATTCTGCAAAAGACAAACAGACATCAAGGCAAAGGAAAGAGCAAGTGACGCCAGGGATGCTGAGGACCCACAACCACCTGTCACCTCCTCCTGCCCCACCCCTACTGGACCTTGGCCCCAGGCCCTCCTCCCACAACTCTTCAGTCCCTCCCCAGGTGACAAGCCCCTGGCCTCACCCCATGTACGCCTGCCCACACCCCTGCTTTGGCCTGGGGGCCCTCTCCTCGCTGGGCTCCTCACCCACTGTGTGGCCTCTGAGGACCTTGTCACTCTGCCTGGGCCAGGGCCATCCAGACCAGTCCCCATTCTGGGAGGGGGCTCCTTTCTCTGAGCCTGGCCACGGCCACCAGAGTCCCATCAGCACACCCTGAGTGCTAACAGCATGCAGCCTGAAAACCCACATCAAAATCCTCCCTGTGCCCTGCAGCCCTCCACACTCCCAACTGGGCCCTCTCTGTCCCCTCCCCCGACGCCCCGTCTGCCGGGCTCTTCCCACCACAGCACACGCTAGGGTCATGCAGGCACAGGCCTCCCCATGTCACGCCCCTGGGCCCTGGCCTCAGGAGCAGCAGACCCTCAGCCGGCTAGCCCCTCCTCAGTGGCACTCCTCCCCCCTGCAGCGCCTTCTCTCTCCCCACACCCTAACCGCGAGAGCCCAGGCCCAGACCTGGGCTTCTCATCCTGCCCAGGCCAGGCCCATGAAACAAATACCTGTCCAGAACACTGGTCTCTCAACGCCTCCTGGACCCATGGTACCTGGATGTCAAAGGAGCAAAAGGTTCAAGACTAATAGAATTAATAAGCAATTGGTGAGACCAACTAACAAAGAGATAACAGGTATAAAAATGTAAGAACAGGGAAGGAAAACTCACATATTCAAACACTAAGAGGTGTTAAGAACTTCATGGCAATACATGAGAAATTTAGATGAAATGGACAAACTCCTGGAGAAATACAAATCACCAAAACAGACACAAGAAGAAATAGAAAATACACATAATTCTCTGCCTAATAAAGAAACTAAATCTGAATTTTAAAACCTTCCCATAAAGAAAACTCCAGGGATAATGGCTTCATGGGCAATGCTACCAAACGTTCGATTTTGCACCACTTATGTCGAGAATAGAAAAGGCATGGCCACCCCTAACTTGTTCGTCGAGGCTGGCATGCCACAGGAAGGTAAGAGCCAGACCAACGCAACCAGCACATGGGGGACAAGGTCTTTCACATGAGATGAGCGCACTGCACCATGCATGGCCACACGGGGCAACTCTAAGGCTGGATTCAAAAACCAAGCATTGTAAAGTTCAGCACATTAAGAGAATTAATCAAAATAGTGAACCCATCACAACAGATACAGAAATATTTTAATAAACATTAAGCTACACTCTTGCTGAAAACTCTTGGCAAACCAGGAAACCAGTGAACCAGGCTTTAGTTTGCAAACCCCACCTAACCCCAACTGAGGGACAGAGCTCTCGGGAGAGCTGGACACGGTCCCAAGCCACCCGGGATCCTAGGGCATTGGGCCCCTCAGACGGGACACAGCAGACAGACGCGGAGTTGGCTGGAGGGGCTGGACGGCCACGCGGGCAGCACTGGGCAACCAAACACATGATGGAAACCGACTGCACTCCTGAGCTGGCCTTCCGGAAGATTCCACAGACAGGACCCTCACTTATCACTGTCCCCGGAAACCCGCACGTAAGGGGCAGGAGCAAGCACACGTGCAGACCTTGCAGATGGGCCTGGACTTCATCGAGGCTGGAAGCCTGCAGAAAAGGGTGTGCCTCTGACAGTACAGCTGATGGGCCCTTCAAACAGGGCACCCAGGAAATGGTGGTGGGTGCCCTATGTCGCTGTCCCTCCTCCTCCCCTGCACAGGCCTGTGTCCATGACCCCACAGGCACTGACCCGGGCATATTCTCCAACCCATCTCTGCACCCTGACCCCATCCCAGGCGTGCTCCAGAGAGCCCTGCCCTCAGCAGGGCACTCGGACAGCTCCCAGGTGCCAAAGTGCCACGCCTCAGAGAAGCCACAGGACACACAGTGTCACACACTGGGACCTGGACAACGACAGCCCGGTGCCCAGGCATAGCGCTGAGGACAAGGCAGCCGGACGCTGGGCAAAAGCAGCTGGCAGTGCCGCCACAGAGGGAGTCTGTGTGAAACACTTAACTCAGATCTCACTGAGCCTCCAGGTCCTAGGTGCACAGCAGAGACAGAGTACCAGCAGGCAACAGTCAGACACGTCCAGAAGGCAGGGCTTCCCAAGAACAAGAGCTGTCCTTACAGAGAAGACTGCATCTTGAAAACACAGGCAAGAGGACTGGTTATTCTAAATTAAACAACAGTAAGAGATAAAACAACCAAATTCAATGTGTGGTCTGTGCCCAACTGTAAAGTTATGTGGGAGTTACTGTGGAAATATGAATATATTATAGGTGTTCAATTTTATTAAGGAATTATTGTTCATTTTATTGAATGTAAGAAAAGAGTTTAGTTATGTAAAAAAAGTCATTCTTAGAAATACATACTAAATGTTTAGACACATACTGTATTTACTTAGAATTATTAATAAAAATTTAATAAAATCATTATTAAAGACAAAAGAAAGGCCATAATATTTAAAAGACCAATTTTTCAGGAAGATATAAAAATTCCAGATGTGTATGTCCTTAATAATAGAGCTTCAAAAAATATGAAACACAAGTTGATAGCTAAAAACAAAATCTACAGTCATATTGAGATATTTAATCTACTTCTCTCAGTAAATAAAAAATTAAAGAAAGAATCAGTAGAATATAGCATATTTGAACATCATGACTAACCAACTAGACCTAAATGACATGTATAGATGCCGTGTTCCACAGATCGAGCGAGGAAAAGTGGACAAAATGTGTCCTTCACACATTGTCCAGCACACAGCACATGCTGGGCCAGAGTCTGCACACATTTCAAAGGATTGAAATGATACAGAATTAAACTCTCTGGCCATGGTTAAATCAAACTAGAAATTAATAACAAGTAGGTAAGTAGAAATTTTCCCGAATGTCCAAAAATTAAGCAGCACCCTTTAAAAATAAAGCAAGGATCAAAGGAGAAATCAAGTGAGTAACTTTAAAATGATTGGAATTGAATGATAATGGAAATATAACAAATCAAAGCATTACAATGCACCTAACAGAGTGATTACAGGAAACTTTACAGATTTAAATACACATATAAGACAAATTAAAAATGATATAATCTAAGGAGGGACATAATAAAGATTAGAGCAGAAATAAATAAAATTGAGAAGAATAAAACAATAGAAAGAATCAATGAAAGCAGGAGTTGGTTCTTTGAGAAAATAAACAAAATAGATAAACCCCTAAACACACTTATCAAGAAAAAAAGAGTCTACACACATAAACAGAATACAAAATGAGAAGGGAAAAATCACTACGGACACCACAGAAATACAAAGAATTATTAGAGAATACTATGAAAAATTATATGCTAACAAACTGGATAACCTAGAAGAAAAGGACAACTTTCTAGAAAAATACAACCTTCCAAGGCTGACCCAGGAAGAAACAGAAAATCTGAACAGACCAATTACCAGCAACGAAAATGAACTGGTAATCAAAAACCAACCTAAGAACAAAATGCCTGGACCAGATGGTTTCACTGCTGAATTTTATCAAACATTTAGTGAAGACCTAATACCCATTCTCCTTAAAGTTTTCCAAAAAGTAGAAGAGGAGGAAATACTCCCAAACTCATTCTACAAGGCCAACATCACTCTAATACCCAAACCAGGTAAAGACACCACAAAAAAAGAAAATCACAAACCAATATTCTTGATGAAGATAGATGCAAAAATACTCAACAAAATATTAGCAAACTGAATTCAAAAATACATCAAAAAGATCATCCATTATGATCAAGTGGGATTCATCCCAGGGATGCAAGGATGGTACAACATTTGAAAATCCATCAACATCATCCACTACATCAACAAAAAGAAGGACAAAAACCACATCGTCATCTCCATATATGCCAAAAATGCATTCGACAAAATTCAACATCCATTCATGATAAAAACTCTCAATAAAATGGGTATAGAGGGCAAGTACCTCAACATAATAAAGGCCATACCTGACAAACCCACAGCCCACATTATACTTAACAGCGAGAAGCTGAAAGCTTTTCCTTTAAGATTGGGAACAAGACAAGGATGCCCACTCTCTCCACTTCTATTCAACATAGTTCTGGAGGTCCTAGCCATAGCAATCAGACAACACAAAGAAATAAAAGGCACCCAGATTGGTAAAGAAGTTAAACTGTCACTGTTTGCAGATGACATGATATTGTACATAAAACACCCTAAAGAATCCACTCCAAAAATACTATATCTAATATCTGAATTCAGCAAAGTTGCAGGATACAAAATTAATACACAGAAATGTTGCATTCCTATACATTAATGATGAACTAGCAGAAAGAGAAATCAGGAAAACAATTACTTTCACACTTGCATCAAAAAGAATAAAACACATAGGAATAAACCTAACCAAGGAAGTGAAAGACCTATACCCTGAAAACTACAAGCCACTCTTAAGAGAAATTAAAGAGGACACTAATAAATGGAAATTCATCCCATGCTCTTGGGTAGGAAGAATTAATATTGTCAAAATGACCCTCCTGCCTAAAGCAATCTACATACAGATTCAATGCAATCCCTATCAAAATATCAACAGCATTCTTCAGCGAACTGGAACAAATAGTTCTAAAATTCATATGTAGAACTGTTCATATGTTCAAATACCCCAAATAGCCAAAGCAATCCTGAGAAGGAAGAATAAAGCTGGGAGGATCTTGCTTCCCAACTTCAAGTTCTACTACAAAGCCACAGTAATCAAGACAATTTGATACTGGCACTAGAACAGACCCACAGACCAGTGAAACAGAATAGAGAGTCCAGATAGTAACACAAGCATATATGGTCAATTAATATATGATAAAGGAGCCATGGATATACAATGGGGAAATGACAGCCTCTTCAACAGCTGGTGTGGCAAAACGGGACAGCTACATGCAAGAGAATGAAACTGGATTACTGTCTAACCCCATACACAAAAGTAAACTCAAAATAGATCAAAGTCCTGAATGTAAGTCATGAAACCATAAAACTCTTAGAAGAAAACATAAGCAAAACCCTCTTGAATATAAACCTGAGAAAGTTCTTCATGAACATATCTCCCTGGGCAAGGGAAACAAAACAAGTGGAACTATATCAAACTAAAAAGCTTCTGGACAGCAAAGGACACCATCAGTAGAACAAAAAGACATACATCCTACACTATGGGAGAATATATTCATAAATGACATATCCAATAAGGGGCTGACATCCAAAATATATAAAGAGCTCACACACCTCAACAAACAAAAAAGCAAATAATCCAATTAATAAATGGGCAGAGGAGCTGAACAGACACTTCTCCAAAGAAGAAATTCAGAAGGACAACAGGCATATGAAAAGATGCTCCACATCACTAATCATCAGAGAAATGCATTAAAACCACAATGAGATATCACCTCACACCAGTTAGAATGGCCAACATCCAAAAGACAAACAACAACATATGTTGGCAAGGATGTGGAGAAAGGGGAACCCTCCTACACTGCTGGTGGGAATGTAAATTAGTTCAACCATTGTGGAAGGCAGTATGGAAGTTCCTCAAAAAAACTAAAAATAGAAATACCATTTGACCCAGGTATTCCATTCCTAGGAATTTACCCAAAGAAAACAACTTCTCAGATTCAAAAAGACATATGCACCCCTATGTTTATCGCAGCACAATTTACAATAGCCAAGACATGGAAGCAACCTAAGTGTCCATCAGTAGATGAATAGATAAAGAAGATGTGGTACATATACACAATGGAATATTATTCAGCCATAAGAAAAAAACAAATCCTACCATTTGCAACAACATGGATGGAGCTGGAGGGTATTACGCTCAGTGAAATAAGCCAGTCAGAGAAAGACAAGTACCATTTGTGGAGTATAACAACAAGGCAAAACTGAAGGAACAAAATAGCAGCAAACTCACAGACTCTAAGAAGGGACTAGCGGTTACCAAAGGGGAAGGGTGGAGGAGAGCAGGTGGGGGGGGAGGGAGAAGGGGATTGAGGGGTATTATGATTGGCACACATGGTGTGGATGGTGTGGGGGGGATCATGGGGAAGACAGTGTAGCACAGAGAAGGCAAATAGTGACTCTGTGTCATCTTACTATACTGATGGGCAGTAACTGCAATGGGGTATATCGGGGACATGTTAATATGGGTGAAGGTAGTAACCACATTGTTTTTTCATGTGAAACCTTCATAAGAGTGTATATCAATAATACCTTAATAAAAAAAGAAATAAAAATGCATTTAACTATGAAAAAAAATGATATAATCTACCATTCCACAAGGCTAGAAAGAGAACGGTAGAAGACAAAGTAGGAGACAAGAAAAAAAAAATCAACAAAACCAAAAGTTGAATCTTAGAATTTTAAAAATTGATAAACCTCTAGATGAGGAAAAAGAGAAAACACAAATTACCAGTATCAAGACTGAAAAGGGACATCATTGCTGATTGTGCAGATGTTAAAATGATAAGATATTGCAAACATCCACATGCTGATAATTTAACAGTTCATGTGAAATGAACATTTTCCTCAGAAACACAGCTTACCAAAACTGACAAAAAAGAAACAGAAAATCTGTATAAGTTTATTTCTGTTAAAAAAATTAACTCCATAATAAAAATGTTTCCCACAATGAAAACTCCAAATCAGAAGGCATCACAGGTCAACCTCACCAAACATTGAAGGGGAGACAGATACCTTTTATCAACCCTTTCACTGAATAGGGAAATAGGAAACTCTTTCCAACTCTGTTTAGGAAGCCATCAATTTAATACCAAAATCTAACAAGGAAATTACAAGAAAGGAATAATACAGGCCAATCTCATTCATAAAAATAGATGCAAAGATCTTAAACATTTGTAAATGAAGTCTGGTGATTTCCATAGAACAATACAGCATAACCACATGGGGGTTTATTCCAGGAATATAAAGTTGTTTTGATATTTGACAATCCATCAACATAATCCACATTAACAGACTAAATGAAAAATATATATTATTTTCTCAATAGATGCAGAAGAAAACATGCTATATATATAATAAGTATTTCAGTAAATCAGGAATAAAAGGAACTTCTTTGAATGCTTACAGCAATATCATACTTCATGCTGAAATGTTGAGTACTTTTCCCCTCTGTTTGGGAAGAGGGGAGATGTCCATTATACCACTTCTATTCAACATTGTTATTATACTGAAAGTACTAGCCAATTCAATAATGCAAGAAATGATTGAAAAGATTTGTAAAGGATGCTTGTATATGTAACTGATGCAAATTAATCTATGAGCTATTAGAATTAGTAGGTGTATTTAGCAAGGCCACCAAATTTCAAGTCAGTGTATTAAAATCAATTATATTTCTATACACTAGAAGCAATTAGGAAAAACCTAAAAAATGTCATTGCCAGCAACATTAAAAAACATCAAATATCAGGGAGTAAATCTAACAAAAGACATTTGCATACATGTACACTGAACATTACAAACACAGCTGACAAGAATTAAAGAACTGAATTGTCATGGATTAGAAGACTCAATTGTTAAAATGTTAATTCTCTTCCAAATAGCTATCAAATACAATGGGATCAACATTAAAATCTCAGCAGGATTTCTGTGTTGGGGAGAGGAGTTAAATCAACAGTTTGATTCTAAAA